>RJWJ010000424.1:0-196550 GCA_004363605.1 Indri indri
TGTGCTTGCTTTCAAATGATTTTGTAAAATATAGATAATCCTAGGTCATTTTTAACTGCATTGATATTATACCTGAATAAAATTTCTGAACATTACTCAATCAAAATAACTTAAGTTTCTAGTTATGTAGGAACTGCTATGCTATTCTGATGGCTCCTTTTATAAGAGAATTCATTTGCCCCATCCCTGCTGTTTCTTTTTTGGAATTGCCATCATAATTTCATAGAAATGCATCACCAATAGGACTATTACGCTGATGAATGAAAGCTTTCTGTGCCTGTTGGCAGGCACTAAGTAGGCTCTGAAAAAACTGAAATTCATTGAATCTTAGCAGAGCTATTAAGAAAATAAGTGCAAATTGTCAGGAGAAGAGAGATTTGTTCCCCAACATCATCCCTTGACTCTTGGGTAAGAAATGTTAGGCAAGAAAGAGACTGTTTCAATTTGTCATCCTCCTGAGACCTCAAGATGTTATCTGCAGTGCTGAAATAAACCATTCCTTTCTATAAGCAGAGAAAATGAGAAAATGGTTTATGCCCAGATTGGTCCATTTAGTTAGGAGGACAGTCACATAAATAACTACCTAAGAAAACAAAAACAAAGAAGGAAAATGGGAAACCTGAGTCTCTGGCACAGAACATTTCAGGATTAAAGTGTGTGTAAATACTATGTGCAAAATAAAACTGCCTGTTAGGACAACTGTAATGTGCTAAGAGGAAGACATTGTGAACTCTAACCTTTCTTTACCTTATTTTTATAAAGTAGAAGCTATTTTCTTTTCATGTCTCATTGGGAACAAGCTATATTAATTGATGATTAAGAGAAAGCCAAGCCCTGGCATAGAGTGGTTATAGAGATGTAACGAGGATGATAACATAATTACTAAACATGTGTCAGGAGTATGATGTGACTATTTAGAAGTATGTAAGATCCTGGGATGTACACTGTCAGAGCAACAACATATATCAACTGTACTTGTTGACATCAAGTCCTATTTATTAGGTTTCTGTGCTTTGCTTGTTTTTCTTTAAGCTTTGTGTGTGTGTGTGTGTGTATTTAGAATATACAATTTGCAGGACAGTCATTGGGGGTGAGTCATAGGACAGCAGGAAGAAGGTTGGGAGGCAGCATCATGTAGGTGAAAGAGCATGGACTTTGGAATCCATCCACCCTGAGATTGAATTCTTGCCCACTGACTGTGGAACTTTGACACATTTCTTTACCACTTTTTGCTTCCTTGATTTAGAGAGTTCTCTAGAGTTCTCTAGGAGAAGGCAATGAACAATAGGCCCCTGCATATTTGCCACTTTACTGAGAATCAGAGCCAAGGGGAATATGGTTTCCTTTTCCTCTACTTAAAACATATAGTTAATTTTCATTTTTTGCAGTAGTTATTTTCCATGAAGTTACTGCAAATACTGAACCATTGCTCCTAGGGGAAATACAGGGTTAGATTCCTGAGAGCCTCTGGCCACAAAATTTTTGTCAGCTAATCAATATATAGCCTTGTTTTATGTGTGCTTCTGTTTAAAGATATGCGATTTAATATACATTGTTGATTCATTGACATTGAATTCATGGCCGATGGCACTATAAATCATGCCTGAACGAAGCTTACCTAACATATTTTCTCCGTAAGGCATATGCATATCACAGCCTTCTTGGGCTTAGAAACACTAGACAGCAATCTAGTACTATACTTGGGGGCCATTTTAAACATTGAGGTCACCACCAACAAGAATACTTGTTTATAATATGAGACCTGGGGTTACTATTAATAATGAATTTTAATAATTATGAGATTTACAAATACAAAATCTGTGAGTAATGAAATTGCGTATACTTCTATCCATGATTTGTATTTAATAATCACATGATTTAATTTTTGGTTTTACTTTAAATAACACACATTTATATAAATGTAATATTTATATAAATAAGTCTTTTCGTCCACAGTGGTTTTTGTCATTTGTTTTATATGAAGCACATTTCATTTTTATGTATTCTTTTCATTTCACAATAGGACTTGAAGTTTGTGTGTGTGTGTGTTTTTTATATACTTTTCGTTGAGATGACCAAAGCACTATTTTACTTTTAAAAACAACTTTAATTTTTTTTTTTTTCGAAACAGAGTCTCACTCTGTTGCCCTGGCTAGAGTGAGTGCGTGGCGTCAGCCTAGCTCGCAGCAACCTCAAACTCCTGGGCTCAAGCGATCCTACTGCCTCAGCCTTCCAAGTAGCTGGGACTACAGGCATGCGCCACCATGCCCGGCTAATTTTTCCTATATATTTTTAGTTGTCCGATTAATTTCTTTCTATTTTTTTAGTAGAGACGGGGTCTCGCTCTTGTTCAGGCTGGTCTCGAACTCCTGAGCTCAAACAATCCACCTGCCTTGGCCTCCCAGAGTGCTGGGATTACAGGTGCGAGCCACCATGCCTGGCCAAAACAACTTGAATTTAAAAAAAAATCTTCCACAGGTCTCACAACCCTGGATTGATCTTTATAGATTGATCTCTTTATTTGGGTTGTAGTTTGATTCAGCTTAAAGAAATTGGCAAAGGAGTTAAATGCCAGTAACAAAAATCAGACTTGAAAAACAAAAAATTAAAGCAGACTTGTAAAGAAATTTATTCACAAAGTTTTTAGAATTTTTAGCAGATATCTTGACCTTGCTGTTGTAGAACTGTCAATGCTTTCTTCTGATGAGCTATGTAAAAGGTGTCTGTCTTTTGTTCTTTTTTGTTTTTTTGGAGACAGGGTCTCACTCTGTTGCCTGGGCTAGAGTGCAGTGGCATCATCATAGCTCACTGCAACCTCAAACTCCTGGGCTTAAGCAATCCTCCTGCCTCAACCTCCCAGGTAGTTGGGACTACAGGCACATGCCACCATGCTCAGCAAATTTTTCAATTTTTTGTAGAGGCAGGGTCTCCCTTTTGCTCAGGTTGGTCTGGAACTCCTGACCTCAAGCAATCCTCCTGCCTCTGCCTCTCAAAGTGATAGGATTACAGGCATGAGCCACCATGCCCTGCCTGTCTTTTGTTCTTAGTCTTTCATTGTAACAAGCATTTTCATCTCATTTAGGGAAAACAAGTTCACATGCCAGTGCTGTGATAAAATATATATGTAAAATTCACCATTTTAACCACTTTTATGGGTACAATTCAGTGGCATTAATTACATTCACAAAGTTGTGTAACTGTCACCACTATATTTCTCAAACCTTTCCATTGAGATTGACTTATGTGTATGTGTGTATAGTTCTTTCGATTTTAACACATGTAAATTCATTTAATCACCACCAGGATACAGAATAGTTCCATCACCCCTAAATTCTCTGTTTAAACTCCAGCAACCATTGATTACTATACTTTGCCTTTTACAAAATGTCGTATGAACGGAATTATATAGAGACTTCTTTCACTAAGCGTAATGCCTTGGAGTTTTACCAATATGTTGTTGCGTACATCAATAGTTTGTTCCTTTTTGTTGCTAAGTACTCTTCCATTGTATGGATGTATCACAGTGTGTCTGTCCATTTACCCATTAAAAGACATTTGTAAACATTCATGTATAGGTTTTGTGTGAACATAAGTTGTTATTTCTAGGATAAATACCTAGGAGTGGGATTGCTAGGTCATATGGTAAGTCTAAATTTTACTTTGTAAGAAACTGCCAAACTGTTTCCTAGAATTTGCATTCTACCAGCAATATATAAGTGTCCCAGTTGCTCTGTATCTGCACTACCATTTGGTATTGTTATTGTTTTTTTCTTTGCTTGCTAGGAATAGGTGTATAGTGGTATTCCATTGTGGTTTAATTTGCATTTCCTTGATGGCTAATGATATTGAACATCGTTTCACGTGGTTATTTGCCATCTGAATATCCTCTTTGTTAAGAAATGTCTGTTCAAATCTATTGCCCATTTAAAAAATTGGGTTCTTTATTTCTAGCCATTAAGTTTTTGGAGTTCTTTGTATATAATTAATATGTATCCTCTTTCAAATATGTGTTTTATAAATATTTTCTTCTACTCTGTAGCTTGACTTTTCATTCTCTTAACAGTGTCTTTCATAGAACAAAAGCTTTCAATTTTGAGGAAGTCCAGTTTATCAAATTTCTATTATGGTTTGTGCTTTCAATGCCATATTTTTTTTATTATTTTTTAATGTGATGAAATTCACATAATATAAAATTAATAATTTTAAAGTGAATAATTCAGTGACGTTAAGTACATTCACAGTGCTGTGCAACTACCACCTCTATCTAGTTCTAAAACATTTTCATCACCTCAAAAGAAAATCCCACACCCATTCTCCTCATTCACCTACCTACCCCCTGGCAACCATGAGACTGCTTTCTGTCTCTATGGGTGTCCCTATTCTTGGTAGTTCATATAATCAAAGTAATACAATATGTGACCTTTTGTATCTGGCTTCTTTCACTTAGTGTAATGTTTTCTAGGTTCATCTATGTTGTAGTATGTATCAGTACATCATTCTTTTATTATGACTGAATCATACAGTCACGTATTAATGATGGTGATATGTTTTGAGAAATGTGTCATTAGGTGATTTTGTCATTTTGCAAACATTACAGAGTGTACTTGCACAAATCTAGGTGGTATAGCCTACTACATGCTTAGACTATAAGGTATAGCCTATTGTTCCTAGGCCATAAACCTGTACAGCATGTTACTGTGCTGTATACTGTAGGCAGTTGTAATACAATGGTAAGTATTGTGCATCTAAACATATTTAAACATAGAAAAGGCACAGTAAAAATACAGTATTAAATATTAATAATATACAACTACTGTCATATATATGGTTCATTGTTGACCAAAACATCATTATGCAGCACATGACTGTATTTCATTGCATGTATATACCACAATTTATTTATCCTTTTATTTGAATTGTTTCTACCATTTGACTATTGTGAATAGTGCTACTATAAACATTCATGTAAAAGTATTTGAGTCCCTCTTGTCAGTTATTTTGGTGATATACCTGGGAGTAGGATTGTTGGGTCATATGGTAATTCTGTGTTTAATTTTTGAAGGAACTACCACATTGTTTTGTAGAGTGGCTAAACCATTTTATGTTTCCACCAGTAATGTACAAGAGTTCTAATTTCTCTACATCTTTGCCAACATTCTTTGTCATTTAAAAAAAATTATTTGGTATCCACAGTGGTGTCCCATTGTGATTTTGATTTTCCTTTACCTAATGACTAATGATGTTGAACATCTTCTCATGTCTTTGTTGGCCATTTGTATATCTTTGGAGAAATATCTATTCAAATCCTTTGCCCATTTTTAAATTGGGTTGTTGATCCCTTATACATGACAAGTTGCCTCTCTATTGCTGCTTTCAATATTCTCTCTTGTATTTGGCTTTCAACAATTTGATTATAATGTATCTCAGTGGATATCTCTTTGTGTAGTTATCCTTCTTGTAGTTTGTTGAGCTTCTTGGATATATGGATTTGTCTTTTATCAAATTTGGGAAGTTTTTGGCCATTGTTTCTTCAAATATTTTTCTGGTCCATTCTTTTTTCTGGTCTCGTTTTGGAATTCTCAGTAGGCACATGTTGGTACTCATGATGTCTCAGCAAGTCTCTCAGGCTCTGTTCAATTTTCTCCATACTTTTCATCTCCACAATTTTTTTCTTTTTGGTTCCTTTTTATAATTTCTGTCTTCATAATGATATTCTCTATTTATTCACACATTGTTCTCCTGGTTCCCTTTATCTCTTTGTCCAGGGTTTCTTTTATCTCTTCATATTTAGCACAATTGATTTAAAGTCTTGTCTAGTAAGTTCAATATCTGTGCTTCCTCAAGGACAGTTTCTGTTAATTTCTTTTGTGCATGGGCCATAGTTTCTTGCTTCTTGCCTGCTTTGTAATACTTTTGTTGAAAACTAAACATTTAAAATATTATGTGGAAACTCTGAAAATCAGATTCTTTCCCTTCAAGGTTTTTTGTTTATTTGTTCTTTTTTGTTTTTTTGCTTGCTGTGGGCTGTAGCTGTTTGTTGGTTTGATGGAAATTTCCTTGAATAGTGGGAGAGTGGGGCAGGGGAGAGACAGAGAGAATGAGGATCAATGGGGGCAAGAAGAATCAAAGGGGAAAAAAAAACTTTCTTCAAGTTTGTACAGATTAGCTCCGTGCTGGGAAATCCTTCAGTACTTAGCCAGGTCGTGTACAACTCTGTCTTAGCCTTCACTTCCTGCTTTCACTGAGCCTAGAGATTATCTAGAGGTGAAAGCTTAGGTTCTTCTCAGCCCTTTTCTGGCTATGTGTCCTGCCCTGGGCATGTGCATGGCTTTCTAAATTCTCCCATATATACGGATGCTTTCGATTGCCCTCATGTTTCAAAGAAATTCTTTCTGCAGTTCGCCCTGCCCTGCCCTTCTTCTCTTCTTTCTTCTCTCCCTTTCCTCCCCCTCCTCCCTTCCTCTTCCTCTTCCTTTCCTTTCATTCTGTGTTGTATCGCTCAACTGTAATCTTTTGCCCTTGATGGCTTGGGGTTGTTTGTTTGTATTACACTGTTTTAGAGGAATGTTTGCTGCTTTTCTGCCCCAATGGAGTTGTGAATTAGGTGAAACAAAGGCAGACACCTTGCATCGGTCATTTAGATAATCTCCAGACAGGTTAGATCAGATAAATATAATTATTTGAGGATAAGGTCTACTCTGCTCACTATAGAGCCTGGGATCTAGTTCCCACAGTGGGAATGCAGGCTGCCAGATTTAAGATTGTCATCAGGCCAGGGAGGACTTCGGGCAAGGCTAAGTTAAAATGTCACAAATCTTTTTTACCATTTCGAAGTTGCCTTTTTCTTGGTTTAGACTTTTTTTTTTTTAGCTGGTGTAAACCTGTGAGACTGTGTTCCAAAATTCAGACAAAATTGATCCTGGCAGTTTTTCTTGAGTTTTTGATGTTGCTTTGGAGGAACAGGCCTGTGGAGCTATCTACTCCAACCATTTTTGCTGTGATTCCTCCTTAGTGTCATATTTAAGAACTTTTTATCTAACCCTCGGTTACAAACATTTTCTTCTAAAATTTTTATAGTTTTACTTTTCACATTTAGATCTATGGTTCAGTTTGAGTTAATTCTTGTATAAGGTAAAAAACATGGATTTAGGGCCGGGCGCGGTGGCTCACGCCTGTAATCCTAGCACTCTGGGAGGCCGAGGCGGGCGGATCGTTCTGAGCTCAGGAGTTCGAGACCAGCCTGAGCAACAGCGAGATCCCGTCTCTACCAAAAATAGAAAGAAATTAATTGGACAGCTAAAAATATATATAGAAAAAAAAAATTAGCCGGGCATGGTGGCGCATGCCTGTAGTCCCAGCTACTCGGGAGGCTGAGACAGTAGGATCACTTGAGCCCAGGAGTTTGAGGTTGCTGTGAGCTAGGCTGACGCCACGGCACTCACCCCAGGCAAGAGAGTGAGACTCTGCCTCAAAAAAAAAAAAAACAACATGGATTTAGGTTCATTTTTATGTATATGAATGTCCAATTATTCCAGTACCACCTGTTGAAAAGAGTAGTGTCTTTTCTTTGTTAATTCCCTTTCCACCTTTGCAAAAATCAGTTGTTCATATTTGTGTGGGTCTATTCCTGTACTTCCTATTCTGTTCTGCTGATGTGTATAACCCTTCACACTATTATACTATATTGATAGAGCTACTGTTTTTAAAAGTTCAGTTTCTAGTTGTTCCTTGCTAGTACGAAAAATGATAGAATTTTATGTGTAATTCTTGTATCCATGACCTTGCTAAATTTACTTAGTTCTGGGAGCTTTTTTGCAGATTCCTTGGGATTGTCTATGTAGATAGTCATATTGGCTGCAAATAGAATAGTTTTATTTCTTTTTCAGTTTGTTTGCTATCTTTTTATTTATTTAGACTTATTGCATTGCACTTTTCCCTTGAGTATTCTCCAGTATTTCTTTTAGAGCAGGTCTACTGGTGACATATTCTCTTAGTTTTCCTTCATCTGATAATGTCTTTATTATCATTCCTTAAGGATATTTCACTAGAGATAGAATTCTGGGTTGAAAGTTCTTTTCTTTCAGCAATTTAAAAATGTTTTTCCACTGCTTTTTGGTATCCATGGTTCTTATAAGAAATCTACAGTCATTTGAATTGTTGTTTCTGTACATGTAATGTGTCTTTTTCTCTGGCTACTTTCAATATATACACATATTTTGTCTTTAATTTCACTAGTTTGATTCTGATATATCTATGCATGGATTTCCTTGGATTCATCTTATTTGGGGTTCACTGAGCTTCTTGAATCTGCAAATTTCATAAAATGTGGGAAATTTCCAGTTATTATTTATTCAAAAAATTTTTTTCTGCTCCACTCTCCTTCTTGTCTCCTATTTGGACTCCAAAGACATGAATTTTAAACCTTTTGTTATTGTTCCGCATATCCCTAAGACCACATTCATTTTTGTTTTCAATTATTTTTCTCTCTTTTATGTAGATCAATTTCTGTTGATCTGTCTTCAAATTCACTGTTTCTTTTCTCCATCATCTCTATTCTGCTATTGAGCCCATCACATAAATATTTTATATCATTTATTATGTTTTTATGTTTTAAAACTTTTGTTTTTCTTTATATCTTTTATTTATTTCCACAGTGTTTCTATCTTTACATGTGTTATAAGAGTGTTTGCCTTTATTTATTAGAACATGGTTGTAATAGCTACTTTAAAATTTTTGTGTGATAATTTTAACCTGTCATCTTGAAGTTGGTGTTTGTTGATTGTCTTATTTCCTTGTGAGTTGAAATTTTCTTGCTTCTTCATAGGCCAAGTAATTTTTGTTTCTATTCTGAATGTTTTGGTATTATCTTATGAGTCTCTGCATCTTGTTTACATTTTTTTCAAGTTTATAGACCTTCTTTACAGTTTAAGAAGAATGTAGTTATTATTTTGTTTTAACAAACAGTTTACCTGGTTTAACAAACAATTTATCTCAGGCTGCAAGTTTCAATCACCATTTTGTGGACTTTAGTTCCAATGTCAGTTAAGTTTTCAGAGCCTTTGTTGTTCTAGTAGGATTTGTCCTCCATATGTACCACTGAGTGTTCAGTCTGAGAACTGGATGGTAGCCTATAATGTAGCTTGGTTCTCAAAGCCTTTGGTGTGCTATTTAGGGTCAGATCCATACACTGCTTTATGAGACTGCTCTCATGAGCTCCCTCCTATATCTAATCTCTCTGACACTTTCCAGTTGCCTCCCCCACTTCCTGTCTCTGGCTCTAAGGTAGTTTGCCTGTGCTGCCACACATACCCCGTGATTATGTTTGTATGAGGTGAGGTATCCAGCAGTGAGAGGGCAGAGAGAGAGAGAAAAGGGTTGTAACTCATCCTGTGCTCTTAAGACCATAAGAGTCTGATCAGAGAGAAGGATTCCTGCCTCAGAATTTTAGATGCTTGCCCATTAGCCAGTGCTGTTGCCATCCCTACCACTGCTGGCTTGCCTAGGGCATGGGCTGGGAGAGAATATAACGAAGATTTTAAAAACAGATTTTCTCTAGTCACTCTGACCCTTAGGAGTCTCTTTTCTTGCTTTCTGACCAGGAGGAGAAGGTTTTTCTTGGAGCATTTTCTGTTTGTATCCAGTGAGAACATCCTGATTTTGAGCTGCCTTTGAATCCAAGTTAGGCAATAGCAGACAGGAAAGAAAAACCAAACCAAACCAAAACAGGAAACCCATTGCTGGCTTGGTATTAGTTTGAATTTTGGTCTCCTTCCTTGATTCACCTGCTACCATTTACTCTTCAGAGTCCTCAGAGAGCTGTTCTATGAAGTGTTTCCAGGGTATACTTGTAGTCAGTAGAAAAGACTGGGTGGAGTATACATACTCCGTCTTGCTTAAAACTGGAGACTCTTTCCTTTCAAAAATATATAAAGTGTGTTGTATTTTTGTTCTAGTAAATATTGAGAGGCAGTCATTTTTCTTTTCTTGTTTCTCATTTTGATATGTGACACACCCTAGCACACATGTGCCAGTGCAGAAAGATTATATAACTTGAGAAGGGGAAAGAAGTAGGCTGGAAAGTTTATTATTTAGAAAAACAAGTGTGAAATATTTGTGCAAGTATTTTAGGCATATATTTTTGCCTTTCAGCCCTGTTGTTATGACTTGTTCATGTCACCCTGTTCACATCCCTTCCTCAAATGCATATTCTATTTCTTTTCCTTCTTTTTTTTTTTTTTTTTTTGAGGTACTGTCTCACTCTTTTGCCCAGACTGGAGTGCAGTGGCCCGATTGTAACTCACCGTAACCTCGAATTCCTGGGCTCAATGATCTTCCTGCCTTTGCTTCCCAAGTAGCTGGGACTACAGACATGAACAATCATGCCTGGCTAATTAAAAAAATTTTTTTTTGTAGAGATGGAGTCTTGCTATGTTGCCCAGGCTGGTATTGAACTCCTGGCCTCAAGCGATCCTCCCACCTTGGCCTCGTAAAATGGTGGGATTACAGGTGTGAGCTACTGTGCTTAGCCTCAAGTACATGTTCTTTTCTGGAGACTCTTACTGCTAGAAGCAATTGGCAAAGCTATTAGTTGTCAGTGGCTTAGCAGTATCTCTCAAACTTTGCTTTCCCAAACACCTAAAGCCAAAAGAGAGAGACTATTCCAAGAATTGGGCCTATACGAAGAGTGGAGATGGACATTTCTTTATATTAATATTTTCTCTTTTAAAAAATTCTGTGAACTCATTTTCTTCTATAATTTTTTATATAAAAATAATTCTTCATAGATTACAACAAATGTACCACTGTGGTACAGATTGTCAATAGTAGGGGAGATTATGCATATGTGAGGGCAGGGGGTATGTAAGAATGCGCTATACTTTCCGCTCAATTTTGCTGTGAACCTAAAATTTCTCTAAAAATAAAGCTTATTAATTAAAAAAAATTCTCTCTCAAAAACTTCAAATAACTTTGACATTTCAGGAGATGTGTCTTGTTAGCTTATGGCTTTGCTCTTCTTTCTGGTATAATGCTATGGATTCCTGTTTGAATGATAATTTGAAGAGAAAAGCAAGAGTTGATAGCCAGAAAGATCAAAGGAGTGAGTCACTAATGGTAGAATTTCATCTGCCTGAGAAGCCTTATATAGAGATTCCATGTCCCAGTGCATAGCTGCTTATAGCAATAATTTTTCATAGACTGCTTTCTGGAGGGAATGGATTTCCATTAATCTGGCATGGTTTAGGTATAGCTACATTGTGGTAGGCGAGATGCCATCTGTTTTTTTTTTTTTTTTTCTCAGCAGTGAGTGAGAATTTAGATGGGTCTAATTCCCATATTCTTGGCTTCAGTGTTTTTCCTAATCCACCATTCTCTGTGTCCACCATTATTCTTCTCCATTTGCTTCTGGTTTTACCACAGTCCCCAGGACTAGGTTATGTATATAAAACCACACACGCTCTGTATTCTGGAGTGGGGAGAGCATTGGTTGGGCAGGGGCAGAGAACTCATGCTGAAGCCAGATGATTTCTTGGAGAATGTTCAGGAAATTCCCTGGTTTTCTTCTTGGCATGACTTTACACACTTCCTATACCACACCCATAGACTGAAGGCGCAAGATATGGTAAGTTCAGAACCATTACTCCACAGGACTGCAGACTTCTTTCACTGTCTATTTTTAAGTTTAGAAGAGAGACTTCAGATGATAGTACACACATTTTATAATCTGACATAAACTGTAACTTTGGGAATCCCTCCAGTGCCAGAAAATGACACGTAGTTATTTAATTCCTGGTTGGCATTTCATCTTTTCTTTAACTTCTTATCAAATTTCTCATTCCTTTTAAGAATGTGGTTTTCTCATAAACTTGTCATCTTAATAACATTTTGATACAACTAGTTTAAAATTAATTTTGGTAAAGTAAAAGCTTATGTGCTATGAGACAATGAGAATTGATAGCAGACTTCCTTTATAAATTGATTCTAAATGTTCTTATGATGACCAACGTCAGAGAGACAAACAATTCACAGCTGCAGATTTGGTTAGAACATTATGTTTAGGTCATTTTGGCCTCTGGCTCTGGGTTCCAAACTAAATAATGGTGTTTTCTAAAATAGCCCCTAATCTTTTCACATGTGCTTTCAGCATACAGTGTGATAGACTAGTAAAAAAATAGAAGTGTAATTTTCTGGAGAGGTAGGAATGTTTCCTCTCGGCTGAGCAGGTAAAACACATTGTCATATGAAGAATGTGTTCTTTGCTGATTCTCAAGGTTTTATTTTATTTTTATTTTTAATATAAAGTGTCAGCAAACAGAAGCAAGAGAAAAATTTCTTCTGAAGAAGAATAGCAAATTGTATTGCCAGTAAAAATCCATTTTAGCCACCAAACAAACAAGCATTGGCTGAGAAGCTTGCTGATGGCTCCTTTTGTTTCTCTTTGATTTAAAGCCTCATGCCTGTAATCTAATTAACATCAACCTGAGTTGCAAGTACAGTGGCCTATTTGGTTCAATAATAATACATTTGTATGAAAGGTTAATGAAATGAATTTTCCCTCCATCCAATTCATTAGAAATTGTTCTACAATCAACGGTTGCTAATGGAATAGAGATTAAATATTCATGTTCATAAATTTTCCGTGTCATTTCTGATTTTCTTTCATTTCTGCCTCCATACGTTGAATTTTATAAGTACAAGAAATTCCCAGACAAAAAGCTGATTTAGAGGTTAATCACACACCGTTAATTCTTTTTTCAAAGAGGCAGTGTGGAAAGTAGAGAGAGTATGGCAGCAGGTTTGTCCCACTGCGTAGCTGGATGATTTGGGGCAAGTTTTGTAACGACCTCTTTTGTGCAGTGGTCATCGTAAGAACTTCTGCCAGGGTATTATGAGGATTAGTGAGAAACTATGGAAAGCACCCAGCACAGGATCTGGTACAGAGTAGCCGTTCAACAAATGATAACTTAGAAAAAGTTTCAGAAAATAAAACACCTACATATATGCAGTAAAACTTAAGATAATTTATAGTGGCAGGACTGATATGACAATACTGGGCTCTTTTTAATTCTAAGGTAAGTGTCAGGCTTGGGCCTCAGAAAACCCTGTAATAATTCTAATAATCAATGTGTCAGGATAAAGTCCTTGGAAGGAAGTTGTGTTTCATGTTCCTATAGACAGATTTTTAGCCTTCCATTTTCTGCCACCTCTTTCTTCTTTTCCACCCAGGCGAAAGGACCTTATTCAACCTGTATCATTTGTTTGTTCTAAATGATGAATTTACTAGATAACTGAAGCCTACCCAGTCAACTGCCAAAGTGTAAACATTTTAAAAAACAATTTTGATTGAAAAATTTTCCTCAAATCTGTTACGTACTGTATAGACGTTTGAAACGGAAGATGACAAACATAAATTAACTACTTCCTCAATGGCTCAAAGTGGTCATTATGATCATTAATTTTTTTGCATGTTTAATTTTTGTCAACCCCTCACCCACTTTATAAAAGGTGATTTGTAATCTGCGAGCTGGTGAAGCAGACAAACCACCTGATTAAATAGCAAATGCCAAATCCAGAGTAACACAGTCAGTGAGAGATTGACTCCTGTTTAATATTTTAAAAAGTGCCTACCCTGTGTTTTTTATTTCATGTTAGTTGGCAACCATTATTACAATCCTTTGAGGCCATCGTGATCATCCTCTTTATAAGTGGAAATGGAACATGAAGTTTGGTGAAGTTAAGTGACTTGGTCAAAGGCACACAACTAAAAAGTAATCGGGACAGGATTCTTAAAATGTAGTTTCTTAGTAATATTAGCCACATTTCAAGTGCTCAGTGGCCACATGTGGCTGGTCAGAGGCTACCGTTGTTAAACTGTACAGAGAACATTTCCATCATTGCAGAAAGTTGTATTGGATAATTCTGTTCTGGATAATTTCTCCCTTGTCCTAAATGAAACAAATACATAGCAAAAGTAATTAACATGTTTGTATCCATGCAGGTGGCTATTTGTTGCAAGAGTGTGAAAACTTACTGAGGATGCGGATCGGGTGCCTTCATTTTTATGTGTAAATGAAGTGGCATAATGTAGAACATGTAAACTGTAGTAACTTTTATAGTAGGTAATATGTGTATATTTGCATTTTTCTCATGGATATCTGTTTAAGTAATACAAACAGTTTTTTGTTTACACATATAATACATTCCTGAAAAAGTATATGAAAGTCAACTATGTAAAATATCAAATATGCAAATATCAGACAGAAGACTGACATGGTGGGCAACTGGGGAATGTTAATTCCCAGAGAACTAAAAAATAAAATCTCAGATCTTTTTCTTTTTATAACCATCTTTTACATATTCTCTAACTTTATTCTTTTCCATCACAGTTGAACTTAGTTGTTTTGTGTACATACAGTGATGTTAAAAGTTTTCTGGCTTCGGGCTGGGTAAGGTGGCTCATGCCTGTAATCCTTGCACTTTGGGAGGCCCAGGCAGAAGGATCGCTTGAGCCCAGGAGTTTGAGGTTGTTGTGAGCAATGATAAGACCACTGCACTCTAGCCCAGGCAATAGAGGGAGACCCTGTCTCAAAAAAAAAAAGTTTTCTGGTTTGGGCATCCTATAATCATTTTTATTTGTACCCATTTGTGTCAAATTATAAATCAGTGCTACGCTTTTTAAAAACTAGAATCAGCATTTCTGTTTTCTCCATTTCTACTCATTTTTAAAATAAAATAACAGGAAAATTTCATAAAAGTCATGTGATTTACAAACATCATAGAACAAAGATGGCAATTATGTAGAAATTATATATTGGCAAGCAGGTATACCGCCATGTTATGGCTAGGGATAATTGTTCTTCGGGAGATGTAAAAAAGTTCAAATTCAAAATACAAAAGAAAGGCCAGGCGCGGTGGCTCATGCCTGTAATCCTAGCACTCTGAGAGGCCGAGGCGGGCAGATTGTTTGAGCTCAGGAGTTCAAGACCAGCCTGAGCAAGAGCGAGACCCCAATCTCTACTAAAAAAATAGAAATCAGCTGGACAACTAAAAATATATCTATAAAAAATTAGCCAGGCATGGTGGCACATGCCTATAGTCCCAGCTACTTGGGAGGCTGAGGCAGAAGGATTGCTTGAGCCCAGGAGTTTGAGGTTGCTGTGAGTGAGGCCGACGCCATGGCACTCTAGCCCGGGCAACAGAGTGAGACTCTGTCTCAAACAAACAAACAAACAAACAAAAACCAGAAAATGCAAAAGATAGATTAGGAATATTAAAGTATAACATTTGAAGAAATAAGAAAAATTTAAAGATGTTAAAGAAGAGGGAGGAGAAAAGAAAGAAGCAGTGTCAACAAAAGGAAAAGGAGATGAAAAGATCAGAAAGGAGATGAAGAGCAAAACGAAGAAGAGAAAGGAGAAGATGGAAAAGAGGACAAAGATGGAGAAGAAAAGGGAGAAGATGAAAAAGAGGAAGAAGACCAAAGAGACAAAGGAGATGGAAAGGAGACTGAAGATGGAAAAAAGAGAGAAAAGAGAAGGGAGATAAAAATGAGGAAAAAGATGGAAAAGGCAAAAAAGGACGATGAAGAGGAGGAAGATGGGAAGGAAGAAGGAGGTGGAAGTGATGAAGAAGCTAGAAAAGAGAAAGATGGAAAGGAGAAGGAAGAAGGCAAACAGATTAAATCAAAATCAAAGGCAGATTATTTGCAAATGCTTGAACTAAGTAATAGATTATGCACTGTGCATATGAGTGTACAGTCTTAATTCTATATATCATTACATATTACATTATTAAATATTTTATGTTATAAATATGCAAATGTACCTGTGAACATAGTAAGTTACCTCATCACTCATCTGGACCAAGGGAGAGTAGGGTGTTATTGACATTTTAGAATTGTGAATCAAAAATGGTGTGTTGAAAGTAAAGACTTAAAGGTCCTTCATTTATTCCAGGGACACTTACAGGGTGAATAGTTTACTGTTTCACATGTTTAGTCTTTGAGTGTTTTTACTTTAACCCTCTTGGGGTGAGAGGAACAGCTACTTAATAAAAAGTAAATGTTAATATAATACTAACAGTTTTAACAACAGGGCGTAAATACTTCAGTCATTAGTTACATTTTTGTTACCTCTGAAATATTCCATCATTAGTTACTATTACCATTTCTGTAGCTAGCAGTCAGCACGTTTGTAGCTTTTTATATTTTTCCCCTTGAGATTGTGAGCACCTTGAGGAGGGTATGAGTCCTGTTTTTGTTTCTTTGTGTTATTTGTCACAGTGCCTGGCACTATAGATTTTTAAGGAATGATAATTAAAGGAAAGAAGGAATGGAAACTTATTCTTGTAATTCAGTTGTCTTTATATTATTTTTGATGTCATTTAGTAGCATACATAGAATAATCACTGTGGCATCTTTGTGGTGTACAGGAAAAAAAATAATGAATGGAACACTTGAAAATCTAGGCATCCTACCATTAGTCTACCTAGCTAAAGCTTCAGCTAAAACCATTGTACTCAGGGTATAGGTGTTCTTAACAGCCAATCCATGTTGCCCTTCCTTCTCCATCTACTGCATAACCAGTAATTACAGTGTGGTATGTATGTGGTAGGTTCGTGAGGCAAGAGTATATAGGATATGATGTTGACTGGGCACCAAGTATTCAACATTGCCTCATGGACCCCCAGCTTACCTTGGTATGCTGTGCATATACTGCCTGTGCTCAATCAAGTGAGCAGAATTTGTCCCCCTCCCAGATGAAGTGGCTTCCTGTGAAACCTGTGATGGTAAAGAGAAAAATTAGTAGTAGGAACCAGTAGGGGGAGAAGCAGATAGGCTGCAGCAGGTCACCTCAGTTTTCTTGAAGCTTTGGTAAACAGCTATGAATCTCAGTACATCTTGACCTTTGCTTTGGAGGAGGCTGGCAGAGGCTCCAATGGGTGACTGCTCAAGACTTGATAATACCAATTTCTTTTAGTCAAGTGGCTTAGATTTTGTTTGGAAGCCTTTCAGCAATGAGAGGTCTCAATTACATAATTTCTTGGTTGCTGACAGCCTTTTATGGAATGGGGGAGGAGTGAATGAAACAGTGATAGGAATTGAGTAATATTATATTGCATAGTAAAGTATTTTAAAATATTTATTGATCTGCCTTGTATTCTGTTAGTCTATAATTATGTGTTCCTATTAAGTTTCTTTTTTCATTAACTACCAATGAAAATAGCTAATTTTATTGAGTAGTTACTCTCTGCCAAGTACTGTCATGAATTCTCTTTATTCTATCACAATAACCTATGATCTAGATTTTATCATCATCAGCTTGAACTCCATAGTGGCATGTCTCTCACAAAAGTATAAACAACTTTTTTTTATCCAACAGCTATTTGTATATGCAGTGAATATTGCATGGAAAAAGTTGGGAGAGTCCCACTGTATGAGTTTGGAACAGGGGTTTGTCAGAGCTTGACTCATTATGCTCTCTTGACAGGATACAAGTCTAAGCTTTTAACTGATGAAATCTTATAAAGTTGGATTAGGAGCTCTGGAAGGGGATAAGGGAGGACCAAGGAAGACCTTTGAGCCTTTTCTCCTATACCTCTTTTAAAAATCTTCTCCTGAAGAATGGAAGCAAAGATTGTGGGAGGCATGATCCAGTATTACCCTTTTTTCATCTAATTTCTAAGAGTCCTAAAAAAACATAATATACACACTCTTCTTGAGCTGCTGTGTGAGCATGAGACCATAGCTTGCATTTAACACTGAACTTTGCCTGTCTCCTAAGGGGTAGGTAAATCATACTTTTTAGTGATTTTATTTGGCAGAAAGGGAAAGCAGTTGCTCTCTCTATATATAAAGTAATGAATGATAAAGTTTTGCTTTAAATACATAAGTTATCAAAGCTCACTGAGGCTAATTTAAGATTTTTGTATTTCTTATGATACATACCTGAAATCAATAACTAACAGACCTTTTTGTCTTTCAGAAAATAATATTTACAGTATATAGGTATTTGGCATATTTATATATATGAAAATACATATCAGTATGTATATTTTTAGTTTAGATTTAACATAGCATTTCTAGACTTACATAAACTATAGTTATTTTTAGTTGGAATATACTATTCCTCTTAGATTATAGAAACCACCTAAAACGTAACCTGAAAAAGGTAATGAAAAATGTTTGTAAACACATTAAAGATTAAAACAGTGGCTGAGTCCAGTGAAAGGAAGTGATCTTATAAATGGACTTTCATTACTAATTCATAAGTTATTGTCTTGCTGGGTTCTGAGTTTTAACAGCTGCTGATAGTTTAAAACTAATAGAATCCTGAATAGCCCATAATAATTTAAGTATTCATTCTGTTTATGGATTGTTTCTTAATACAAACGCTGAATAGCATTGTTTATTTTAAATTACCTCAAAGAGTCATTGTAAAAATGAAATAAGATAAGGTAAATAAATATATTCTATAATCATGAAAGGCGCTGTCTCTCTTGCTCTCTGTGTATATCCACGTGTAATATGAAATTATAAAATTATGTATTTGGTAGTTTTAAGAATCTGAAACGTCATTTAGATCCCGTGAATAAAATTCGTGACAATTTCTAAGTATATAGGACTGAAAAAAGTTAAGTTTGTATTATAAAAGAGTATTGTAAGAGTATTTCAGATGAATAGGAAGCCAAGTATTTTAGAAAACAGATGTTGTCACATAAGCAATGCATGCATTAGTAATGTTATTTTTATGTATTATTTAATTAGGTACAAGGTCCTTTGCTGGTTGCATACTAGTAACACTTTGTCCATTTAATTAGTTTACTCTGTGTACTTGAAAATGAACTGCAGTTTCTTGAAACTATTCTAAAATTTAAATATTTAAGCTCTAAATTTAAATATCTCGTTAATTCTTTGGCGCTTTCTGCAGTTAGTTGGGAGGAGAAATGTTTTCCTATAATCACAGATGATAATACTAGTTTTTAAACTAACCCAATTAAACAAAGGACAACAATCTTTTTTTTTGTTTGTTTCTAAGCAAAGCGCACATATTTTAGGTAACTGCTTTTAAATATTATGTCTGAAACATCACATTAAAAGTATGTAGCCATGTTATATTACTCATTATTAAAATAATTTTAATAGTAATCACATTAATTTTTTCTTTTAATTATATAAGGGGAAAATATACATAAAAATATAAATAAAATACGTCGATTTTATCTCTCATTTATCTTGCACTGTACCAGATACTTAGGTGAGATATAAATAAATCTGCAAGTCCCTATCCTTGAGGTGCTTATGGCATTAAAAGTGGGATAAGAAATATTTTTAAAATAATCAAAAAACAATAAAAACAATATGTGAATAAATGCCAAAGAATGTGATAAAATTAGTGTCATAGAAAAGAGTGAAAGTTTTAAAAATAAATTGCCTGAAAGAAGTATGCTTATATTTTATGATGTTAGAAGGAATCAGTTGGTTTGATTACAAACTGTTTTCTAGGGTTTTGAACCAGGGACATCTCAATCTTAGTTCTGCTGACCTGTTATTGTAGTCAAAAATCATGATCAGCTTATTACAGCACAGTGTAATAAGTAAAACTCATATTTCCTTTATTTTCAGGCGTACTTCCGACAGGGTGTTGCCCTCCAGTACCTTGGACGTCATGCGGATGCCCTGGCAGCCTTTGCATCTGGACTGGCTCAAGACCCCAAGAGTCTTCAGCTTCTGGTGGGGATGGTCGAAGCTGCCATGAAATCTCCCATGAGAGGTAAATAAGATAAAAGCACTTGGTCTAACATTAATTCAAAGTAGAACATTTCTAGTCTTCTAAGACTTGAGGCTCAGGCACAGAGAACTGATAGGTTACAAATTTGTTAAGATTGGATAGTTTAGACAAAGGAAGATAAAGAATCACTGTCAATAACTGATGTTAATGAGGCACAATAGTGTGGTGGAAAGGCCACTGGCCTGAAAGTTTGTGGCCCTAGATTATATTCTTAAATTTTTCATTAACTAACTACCGTAGGTAAATGAATTGACATCTCTGGATTTTAGGGTTATTTAAATAATCCTTATTATTTGTTTTTTGTAGTTCTAAGATTTTGTAATTCTAAACCACGGCACCTCTAGTAGTAAATTGATTTGCTCAGATGGACTAATATGCCTTTTAGAAATAATCAAATAAGAGAAGACATTTGACATTCTTATATTTCATAAAAGGAAATATGTATCTAACTGTAGACTGTCTCACATTTTTCAGAGGAAAATTAAAAGATGATGTTGAATTAAAAGGAGAGAGATAGAAAAAGAAGACAAATAGACACTAGTTTACATATTTTTTCCCTATTCTGACTTCTGCTTGATACCAATTGGTATTCTGGAAAAATGAGAGAATAGATTGAAAAATAGTACTGTGGAGGTTGGAGGAGTTCTAAGGTCCCCTTCATTTCGAGGAACATTGATTTTTGAGGAACGAGCTCTTGGGAAGATTTGACTGAAAGTGTATACCAGTTGTCATCTTCAGGGAGTGATGGATACAGTAAGGCAGATCCGTGGCAAATAGACAATAATGTTTCATATTAATTAGGTTATGTCAAACAGAACTCTGTTTTTCTCTCTGAAATGGCACATTTTTGAATTTTTCATATGGGAGAACGAACCTAAAATTTCTGATAGCATCATTCAACATTTTATCTAGTTTTGAAAATGTTTAAAGCATTAGATAGCTTTAATATACTGTCTCAAAATATGTGCTAAATAAAAGTTTGGTGAACTAAAGGGTACTCATGCAGTCTCTGGGCAATGAATAGCTATAAAAAATACTTTCCTGAAAGTTAGGGATCTCATGTTTTAGAAAAAAGTAGTAAGAAAACCTCTCTTCATGTGATTTTATAAACCATACAAAGCTGAGTCTTTGCTGCAGGAACCTAATGGCTGGAACCCACGGGGGACCTGCTGTTAATAAACTCTGACTTAGAGCAGATGCGCTTTGCAGCTCCAGAGCTTCGGGGGCGGGGAGGTAGGGGGATAGAAAACAACATAAAATAATCTATCTCTCCTTTCCATTTCTCCAGTTTTTTTTTCTTGTTCTTTCCCTACACCCCTCCACAAGGAATTTACATGGAACATTTTTTATTTTGTTCATGAAGGTATTATCTCTTTATTCTGAGGTATTTCTGCTGCTGCCATGGAGTATTGGAGTGAATGTGTTGAGATCAGCAGAATCATACTTAACTATTTTGCCTTTGAAGCAATCTGTTTAGATAAATGTAAGGAAATCTTCCCTGCAGTGCTAGAAATAGCTCAGAGCTGCTGTCACCCTTAGGGTTTTCTGTACCAGGTTCTTTCCCATCTAGGTGAGTGACCTAAGGCCGACCCTGGAGAAAGCTGCTTTTTCCAGGTACCTGGAGTGCTGCAATATCTTCTTCTCTTCCCTTAAGGCAATTTAGTTTACCTCATTCATTTTTAGCATCGCCTTTACCGCAGTATCTATTCCAGGAGGGCTTCTCTTATCAACATTTTATAGAGACTCTCGCTTTGCACAGTGTTGTTCTTTGCATCAACCCATGTCTTAACGACCTCTGTTTTTGTCATATGGTTGTGATTCACAAAAGCTGTCATCATTTGCTGCCAATTCTTTCACCTACTGCTCATTTTAGCCTCCTGCAACTTTCTAAGTTTCTGCTATTGTTGAGCGGCTGTGCAGTCTGTGTCACCTTACGTATAGGCCTGATCTGTTGTGTCAGTTGTTTTTGTTTTGTAATTCTTAGATGCAACAGAGAAAACTCTCCGGTCCAGGTGCTTCTATAAGCAAAGCTCCTGTAACCTGCACAGCATTCCTGTGGTTTGCTCTTTTTAGAAAGTTTTTTTGTTGTTTTTGTTTGTTTATTTGTTTTGAAGATAGGGTCTCGCTCTGCCACCCCAGCTAGAGTGCAATGGCATCATCATAGCTCACTGAAACCCAAACTCTTGGGCTCAGGTGATCCTCCTGCTTCACCTCTTCAGTAGCTGTGACTACAGGTGCATGGCACCATGCTTGGCTAATTTTGTTTTTCTATTTTTTGTAGAGATGGGATCTCACTATTGCTCAGGCTGATCTTGAACTCTTGGCCTCAAGCAGTTCCCCTGCCTCGGCCTCCCAGATGCTAAGATTACACGCGAGAGCCACTGTGCCTGGCTTGGAAGTTTTAAGATTTCATTTTTTTTTTTTTTGAGACAGAGTCTCACTCTCTTGCCTGGGGCGAGTGCCTTGGCGTTCAGCCTAGCTCACAGCAACCTCAAACTCCTGGGCTCAAGCAATCCTACTGTCTCAGCCTCCCGAATAGCTGGGACTATAGGCATGCGCCACCATGCCTGGCTAATTTTTTCTATATATATTTTTAGCTGTCCAATTAATTTCTTTGTATTTTTTGGTAGAGACGGGGTCTCGCTCTTGCTCAGGCTGGTCTCGAACTCCTGAGCTCAGAAGGATCCGCCCGCCTCGGCCTCCCAGAGTGCTAGGATTACAGGCGTTAGCCACCGCGCCCGGCCAAGATTTCATTTTTTTAAAAGCACGGGTCAACATACATTAATACACCCTTGTTCCCATATAAATGCATTATATATATTTATCTACATTAAAACTCATTTGATTTTTTTATTGTTGCCTATATTTCTAACTGAATTAAATCCGTTTTACTTCATTTTTGTAATTTCACTCAGGCTCACAATCCAGTTATCAGTTAAACTATTTCTTTTGTGGATGTATTTACATTATTATATATAATATAGCTCCTTAAATCATTAATGAAAACATAAATATAAGTATAAATATAAATTTATACTTTGTCTTACATGACTTCTCCAGTTAGCCTTTTACCATATTCTATTTCTCCTTTTTAGGTAGTCTTTCAGCAGTTTCATTTCATTGTATGTTAATAAATGTTTAAGCAAATTTGGATGTTGTAGCGTACTACAACTGTCAACCATGGATTTAGTAATATAATTACAAAGTGAGATTTAGTTTACCATTATTTGTTCCTCTGAAGGTGCCAGGGCTGCTTCTTGCTGAATGTTCTCTTGTGTATATTGTCTGTCCTCCTGTTAATTTGTTAATCTAAAGACTATTACATTTATGGACTATCACCTATTGTGATGTTTCTACCAGCTCCAGGGGATCCAAGGAAGCTGATTTTAGGATGTGCTGATAGAAAAATGGCTGTTGAATGTATAATCTTTTATCTTAGGGTCAAGTTGGGGCTTTTATTTGCCTAATTGTCCATCCTCAGAGGACTCTTTCCCTCTGGTTCTCCTTTAGGTGGAAGTAACTTTTTATAGGAGGCTTGCTTCTGAAATGTTATGTTAAAAACATAGGCTTTTTTCCCCAAAAGATTGGAGTCTAATTGGAATTACACTGCCATTTGCTAGTCCATTGACTGAGCAAGGCTACTTTCTTTCTCTATACTTCAGCCCTTATCTGTATAGGAAAATTATAATATTTACCTATTAATGTTGTTTGGAAAGTTAAGCACTAGAATGTAAAGGCAGGCCCCTGTAGGATGCCTTCTTTCCAGTGTGATGCCCTTTTTCTCACTGAGGAGTGGAAGTAGTAGCAGTAGTAGTGATATCAATCTCATTCTTGTGTTTATGAAAGGTATAGTGTTGTGGATGTGGAATGAACACTACACTGTACACAAGGTCCTCTTTATGAGTACTCACAATTTCTATTCAGATGTCACTTCCTCTGGGAAGCCTTCCCAGACTACCCTGGTAGAGGTAACACTTTTCTCTTCTAGGGTCCCATGGCACGGTCTACCAGTTCTAAGAACTCTGGATTGAAATTTGTGTCCTGATTTTATATCTTACTAAGAAAGAAGAAAATTACTAAGAAAAGGGATTATTAAATGATGACATAATCCTTTCTTATTACTTTTTATTTTATATATATTGAAAGAGCTCAATTTAGATATAGAAGTGACAAGCCATTGTGAGGCACCATTGAGTTCAGAGATAGTAAGTCTCAAATTCAGAGATGTTAATATGTGAATAAATGTGCATCTCACAACTGATGGAATACAGTATATCTCTTAGGTGAGTGTGGATGTTTGTTTATTACTAGCCTTTACTATATTACTACAAGCTCTTCAAGTGTCAGGAAATATGCTTTGTTCATCTTAAATTCTTAAAGCCTTTATACTTCAAAAACACATAATAGCAGATCAATTAATGTCGCAGAGGGCCTTTATGTTCTTATGAAGTTGGTTTGACATTGGCTGTATTATGTATAGATTCTAGAAAGAAAAACACCTTGATAGCTATAAGCTGTCAAACTCTCTTCCACCTAGCTTGATAAAATCACAAAATTAGTCCCTTTGCTAATAGCCTAAATTTACTCTAAAATAGAAATTAGAGGCTGGGCACAGTGGCTCAAGCCTGTAATCCTAGTACTCTGGGAGGCAGAGGTGGGAGGATTGCTTGAGGCCAGGAGTTCAAGACCAGCCTGAATAATGGTGAGACCCCATCTCTACAAAAAATAGAAAAACTAGCTGGGCGTGGTGGCTCACACCTATAGTCCCAACTACTCAGGAGGCCGAGGCAGGAGGATCACTTGAGCCCAGGAGTTTGAAGTTGCAGTGAGCTATGGTGATGCCACCACACTCTAGCCCGGCGGTAGAGTGAGACCCTGTCTCAAAAAAAAAAAAAAAAAAAAAAAAAAAAAAAAAAAAAAAAAAAAAAGGAATTAGAATAATAAGAATAATAGAGTTGGAAAGAATCTATCTTACTGATTACTGACACATTAAAAAAACTTCTGTGACATGCAAAAAAAAAGAAAACTAGAGACCAATATCCCTTATGAATATACGTGCATAAATCCTCAGTAAAATGCTAGCAAACCAAATTCAGCAGCACATCAAAAAATAATCCACTATGACCAAGTGGGCTTCATTCCAGGGATGCATGGATGGTTCAACATATGCAGATCAATAAATGTGATTTACCACATAAACAGAAGCAAAAACAAAGACCATATGATCATCTCAATAGATGCAGAAAAAGCATTTGACAAAATTCAGCACTCTTTCATGATAAAAATCCTCAACAAACTTGGCATAGAAGGAACATATCTCAAAATTATAAAAGCCATATATGACAAGCCCACAGCCAACATCATGCTGAATGGGGAAAAGTTGAAAACAGTCCCCCTAAGAACTGTAATAAGACAAGGGTGCCCACTGTTACCACTTCTATTCAGTATAGTGCTGGAAGTCCTAGCTGGTGCAATCAGGCTAGAGAAAGAAATAAAGGGTATTCAAATCAGGAAAGAGGAAGTTAAGCTTTGCTGATGACATGATCATGTACCTAGAAATTCACAAAGACTCCACCAGGAGCCTCCTGGAATTGGTAAATAAATTCAGCAAAGTCTCAGGATATAAAATCAATGTACATTATATACCAATAACAGTGAAGCTGAGAGTCAAATCAGAGACTCCATACCATTCACAATAGCTACAAAGAAAATAAAATGCCTAGGAATATACTTAACCAAGGAGGTAAAAGATCTCTATAAGGAGAACTATGAAACACTGAGGAAAGAAATTGCAGAGGAAACAAACAAATGGAAAAACATATCATGCTCATGGATTGGCAGAATCAACATTGTTAAAGTGTCCATACTACCCAAAACGATTTACAGATTCAATGCAGTCCCCATCAAAATACCAATGTCATACTTCACAGACCTAGAAAAATTAATTCTGCACTTCATTTGGAACCAGAAAAGAACCTGAGCAGCCAAAGCAATCCTAAGCAAAAAGAACAAATGTGGAGGAATCACATTACCAGACTTCAAACTATACTACAAGGCTATAGCAACCAAAACAGCACGGTGTTGGTACAAAAATAGAGACATAAACCAATGGAACAAAAACAGATAACCCATATATAAAACCCCCTACATACAGCCAACTGATCTTTGACAAAGCAGACAACAACATACACTGGGGAAAAGAAACCCTATTCAATAAATAGTGCTGGGAAAATTGGATACCCACATGCAAAAGAATGAAACAGGATCCATATCTCTCACCACTTACAAAAATTAATTCAAGATGGATTAAATGTAAGACATGAAACCGTAAGAATTCTAGAGGATAGCCAGGCGCGGTTGCTCACGCCTGTAATCCTAGCACTCTGGGAGGCCGAGGAGGGCTAATCATTTGACCTCAGGAGTTCAAGACCAGCCTGAGCAAGAGTGAGACCCCATCTCTACTAAAGATAGAAAGAAATTGGCTGGACGGCTAAAAATATGTAGAAAAAATTAGCCGGGCATGGTGGCGCGTACCTGTAGTCCCAGCTGCTCAGGAGGCTGAGACAGTAGGATTGTTTGAGCCCAGGAGTTTGAGGTTGCTGTGAGCTAGGCTGGTGCCACGGCACTCTAGCCCGGGCAACAGAGTTAAACTCTGTCCCAAAAAAAAAAAAAAAGAAAAAAAATTCTAGAGGAAAATGCAGGAAAAACTCTTCTAGGTATCAACCTAGGCAAAGAATTTATGAAAAAGACACCAATGGCAATCACAACAACAAGAAAAATAAATAAATGGGATTTGATTAAACTAAAGAGCTTCTGCACAGCTAAGGAAACAATTAACAGAGCAAACAGACAACATACACTATGGTAGAAAATATTCACAAGCTATATATCCGATAAAGGGCTAATAACCAGAATCTGCAAAGAACTTAAGCAAATCAGCAAGGAAAAAAAAAAAGCAAACAATCCCATTAAAAAGTGTGCAAAAAACATGAAAAGAAGCTTTTCAAAAGAAGATAGACAAATGGCCAATAAACATATGAAAAAATGCTCAACTTCTCTAATCTAAAGGGAAATGCAAATTAAAACTACAATCAATGAGATATCTCCTTACCCCTGTTAGAATGGCTTTTATCAAAAAGTCCAAAAACAATAGATGCTGGCGTGGATGCAGAGAGAAAGATATGGTTATACGCTGTTGGTGGGACTGCAAATTAGTACAACCTCTATGGAAAACAGTATGGAGATTCCTCAAAGAACTAAAAGTAGGCTTACCATTTGATCCAGCAATCTCATTACTGGGTATCTACCCAAAGGAAAAGAGGTCTTTCTATCAAAAAGATGCCTGCACTCAAATGTTTATTGCAGCACAATTTACAGTTGCAAAGATGTGGAATCAACCTAAGTGCCTACCAATTTATAGTGGATTAACACATTGACTGCCATACGAAAAAATCAGAAACTTTTCGTTGGGGCCACAGTGTTTTATTACGAGAATAGAATAAAAACTTTGTATGTAATTTAAAGGTAAACATAAATAGAAAAATGAAATTTATCGACTTCTATTCATTTAATCCATGTTTTTAGAATTAAGTTGTTCATATTAATTGTAACAATAAGAACATTAACAAGATTTTATATATTCTTCACATGGCCCTGGGGTTAAAACTAGAGTGAGTTAAATACAACTATCATGGCAGTTAATGTGTTAATAAAATGTGGCATATGTATACCATGGAGTACTACTCAGCCATAAAAAGGATGAGTCAATGCCTTTTGCAACAATTTGGATGGAACTGGAGACCATTCTTCTAAGTGAAGTATCTCAAGATTAGAAAAACAAACACCACATGTACTCATTGTTAAATTGGAACTAACCAATGAGCACACATGTGCATGGCGGGAAGTAAAACTCAGTGGAAATCAAGCAGGGGGGAGGGAGAGCAGAGGAGGGGCAAAAACCTACCTAATGCGTACAATGAACACTATTTGGGTGATGGGCACACCTATAGCCATGACTCAAGCATTACAAAAGTGATCCATGCAACTAAAAATATTTATACCCCCTTAATATTTTGAAAGAAAAAAATGTCTGTTATCATTTTTATTTATCAAAAGCACGTTCAATTGCTAGCTAGAGCTTCTGATTAGTGGGCTTGGGCCAGTGAGACATAATTACAGCCAAAAGCAAAGAAATTTGATATTAAAATTTTAAAAATTTACATACAGTAAAATTGACTTTTTGTGTATATATTTGTACATATACACAGATGTACATGTCTACATATGCACATATATGTTTATGGGTGTCCACATATATGTATACAAATGTGTACATATATACGAGTATAGATTTGTGTAACCATCACCATAATTATAGCTTATACATTTAACAAAGTCAGAGACTGAGGCTGTGTGGCTTTGAAATATAGTTCTCTTTATCTGTAGCTCAGTGTTTTCTGCATTATTCTACCTTAGCTTCCTCCTCTACAAATACTCTCTGGTCAATTCAAGGTGGCCTGTTCAGCATTCCCTGTCATTCTATGTACCTATTCTTCTGGTCCCTTTGTGTAGGACAAACCTTCTGCATAAAATACCTTCCGCTCTCAGAGAAAAGCAAAGACTTGTCTAAGTCCCGCCTTTCTTCAAGAAATTAAGTTCTGGCCAGACACAGCGGCTCACACCTATAATCCTAGCACTTTGGGAGGCCAAGGCAGAAGGATTGCTTGAGGACAGGAGTTTGAGGCTAGCCTGAGCCAAGAGCGAGACCCTGTCTCTACAAAAAAAATGGAAAAATTAGCTGAGCATGGTGGCACATACTTGGAGTCCCAGTTACTCAGGAGGCTAGGACAGGAGGATTACTTCAGCCCAGGAGCTTGAGGTTGCTGTGAGCAAAAAAAAAAGAAATGAAGTTCCGCTTCCAAGAAGCTTTCTAATTGCCTTTGATCATCACTCCCTTTTCCATACTCTTACAACGTGTATATTAGGTTTACATTTATCTTTGTATTATAACTTATCTTTTAATGTATTCATATTTTCTTTCTTACATACTGCAAATGGAAATTTTATCTTCTACTTCTCATTTCTTCAGTTTCGTTTGCATCTAGTGAAAATTTGTGCAATTAAAGATTTCTTTTTCTTTTGAGAATATTCCAGATATTTCCTTTAGTCCTCTAACTGTGGCAATGTTCTCTCTCCTTTCTACCATTGTTGTATAGTTTTTATTTATTTGTTTTTTTGAGACAGGGTCTCACTCTGTCACCTAGGCTCGAGCTCAGTGGTGCATCACTCATGGCAGCCTTGAACTCCTGGGCTCAAGCAATTCTCCTGCCTCAGCCTCCCAAGTAGCTAGAACTGTAGGCCCTGTACCATCATACTGGCTAATTTTTTAATTTTCTGTAGAGATAGGGTCTCACTATGTTGCCCAGGCTGATCTCAAACTCCTGGCCTCAAGGGATCTTCCTGCCTTAGCCTCCCAAAGCACTGGGATTATGGGTGTGAACCACCACACCTAGCCTATTGTTGTATAATTTTAGAGGCCCAATTAGGTGGTTCTTTTTCTAATTTAGCCATGGTTGCTATGGGAAAAAATATCACTAACTGAAACACAGTGTCTTTGCCGGCCATCAATCATTTTGGTCTGTCAATGTCTGAACACTTTTTCTGTTTAGGGAATTCCCATCTTACACGTCTGCTTCCTGCCTTCCACTATAAAAGCTGAAAACCTCAGATTCTAATTTTCCCATCCTCCTTTGCAGCTGGCACTCCACCTTTGAATCGGAAGCTAACGGTTCAAAGAGGAAAAGATAGCACAAAAATTGGTGGTGGAGGTAGCAACAGTGACACCTGTTTTCTAAGGATGGCCTTCAGTAATAGTGAATTGCAAACTGTGGAATGGTTATGTTGTGTTCACCAGGCAACTTTTGTGGCATGATTTTGTCTGTGGGTTTTGAGGCCTGGTTTTTCACCCTTCCCAGTAGTCACTCAGTGCATTTCTGTCTACTTAAAATCAGCCAAGATTTGATTCTCTTGCTAGCAACTGATAATCTTGCCTGATAGGGTATCATAGAGCCTGGATTTAGAGCCCTGCAGTGGATTCTTGCCTTGTCTGTGTCCCAAGCGGTCTTACCTTGGGTGAATCAGTTAAATACTCAGATTCTTCATTTATAAAATTAGGATATTTTCAAAGTCTTTTTCAACACTAAAGTTCTGTTACTTTTGTTTCTGCTAATTGGCCAGCGGGATGCTGATGTGATCACCATTGGCTGCCAAACTCATAAGCAGACACAACCAGAATTCAGCTCACAGTATTTCAGTATGGTATTGTTCTTTTCTATTGTAGCAATTCCTCGGTGCTTGTGCCTGTATTTAACCCTATTGGTTAGCTAGTGTTTACTGGTACTATACACTGCTTGCATCTTGACAGGTGTAAAAATGTTCTTTGTTCTCTGTTTAGTGATCTGATTGAAGGGAAAAAATGCTTTAGGCACCAGTAGGTTTCAAGGTTTCCGTGGTAATGTTGATTCAGGCGAGAGCTTTTTAGTGGAGAGTTTAGATTCGAAGTCATAAATCGTAAAAATTACATTTTAATGCAGTACTGTTGGCGAGGAGATTCAAGATTTAAAGAGACCGACCCTTTTATAGTTTTTTTTTTTTAACATGTGCATCGTGGAAAAACTAATGTGAAATAGTTTTTCAGGAAAGCTAACAATGAATGCTTTATAAATGCCATCTCATTGTAGGGCTACAGTTAATAGCTCTGCAGTTGTCTTCAAAGAAAAAAGAAGAAAGAATAGGGAGAGAGAGCTTGGAGGTCATCTACATTCAAACCTAGAATGGAAAGAATCTCCTTGTGGCTTACTCCTAATTTATGTCCTTTAAATATGACATGAAAAAAAAATGAAATCAACATTAATTTTACCTTCCACCTTACTTTAGTAAACTCAGATTATTTCTTTATGGTTTCATTTGTGACCACAAAAAATTGACAATTTTTTTTATTTGGGCATACTGATCTCAGAAACAGCAGTGGACACTGGGTTACCAGTGAGAATGACAGATATTTTATTGGGAGAGCTTCCTTTATTGCATCTTCTAGGAAAGATCATGGACAGGGTTTATTAATGAGTCGTTCAAATTTATCAAATTCCAGACATATTAGGGACTTTCATCTATGTGGCAATGGATAGTTTTCTATTGAGTGCCCACATTGTGCTACTTGCTATGGAGTTAAAGTATTAAAACAGTCCTACGGCAGTCTTTAGATTTTTTTTTTCCCCAGAGAGATTTATTTCACACACACAGTTTGGTAATAGAGATCATCTGATTGGTTATTGGCAGGTGGAATCTAATGTTTACATTATATGATTTAGAGGTGCACTGAAAGTGTGTCCCAAGTTCACAGTCTTTTGCAGGGTATTTAATTTTTACTCGTAGTACCAATCCTCAGTTCCTCTTGAAAGCAGGGCAGTCTTTAGATTTAGCTGGGAAAATATTTTTAAAATTAACACATGCAGACTAAAATCGTTAATGGCCAAACTGTACAATACTAAATATAAAAAATGCAGCACAAGTTTGAATACAGAGATGAATACATGCTGGAGGATGTAGGGATATTACCCAGTACAAGTGGGACTTGAGGGATGTGCTTATAATATTTCGAGAGGGGAGCAGGACAGAGGAGGGGAACCATTCAGGAAAAGTGGCGTAGGTGCATCATGGTAAAAAAGAGATGAGAAAACAGAATGAGTGTGAAATATGCATACAGGAATGAGAAGGAAATAACTGGACTGGGGTTGGTGATACTAGTCACATGTGGTAAGTGGACAGTTAGCATGGGTGCTGGCTTAAAGGTTGAAGCATTTATACTTGAAATAGGCCATCAAAAGGTATGATAAACATTTGTTTCTAGAGCATATTAGAAAAGCTTGTTTGGTGTATCATCCTACATTCTCCTGCTTTTTTGTTGTTTATTTTCAGACTCCCTCGAGCCCACTTATCAACAGCTTCAGAAAATGAAACTGGACAAGAGTCCCTTTGTGGTCGTGTCTGTGGTTGGGCAGGAACTCCTGACAGCCGGCCATCATGGGGCCTCTGTGGTTGTCTTAGAAGCTGCTCTGAAGATTGGCACCTGCAGCCTCAAACTGAGAGGTTCTGTTTTCTCTGCTCTGAGCAGTGCTTACTGGTCTCTTGGAAACACAGAGAAGAGCACTGGATACATGCAGCAGGACTTGGATGTAGCCAAGACCTTAGGTAGAGTAATGCTTCTCTCCTTTATTTCAGCGCAGAAATGAAACAAAGCTGATAAGCTTGCAATGAATGGGAATGGCATATGCAATGAAAAGTGAGTGTCTCTAGAACATTCTGTGTTTTAGAGTACGCAGGTCCTTAGGGCTTTTTCATATAACAAGGTACCAAGGCTCCCAAAAGATCAAGAGATGTGGGTTAACATACTCAATGCCCTCCTCAGAGATTTGGGCTCACAAATTTAATATCCCAAACGTTAGCATTGGTGGGTGAATCTTTCTTCTTAATTTTAATTTTCTCCTCCATTAGAATGCATCATCATTTATCAAAGGAGATAGTATAATGCAGAGGTTAAGAGTGTATACTATGGAGCCAGACTACTAGGGTTAGAAACCTGGCTCTGCCACTTACTAGCTTTATGACTTTGGGCAAGTTTCCTAATCTCTCTGTGCGCCGGTTTCCTCATTTGTAAGATAAGTATGGCTTGTGATTATGATGGTCATTATGGTGATTAATCACGGATTTACAGGATTGCAATAAGAGAAGGGATGATATGATGAATATACCACCAGCATACTTGTAAAGAAGCACTATACTGTAGTAAGTTTGGAGTCAAATGACTGAACCAACAAACTGACGGTTGTTCAGAATCAAAGGTCATTAGGAGAGTAATGAGGAGGCTCAAACAGCAGCTGGTTTGTGTCAAGGTCTTTAATGTCTTATTTCCTGGACACCTAAGTCCCACAGTGCAGTTGTATTTATAACAGTAATAACAGTTGTTGTCCAGAGATTTAAGCTCTTGGACTATAACTCCCCACATAGGATCTGGTGTAAAAAGCAAATACTTTTCTGAAAGAAGGTAAGTGAAATCTTAGCTAATATAATAAATCTGTGGCTCTTAAATTAAGATGTCTTTATATGTTATAAGTAATGCTATAACTTAGAGAAATTTTATCTTTTTTTTTTTTTTTTTTTTTAAATCCAATTCAGGTGACCAGACAGGAGAATGCCGAGCTCATGGGAATCTGGGCTCTGCATTCTTCTCCAAAGGAAATTACCGAGAAGCTCTCACTAACCACAGGCATCAGTTGGTGCTTGCCATGAAACTCAAGGATCGAGAGGTAGGAAGTTTATCTGTAGACCAAAAACATTTTTTTTTGAAACATGAAGTCCTTTTTCTGTTAAAAAAAAATGTTTCAGGTACCTTAAAATATTACTTTCAGAAGTTGATAATCATTGATTCTGTCTTTCATCAACAGCCAAGGGTTGGATGTCAACCCCATATAGCCCTTGGATAAGAACTTGTTCCTGACCTAAGGATCTAACAGCTTGATCAGATGGGTTGTTCTTGTTCTCTTCAAATGTGCTATGGAGTAGACCTATGTAAAATTAGCAAAAAACTGTATCGTCATGACATAGTCATTACATTTTAAGAAGCAAACATTATGGTTTTTTCTAGATCAGGTATTAATTACTATAACCTCTTTGGATAACTCAGAAGCATATTAAGTTTGAGAAACCTGAATTGTAATGATAAAGAAACATTCTAATGTTTATTAGAGAAATGAAATGCAATATTCTCAAAGAGTTGATATCCAGTAGATGCAACATGATGAGAAAGTATCTGTGGAGTGGAAAGAGGGTGAGGTTTAGAGTCAGATAGACCCAGATTTAAAACCCAGCTGTAGTACTTCCTGGCTGTGGGATCTTAGGGTAGTTATTACTTAATTCTTCTTTTTCTCTTGTTTTCCTATTTGGGAAATGATGATTATTCTATTTATTCCATACACGATTGTGGTAGGATTATAAATAATACACATAAAGTGCCTATCATGGTGCCTGGATTCCCATAACGTCAGTCCACAAAGGAATGCTATAACTGATAGCTTTTATTATAATATTATTAATAAATAAGAGAAGGTTAATAGCAGGGGCAACAATAAGTTTAAGAATCAAGTGGAAGGTGCAGTCGGCTCAGGCTCCTGGTCCAGCAGGCCAATCCTCCTGCTGGAAAAAAAAAAAAAAAAAAAAAAGAATCAATCTGTGCGTTGAGGAATGTGTTTAGTTACACTTTCATCTCAGAATTCCACTATGGGACATTATAAAGATTAACTATATTATTTAAATAATCCGGCAGCTTCATGTTTCTGGAATATGGTCAGGTATTAGGAAGGAATTGGGGAAGAAAAGAAAAGCCTTGAAAAGCCACTAAAACAGATCATTCAAGGGACTTTTGGCACTTATATTCTTCAGAGAGTTACCTGAACACTTTTTTCATTGCCTATTTATTTTTAGTTTGCAAACAATTCTTGTAAGTCAGATGATCTGATTTCTTGATCAGGGAATAAAATGAGGGATCAGACATCTAGAGACAGATTTACTGATGATGTTGAGAAGTGAGAGATAGGTTTAAGAACTAAAACAGCATAGTTATCTAGATAGGGCCATTTAGTGAAGGGATAGCTGTTAAATATGTCAAAAGCTACTCTTTTTTCCTAACCTTCTAGGTGTATATATTAGCCCAATTACTGGACATGATGGGAAGACTTTTGATTAGGTAATATCATAGGTATAAAAAGGAGGAATGAAATTTTTCTGCCTTCCCTCTTCTCAATAGTGTAATTTTTTTTATCACCTGTGTTCTCTGGGTTTTATAAACCTCTGCTGTACAGTATGTTCTTTAAAAAATCATTGAATTATGAGGATGGAAGGGACCCTGAGATAATACTGGTACCTGTTCCTTTCCCCAAACCTTCCTATCTCAGAGTTGTCACCTACCACAGTCATCCCTCTCCCCTCTGTCGCCCTTTGCACAGCCATCACTGCGGTCATTCACAAGCCTGCGTCTTGGGAAATTTTCCTTTTGTGAAAGTGAGAGACCCTGGGGCTGATTTTTAAACCTTTAAAATTCCCACAGAGGGGAATTCTTCTCTGTGGGGGAAAGAATGTCTGGTTGCCGTAATCCTTTTCTAAGTTGAATAATGCTATTCATTTTGTCCTCAAAGTTTCTGATTATCAAGACTTTAATAATCTTAACGACTCTATTCTGGTCATTCCCTTTTCACACTGGCCCACCTAGGTGGTCAGTTAGCCACAGCTTGCCCACAGCAGAGGCCTCCTTCGGAGTTGTTGCCGTTTAGCCCACGCGCCTGCTTGGTACTGCCCAGGCATATTTATCTGATTCCCAGACTGACCTGTGGAATTTCTCATTTCTGTCTCTTCTGTTGTGTTTGCCTCTGGAATTATAGAGTACCATTCATTTTCTTGAGAAATTTAATGTTATTTTCTTACCATTTTTCTTAATTTTTTGTTCATAAATTTATTTCCTGTATCTAATACATAGTAAGTGTTCAATAATTCTTTTTTTAACCATAATAATAATAATTATTATATAATAATAAAAATTTTTAATAATTCTTTTCTACTGTGTGTGTGAGAGAACACTTGAAATCTCTCTTAGCAAATTTCAAGTATATAATATGGTATTATTAACTGTAGTCCCCTGGTGTACATTAGATCTCTAGAACTTATTATCCTACATTACTGAAACTTTATACTCTTTAACCAACATCTCCCCATTTCACCTCCCCACCTCCTACTGGTAACTATCATTTTGTCTAGTCTCTGCTTCTATGAATTTGACTTTTTAAAATTCCAAACATAAGTGAGTTCTGTGTAGTATTCTTCTTTCTGTGCCTGGCTTATTGCACTTAACTAATGTCCTCCAAGTTCATCCATATTGCAAATGGCAGGATTTCCTTCTTTTTTAAAGCTGAATAATATTTCATTGTATGTCTATATGTGTGTGTGTGTGTGTGTGTGCGCGCGCGCACCACAATTTCTTTATGCTTTCATTCACTGATGGACACTTAGGTTGTTTCCATATTTTAGCTGTTGTGAATCATGCTGCAGTGAACAAGGACATTTCTCTTAATTTTTAAGGTTTTTTTTTTTTTGAGTGCTCCTTCTCACCTGCCTGTGATTAACTAAAATTTTTTATTTCTACATCCCCGAAACCAGCCACCAATTATTAAGACTGGAGTTAATATTGGTTCAGAAGTTAAAGGAATATATAAAATGTCTAAAGGGAACTACTGCAATAATATGTATTTTATTTAGGTTCAAAGTTTTAGTTGGACAGTCTTCTGGGATTTGATTCAGTTAAGTGTGATATATACTCAGGAAACACTTAATACTGTGTTTAGGGTTCAGAGACAGGGTGGTGTTCTGTGGGGTCACTCCCCTTGAGGGACTTACATTCTCTTTCAGGCCAGCTTTAACACATGGAAATGTTAAAACGTTACTTCAGCAATAAATGATGAATGCTCTCTTAATCACTACCAAGGAGGCAGAGACTGGTTTAGACTTGAGGAAGCTTTGTGAAACAGGTGTAACTCAGACTGTGGTTCTAAACCCTACTTAGTGTATCAGTCATGTTTTACTGAGTGATAAGAAAGTTCATGCCTTTAGCAAAGATCTCATATTTACCATAATCCTATTCAGTATAGTTACAGAATCTTGTTTCTTTAAAAAGTTAATATTTATTAGTTTTATCTAATTACATAAGAATTATATGAAAATAACCAACCATAAGTCTACCATTCTATTAATATTTTGGGTATACTCTTTTAGTCACATATACAATTAAATTTTTTTATATCTATTCAAACAAAAATCGAGATTTTTTTTTTTTTTTTTTTTGAGACAGAGTCTCACTCTGTTGCCCAGGCTAGAGTGCCATGGCGTCAGCCTAGCTCACAGCAACCTCAAACTCCTGGGCTCAAGCGATCCTACTGCCTCAGCCTTCCGAGTAGCTGGGACTACAGGCATGTGCCACCATGTCTGGCTAATTTTTTCTATATATATATTTTTAGTTGTCCAGATCATTTCTTTCTATTTTTAGTAGAGACGGGGTCTCACTGTTTCTCAGGCTGGTCTCGAACTCCTGACCTTGAGTGATCCACCCGCCCTGGCCTCCCAGAGTGCTAGGATTACAGGTGTGAGCCACCGCACCCAGCCCAAAATCTTTTTGTAATATTGTTTTATGACTTGTTTCACTTTTTCCCCACTTAATTTTATATCTCTTAATTTTATTAAGTGTTCTATCGAAAATCTTATGGTTGGCCGGGCACGGTGGCTCGCGCCTATAATCTTAGCACTCTGGGCGGCAGACAAGAGGATTGTTTGAGCTCTGGAGTTCAAGACCAGGCTGAACAAGAGCAAGACCCCATCTCTACTAAAAATAGAAAAATTAGCTGGGCATTATGGTGCATGCCTGTTGTCACAGCTACTCTGGAGGCTGAGGCAGGAGGATCACTTGAGCCCAGCAGTTTGAGGTTGCAGTGAGCTATGATGACAGCACTGCACTCTAGCCAGGGCGACTGAGCAAGACTCTGTTTCCAAAAAAAAAGCCTTATGGTTTTCTTATAATTTATTTCATCTGTTCCCTTACTGTTATATATTTAGGTATTGTAAAATCTAGAAAAACACTTTTTTTTAAAAGACGAGGTTAGGATTTAATGATTTTTTTTTTGAGACATAATTTTCTCTCTCCCCTTTCCCATATTTCTACAGACAAAACATATTAGGGCCAATTTATTTGTAAAATAAATTTTAATATCATTATACTTGATTATTTGCTTAAAGTGCAGTAAGAATAATCATTGGCCATAGGCTTCTTTCTATAATTGGCTTTGCTGGATTGTCTTTTTTTCGTAAGGAATCTTAGGTCAGACTTAAAGCTTCTTGAGCCAAGCTAAGACTTTAACTGCCTATCGATACCTGTATGAGTTGGGTAAATTCCTCTTTCATTGAAGTCCCAAAGTAACTCGGGCTTCCTGGGCCTGTCAGAAAGTAACATTCTCTACTTATCACAGATCAGGAAATGTTATAGTTAAGGTACTAGGCCTTAACTAGTACCTTAAGTTATAGTTATAGTTAAGGTATTAGGCCAGTTTTTTCTGGAGGGCTTTCTATTGGCTTTATAAAGTCAACCTAAATCCTCAAAGCAGTCTGGACATATCTGAAAATATGCCATTCCAGCCAAAGCCTTGGTAAAATAACCAGCATCTCTAATTCTGTCCTGTTATAAAAGAAAAACAGATTCTTATTGAACTTATGCAAATAACTATATTGGCATAAAATAAGAATACTTATAAATAGTTTCAAATTTTGGAGAAATCAAGTAGAGAGAAAAATAAATGTTTCAGATTATTCACAGAATATATTTTACCAATTTGTTGTAAGATATAAATACTCAAAAGAAGGAAAAAAATTTGTTAACTTCTGGAAAACAAAATATAAAAGAATCAGCAATGTTTTAAATAAATAAGTCATAAAAAATTAGTTTACTCCCATGTTCTTAATTTCTGTTTTGCGTGAGGTTGAGTTGGTAATCTTAATCAATTCGTCAGCTTTTTAATTAAAGTTTTGGAAGTTTTTTTTAGTTCAAATGGTCTGACCTCTAAAGTTATTGGCTGCAACTATATTTTAAGGTACCTGTAAGAGTCCTTTCTACAAATTTCCTTGAAGAAGCAAATTCTGGACTGTAGCCAGCTACAAACCACTTTTTTCCTCTAGATTTAAGGTAAAATAATAATTGACAAAAAGCCTTAGAATAACCATAGTTAAAGAGACAATTGATGACAAAATTTGGTTATTTTTGTGGTTTACAACAATTTAGCATAATAACCACTATTATTAATGATAACATACATTAAAACCTAGAAGATTATTAGGGATCGCATACAATTTTGGAACACCTATTAATAATGTGTTTATATAAATATAACCCAAAGGAAGTTAAACATAGTTTCATAGTTAACACTGCTTCCTATTATAGTTTTAGCATACCAAATAAGCCAAATGTGTTTCTCTTAGACTTTTAGTGACCCTAGTATTCAAAAACTAGTTTCAGGTCAAAAGACTGAATTTTGAATTTTGGTTTTGGAAAGTTTGTCAAATATCAAAGGTTTAAAACACTTGTCATGAAAAACTTGTCATAAAACATGATTACAGGTTAGTATAAAATAAGTCATTTATGTAGTCCGAGTGATAATTCAAAGATTGTAAAGGCCAAACTTTAAATTTTTTTTATGGACTTTATAAAGTTTATAGAGAGGATACTCATTTTCCTAAACAATCATAAGACCTAAGAAAGACAATCTGAAAAACAAGCTAAAAGAGGCAAACTGAATTTGTCTCTCTTTCTCTCTCCCCTCTGCCCTCTTTCTTTTGTGATTTATTCAAAAGGTGAATGAGAATCTTTTATTACATCTGTTAATGTTACATGAAAATCTTGTTTAAAAGAGAAAACCAATTTTTATCTTTGTATTAGTGTATTAAATGTTAAAGCTAATTTAATAAAACTTTATAAACAAATCTGTTTAATCTTAATTAATTTGACCATAAGGTAAGATTTCTATAATCTAAATCTTTTATCTATAAATCTTTTTAGATTTGATTTTTTTAACTTTTGTATAATTTAATTTTTTTGAATTTAAAAACATTTTTAAAACCTTTAAATTAGAAAAAATTATTTTTTATTTAACAAAAACTACATTTCTATGTCTTTTTATAACTTTTTTCTTTACTAAAAACACATCCAATTTTTTATATATATGTAGAAGTGTTTTTCTTATATCTAGTAGTTTTAATTATATATATTAATTACAATGTTAACTCTTAGTTACCCTTATTTTTAATGAAAAATCTAGGAAGTTAAAGTAGCTTTGATCTGTTATCAGTCCCCAGTTTTTATTAGCATATTTAAATCTACTTAGCTTTCTGTAAAAATAAGATGTCAAAATATATAAACTTAAACTTATGTTTAATAATTAATATTTTAGTATTTTAACTTACAAATAACTCAGATATTTATGATTTAATTTAATATAACATGACTTTAAGATTTTAACACATTGACTACTACACTAGAAAAAAAATTTTTTTTCGTTGAGGCCATGGTATTTTATTATGAAAATATAGATTACAAACTTCGAAAACACTCAAGCCTGTAATCCTAGCACTCTGGGAGGCTGAGGAGGGAGGATCATTTGAGGTCAGGAGTTCAAGACCAGCCTGAGCAAGAGCGAGACCCCGTCTCTACTTAAAAAACTAGAAAGAAATTAACTGGACTACTGAAAATACAGAGAAAAAATTAGCCAGGCATGGTGGCCACACACCTGTAGTCCCAGCTACTCGGGAGGTTGAGGCAGCAGGATTGCTTGAGCCCAGGAGTTTGAGGTTGCTGTGAGCTAGGCTGGTGCCACGGCAATAGTGTGAGAGTCTGTCTGGCAGAGGGGGAAACTTCGAAAACAAAATGATCCTTTCCAATTTAATGAAAAATTTGTTATTTTTTATTTTTTTCTGTGTGTGAGTTATATGCAGCTGGAAAATTGGCCTCACAGCTCCCAAGGTGAAGAGATCGTGAGTTACATATGCTTCATGAGGCCCGGGCTCACAACTAGCATGAGTTAAATACAACTCACATGGCAGTTAATGTGTTAAATTACATATCCCCAGGCTTCCCATGGCCACCTATCCAGACCCCAGAATCCAGAGGCTCAAGACCAAAAACATAAGCTCAGAGGCAAATTCAGCAAGTATTAAAAATATTACAGAAGCAGCAGTTTTATGACCTTACAACATCTAGCAGAGATAGCATCCTCCCTGTTAGACCAACAGGTTCAGGTGAAAACGTATAAATTAAATTTTAGAGACGTTTTTATTTTATTTTGCCAATGATTTGAAAACTATCTTTATTCATGAAAGACTATTAAAGTCATATGAATTCGAAAAGCATTTGGACTTATTTAATTTATGACATACACACATATAAACAGGGTACATAATGTGTATGCAAGGACCCTATAGCCTTGATTTTAAAACTCTAGCCATGAGACTGGCAACTCACTAGTCCAGAAAGACAGCTAGATTCAAACCATGCCATTGAGAATGGAACAAGTAAAAAAAATAAAAAAACATTTTTTTTTTTTTTTTTTTGGTCTTAGACACAGCCTAAGTCCTCACTGAGTCTCAGAAGAAATAGCATTAATATCTTAAAGCACAGAGAGAGAAAATCCAAGCCATTTAATAGAGGGAATTTGGGTATGCTAGAGAAAGATAAAAATTAATGCCAAGGTAACATAAAATCACAGGAATTTATCATAAGACTTTAGAGAGAGATGCCACGGGATGGAACCACGCGGTGTTTTTGTTTTTACAATATATTTCTTACAAAGACATTTTTCAAATGTTTAAACCACACCCTTTCTTATCTAAAGCCCAAAGGAGAAGCTTCTAGTAGTGTATTTAGCTGTCTCCAACATGGACTTTCTTGTTTAGCCACGACACATATCAAGGTCAAGATTTTCTCACGATACAAAGTACTTTTTGGTATTCCCAAAAGCCAAAGAGATCAGGTAACACAAAAGAGAGTAGAGTTTTATATCTGAGAGGAATCTGTTTATGACTCTTTAGACCCTGTAAGGAAAATAGAAGACCCCAAAAGAAGAGTGAGTGGGGCCTTTTTTTTCCTGAGATCCTTAGGGGTCTGAGTCATTACCAAAGATGGCAAAAGAGGAACAAGGAGTAGGGAGGAGTGAAAGTAAATGGAGCAGACTTTAGCTTGGACAAATAGCTGACAATTTTGCTTTTGAACTTTTCAACCGAAGTACCCTTCTAAGTGAAACTGATAAGCGTCAACCAAGGTTATTTCCTAATCAAGGAAGCATGAGGTGTTTCCAAAGAGGTGGAAAACAGTTTTTACAACATCCAGAAAAGCCACAAAAACAGCTCAGAGAAAGGTCTCTCTAGCCGTACACCAGGTGTAACCCACATTTCTGTCCAGTCTGTTTTCTAGGGTCTCAGCTTCTCAGCTGACTATTTATACTTCAGTGCTAAAAGTCCTGTATTGCCCCCACAGAAGACAAGACAGGAAATCAAAAGCTATACATGGAAGCGAAAAGAATCAATAAATGGCAAAAGTTACACAAATATCAAGCCAGAACATACTTATTCCCCACCTGGGAAGCAAACCTAGGCTGCTGAGGTAAAAGCACAGAACTTTAACCATTATGCCACAACGTGAACTGGCTTGTATTGTTGTTCCCACTGGGACAGTGTACAATGGATTTTTATCTTTTACGTCATATTTTGCTCTATAATTTTTTGTTGAGAGAATTTTTAAGGGTAGCCACAACATTATGTATCTTTCTTTTAATGTAATTACTCTATTAATACAAATAAGGCAATTGTTTAGAATAAGATCTCCAAAATTTATTTTTTAAAAATGTATAAGTCTTTTTAATTTAAAGGATCCATCTTTTGGCCATTAATAATTTTCAGTGGTGTATTCCCCCCCCCCCGACAACTCAGTCCAATAAGCCTCTTCATAGGAAGCCCAGGTGGTAATTTTCTGGGTTTATGGTTTCCTAAAGAGGGTGTGGAATAGGCAGTCCCCATTATCCCCCAAAATTCACTCTCAGAAATAGACCTAAGATAGTAAAGGTATTGGGACCTTAATTTATGACAAAGACTCCCCTAGGAGCTTGACACATTTGTGCTGCTTAGAATCTTACATATCTCAGACTGCTAATCTTTTCAGTCTGGTCACCTGATGTGGCCCCCGGAAAAACACACACCCTAGATGGAGGAGACCAATGGAGAAAATTCCACTTGGCCACAAGATAAGCTCTGAGGGGCATGAAATAAGACAAGAGAGGAACCTGATATATGCATGTTTTCCTTTCTGGGGAACTTAGCGAAGTTTGTCTTACGAGACGCTAGTCTAGTCAGAACCTCTAGTCTGCAGGGCTGGCTTGAACAGTGGGTTCTAGGCCTGTGTTTTACCCTATGGTACCCCTCTTTATGACAGAACAACACAGAAAGACAATGACAAAGGAAAGCAACAAAAAGACTGTTTCTGAGAGGAAAGGAATCAAAACAATATGAATATTCTTACCACAAAGTACCAAAAAGGACACCAGCGTCACTTTACGAATACTAGTCACATAAAATGCTTTTTCTCTCATTAATCTTAAATTTGGAAAGGAAAAAGGAGACAATGATTTTTACCATCTGTTTGACTGGAGGCCAGAGAGAGAGAAATCGGGAGTGACTGGTTAAAAGCACTTACCCGTTTTGCTGGCTTTGTCAGGCCCTGGATTCCCTTCGCTGCTGGAAAAGCATCTTTGTCAGTAAATCTTTGAACATCTCTTATCATTCCCTTTGGTTAAATTATTAGAAGTGGGCTAGCTTGGAAAAAGCATAATAAGCTTCTTATACTTACTGCCAGTCACTCCCAGGAAGGCTACGTCTGTTACATTCCTACCAGCAATGTATCAGAGATTTCATTTCTCTGTGCTGGCTAAGGCTAGGCATTAATATTAAAACCAAAAAGGCAATTTAATAGGTTTAAAAAAGTAGTTATCTTATTGTTTTAATTTGCATTTCTTTGATCACTATTTGGTTTGACTATTTTTAAAAATTGTCTTTCATAAAGAGCTTTAATTCTCTTAACCTATTTTTTTTTTTTTTTTTTTTTTTTTTTTTTTTTTTTTTTTTTTTTTTTTTTTTTTTTTTTTTTTGAGACAGAGTCTCGCTTTGTTGCCCGGGCTAGAGTGCCATGGCATCAGCCTAGCTCACAGCAACCTCACACTCCTGGGCTCAAGCAATCCTACTGCCTCAGCCTCCCAAGTAGCTGGAACTACAAGCATGCACCACCATGCCTGGCTAATTTTTTCTATATATTTTTAGCTGTCCAATTAATTTCTTTCTATTTTTAGTAGAGACGGGGTCTCGCTCTTGCTCAGGCTGGTCTCGAACTCCTGACCTTGAGCAATCCACCCGCCTCGGCATCCCAGAGTGCTAGGATTACAGGCGTGAGCTACTGCGCCCGGCCTCTTAACCTATTTTTTTTCTACAGAGGTATTGGTTATTTTATGGTCTAGTTCTGGAAATTGCTGTATCATTCCACTGAGCTACTGGGCAATTTGTGTTCTAATAACATGCAGTTTTAATTATTATTGCCTTATAATACATTACATCTGCTACATGTCCTATACCATTTATTATTTTTCAAGAGGTCTAGGATATTTTTCTTCCCTTCCCCCACAAATGAATTTTAAAATTATTTTGTTAGGCCAGCGCATTGGCTCACTCCTTTTGTCCCAGCACTTTGGGAGGCCGAAATGGGAGGATTGCTCAAGGCCAGGAGTTTGAGGCCACAGTGAGCTAGGATCATGCCATTCCACTCCAGCTGGGTGACAGAGTGTGACCCTGTCTCTAAAAAAAAAAATCATTTTGTTAGATTTTGGAGAATCTATCTCTGGGATTTCTGTTGGATTTGTATTAAATTTGCATATTAATTGTGGATAAATTGATTCAATAGTTAGGCTTTTGTTCAGGAGCCTGGTCGTTCCTCCTTTTATTCTTTTATGCCCCCTCACTGATCTATACTTTTGGGGAGATTTTTTTTTTCCCGTATATTTCATGTATCTCATTGGAATTGAGATATTTTTTCTATTACATTTTTTAAAAACTAGTTATTGATGGTATATAGGAAAGGTGTTTATCTTGCATGTTTTATAATTGGATGTATGAAAATTCTCTTGTTAATAGCTCGTAATTTTTTGTTGATTTTCTTGGATTTTCTTATAATGCAGATTGTCTATAAATAATGATAATTTTATACATTTCTGTTCTTCTGTTATAGCCCTACTTTTTTTCCTCTTAATTATTGCACTGATTAGAACTTTGAGAACTCTCTCAAACAGCAGTCATACCCTCTTTGGTATAAAAAGTTCAGAGAATGTACTTTTTTATGATTATCTGATTCTTACATTTTATCTGTGAATTTAAGTTGTATCTTGTTTGCCCTTTTGCATTATTTTGATACTGAAATAAAATAAAGTAAACTGCCTTTTGAAGCAAAAATTAACACTGTAAATGCTATGAGTGGGTGAGGATACCAAACTGTATCTTTCTGCCTCTTGCATCTTTAGCTGTGATAAGTTTTACGATTTTCCCAAATAGCAAGATAGCAGCCCGAAACCAGTTGTATCTGCTTGGTTTTCTCTTATACAATTATTGTCAGACACTTAATGGGGAAGGTGATAGCTTCTCCACAGAATTTTTTATTCTGACTAACCTTCTGTCTGCTTTAATGGTTTCAAAATTAATTTCAGATGCCCACAGAGACCTTCCTGTGAACTAATATTAATTGCCAGAAGAGTGTATAAATTACATTGTGTTAGAGACATTGTTCTGTATTCAGGAAATCTGATATGAAAGTATGCTGATGACTCCAAAATTTTTTTATCAGTCTGATTTGTCTCCTGAGCTTTATATTTCTCTATCCAACTGTCTCGTGGACATGCATCTTCAGTTCAGTGTACCTGACTTAGTCCTCTGTATGTGCCTACTTCTGCATTCACCATTGTCCAATTGCCCAAACTACTTCCTCCTCTCATTCTCATGTTTTTTTGGTTACTGGATTCTCTTCTTCCTGTAACAGAAATCTGTTTCTTGTCTCCTTCCTTCTGCTATACCATCTTTTACATGGACTGTGGCAGGAACCTAATCTCAGAACTTTTTATACTTTTCTTAAAAAATAGAGACAGAGTCTCGCTATGGTGCCCATCCTGGCCTTGAACTCCTGTCCTCAAGCAATCCTCCTGCCTCAGCCTTCCCAGTAGCAAGGAGTACAGGTATGCGCCACTGTGCCTGGCTTCACACTTTTTCATAGACGTTCTCCTGCAAGTAGAGGAAAGGGGTGTATACTACTTGGGTCTATGAGCGTAGCCTGAAGCTGCTGCCATGAGTAGGTAATTTCTTTCCAGGATAGTATAGTGGTTGAGAGTGTGAATTTAGATATTAGACAACTTAGGCTTAAATTTTGGCTCTGCCATTTATTACTATGTGAACTAAAAATTATATAACTCCTTTAAGTGGACACATGAGTTGTTTCCAGTTTTTGGCTGTTTTATACATATGTATATATGCATATAAATAAAAAAGCTGCTATAAACATTTTTGTGCATGTCTTTTGATGAACATCAACACTTATTTCTGTTAGATCTTTGGTCATAAATATGATGTTTAGATTTAGGAGGTTTTTGCCAATTTTCCAAAGTAGTTATACCAAGTTATATCGTCAGCAATATAAGGGATTTATTAAACCTGAATAAAAATAAATTAAAAGTAAAAAGAAAAAGGTATACGGAAATACATATTTGAGAAAATAATTCTGTTTGTGTGGTTAGATGAAGGAGGTGATTCTAATGGTACCTACTTTATTTAGGGTTGTGAGAATTGAATATATTAGTTCATATAAACTGCTTGGTGAGCATAGTGCCTTAGACATAATAAGGATTCAAAAAGGATGCTACTGTTATTATTGGCATTAATCATTATCATCATCATTTAAATGATTCATATAACTATGTAATATTAGTGTTTATTTTAGTGTAAAATTGTTTTTCCCCAAATATTCAAGTAAACTGGACACTTGGAAACAATGCTGTTTATTTTATTAGATAGCTAGCTTTGTATACCTCTTGTCACACTAGGGTATATAAGTATTCTAATTTATGAAGCCCAGTTTTAGCTCTGCCCGTATTCTAATCTCATCTTGATCCAGCCCATCTTTTACAAAGCTCTTGAGTTATTCTTTAGAATTTAGTTCTGATCATAAATTACATGATCAGAAAACACCTGCTTAAAAACCTTTGACAGCTTCCAGTTGCCTTTAGGATAAAGTCCAAACTCCTTCATAACCTTTCCCCACCATTTTTCTTCATTATTCTTATAATCTCTTCATGCAAGTCCACTTGCCTTATGCTTTCACCCTGCTGGTCTGGTCCCTTTGCATAGAAGACCCTATTTTTGACTTCTTAGCAATATTTTCCTTTCTCAGGTTTAGTTGAATCATTTCTGCCTCACTGAAGCTTTCTTAATTTCCATCTTCTCTACCCAATATCATACCAAATATTGGTGAAGTCCAGTTTATCAATCGTTTTGTTTAATGGGTAGTCTTTTGTGCCCTGTTTGAGGCTTTATTGTTTTGCCATTTGCATTTAGGTCTACTGCCACTTGGAATTAACTTATGTGTTTGGTTTCGGGTAGAGATCAAAGTTCAGGTTTTTTCCCCATATTAATATCCAATTGACCCAGCACCGTATATTCATAAGACTTCACTGCTGGCTGCTTTTGTCATAAGTAAGATATAAAGTATACATATAAGGACTTTTTGTATTTTGTTCTGTTAATCTTTTTGTCTGTCTTTATGCCAATAGCATACTGCTTAATTACGGTAGCTTTTTAATGAGTTTAGATATCTGATAATGTAATTCTTGTAGCTTTGTTCTACATCAAGATTGCTTTGGCTATTCAAGGTTTTATATATACATACACACACACACATTTAAGAATTAGCTTATCAGTTCCCTTTCCTCCACTTAACCATCATGCTGAAATTTTGACTGGGAAAGCATTGAATATATGAATATATATATGAATATATATTTGAATCTTATATTCCATAAATATAGTATATTTCTCCATTTATTTGTTTAGGCCTTACAAAATCTCTTCCAGCAATGTTTTATAATGTTTTTCAATGTAGAACTACTGCATATCATTCTTTAGTTTTATCCTTAGGTTGTGTGTGTGTGTGTGTGTGTTTGTGTTTGCTGTCGTGAATGGTATTATTTTATTTTATTTTTCCCTGGTCCCGCTCCTTGATCTAGATATTCAGCAACCCTGGGAATAGGGTTATTTGCTCAGCTATCTGTATTCTGATATTATTTTGTTTTTTATTGTTATAGTTTTATCATTGTATAAGTAATGTATGAGTTAGTTATTGATGTAAAAGATTAAAACACTGTCTTTTCCAGAAATAGCCACTGTACCAGTTTGAAATGTATTCTTCTAGATCTATACTGTCCACTGTTGCAGCCATTACCATGTGTGGCTATTGAACATTTAAAATGTGGGTAGTTTGAATTGAGATGTACTGTAAATGTAAAATATACTCTGGACTTCAGAATGAACAAAAAGAATGTAAAGTATCTTACTACTAGGTTTTTATATTGATTATAATATAGTGATAATATTTTGGATACATTGGATTAAATGAAATATGTTATTAAAAGTAATTTTATTTTTCTTTTTTTCACATTTTCATGTGGTTACTAAAAAGTTTAAATTACATTTGTGGCTTGTATTTCTATTAGTGGGTTTCTAGCCCGTTCTCTATGTGTTTAAATATGCATGTATATATAAAATACATTGTTTTCCATAAATGGGAATGTGATATTGTTCACCAGATTGTTTTTTCACTTAATAGTCTTGAACTTCTTTTAATATCAGCACACATAGATCACACTGTATTGAACATCTCTGTAATGATATGTATTATGGATGTGCCATTCATCCACTAATAAACGTTCAGGAAGATTTCTTTTTGTTTGTTTGTTTGGCCGTTACAAACATGGTTGCAGTCAAAAAGACCTTATGCAAGTATCTTTGTATACATTTAGGACTAGAGTAGCACCTGAGACGTGGGATTTCTGGGTCAATAGGTATTATACACATTTTACTATTTAAATGTTTTTCAGCTGTATTGAGGTATAATTGCCAAATACAAATTGTATATATTCAAGGTGTACAACATGATGATTTGATATATGTATGCATTGTGAAATGATTGCCACAGTCAATCAACACATTCATCACCACACTAAGTTACCATTTGTGTGTGGTGGGGGGAGGATAATTAAAATCTTCTCTTTTAGCAAAATTCAAGTAAACAATAGATTATTATTAACTGTAGTCACCGTACTGTACATTAGGTTCTCCAGAACTTACTCATTTTTTTTTTTTTTTTTTGAGACATAGTCTCACTCTGTAGCCGCATCTAGAGTGCATAGCTCACAGCAACCTCAAATTCCTGGGCTCAAACCATCCTCCTGCCTCAGCCTCACAAGTAGCTGGGACTACAGGCATGCACTCAACTAATTTTTCTTTTTTTTTTTGTAGAAACAGGGTCTCACTCTTGCTCAGGCTGGTCTCGAACTCCTGACCTCAGGCATGAGCCACTGTACCCCGCCCAGAACTTTACACATCTCATAACTGAAAGTTTGTACCATTTTACCATCATCTCCCCATTTCCCCCACCTCCCAGCCCCGGCAACCACTATTCTATTCTCTGCTTCTATGAGTTTGACTTTTTAAAAATTCCACATTTAATTGAGATCATACAGTATTTGTCTATGTCTGGCTTATTTCACTTAGCATAATGTCCTCCACAGTCATCCATGGTGTCACAAATGGCCTTATTTTTTATGGCTGAATAATATTTCATTGTGTGTGTGTGTGTGTGTGTGTGTATTTGTGTGTGTATATCTGTATGTGTGTGTGTATATATACATATATATATGTATATATATACACACATCACATTATCTGTATCCATTCATCTATCAACAAACACCTAGGTTGTTTCTATGTCTTGGCTCTTTGGATAATGCTACAATGAACGTGAGAGTGCAGATATGTCTTCGACATACTGATTTCATTCTCTTTGGGTATATACCCAGAAATGGAATTGCTGGATCATAAGGTAGTTCTATTTTTAATTTTTTGAGGAAACTTCATGCTGTTTTCCACATGGCTGTACCAATATACATTCCCACCAACATCGTACAAGGGTTCCCTTTTCTGCATACCTTCACTACCACTTATCTCTTGTCTTTTTCATAATAGCCAACCTAACAGGCATGATGTGATATCATTGTTTTGTTTTATATTTCATTAATTAGTGATGTTTACTACCTTTTCATATACTTGTTGGCCATTTATATGTCTTCTTTGTAAAAATATCTATTCAAGTCTTTTGCTCATTTTTTAATCTGGTTATTTTTATTTATTTATTGCTATTGAATTATGTGAGTTCCCTTATCTACTATAGAGTTTGCAAAATTTTTCCTATTCTGTAGGCTGCCTTTTCATTTTGTTGATTGTTTTCTTTGCTGTGCAGAAGCTTTTTAGTTTGATGTAGTCCCACTTGTTTATTTTTTCTTTTGTTACCTGTATTTTGGTGTCATATCCAATACACATTTAAATTAAAAGATTTTGTCAAATCTTTTAAAATGCTCACCAAAAAGGCTACTCCAAAAATATCAGCACTTGATATCAATTTTTGAGATTTTTTCAAATTAATTGGCAAACTGTGGCCCTCAGTGATTCCTCAGTTACATAGCACTTTTCATATATTTGTAGTAGGGGTTATCTCCTCACTGGACAACCACCACCACAACTGGGAACTTCTGGAGGGAAAGGAGCATAGTTTATTTATGTTAATAATCTTATCCATTCATTCATTCAACATGTTTTCTTTGTGCATACTATGTGCCAGGTGCTGTGATGCCTTTGGGTATAAAGATGAATATGCCATCATTCTTGCCCTTGAGGAACGCAAACCTCCTGGCAAACCTCCTAAAGTGTTCCAGGCCAGTGGTGATAATTGCTTATTGGCCTGGAGGAAGAACATTGAGGGTGACAGTAGGTAAAGAGTGCTCTTCTCTTCTTGGTTCGTATGAGTGGTGGTCTTTGTTTTATTCAGAGCTGGAGAGGAAGCCCTATGAAGCCAAGAGTAAATACCAACTGAGTTTATTCATCTTGCCTTTTCTGCAATTACTTTGTTCTCAGTAACTAAAATCTAAAATTCACATCAATAAGGATACTTTTAGCCAGGTGTGGTAGCACGCGCTTGTAGTACCACCTACTTGGGAGGCTGAGGTGGGAGAATAGCTTGAGCCGAAGGAGTTTGAGGCCAGCCTGGGCAACATAGCAAGACACTAACTCTTAATAAAAAATACTTTTTATATTCTGATGATGCCTCTCACAGAAAAGATCTTTTAAAATGAAATTTCGTTCTTTGGGATTGTGAAGAATGAATCGTTATCACTTTATGACACCTATGGGTTTGCATGAACAAGCAGTTACTGACCAAAAGAAAAGACTATTTGAATTTGTGAGAAAATTGAGCCTTCTGGATTTCCTTTAGGATGTGGCTACAGGAAATTAATTAGATGGTTTTCGATGACATCATCCTGACCACAGCACTTTCTCTGAAAACAATGCTGTTTTTCTTGGACCTTTTTGCAGACATTTTCTACACCATGTGTATTATTCTATAATTTGCAGTAGTGCTAATATGAAATCCATACAAAGGTCTGTGGGGTGTAGGGGTCTGTGGGGGTGTGGGGAATGTGTGTATTAGAGAGAGACAGAGAGAGGAAGAATGTAGTTGAGGTAATTACTTCTAGTAGTACAGGAGAGTAGATTAAAAGGTAAAAAACATTCCATTTTAGCAGAGAACCATATCGTCATAGGATGTATTAAGTTCAAGAGGGGAAGGCTTGGCAAGCTTTTCTGGGGTATGTATCTTACAGGCTTTTGAGAAACAAACAGGATTGTTACACTAACTCTCAAATCACTGAAAACTGGAGGACTTGGAAAGTAGGCACTTGTGAAGAATGGAGACAGGACATCAATTTCTTGATTATGCTCTTTTTACTTTATATGATAAATCAGCTGAATCAGACCTTTTGGACCTGTACTGAGTTATAAAAAGCTCTTTTTCGTCTACTGATTAAATAGTTATTACCTCAAAAGAAATTGCACACCCAGTGAATATGTGTGTATGTATGTGTAATGTATGATATGTTTGCAAATCATTCTGCCCTCAGCTATTCCATTTTTTCCAACTATATTTTTTCAAGTTCTACTTTGTCATTACTTTATTATATTTTTAGTTTTCCTCTTTCAACCATAACATTTTTCAGTCTCTTCATATGTAGAGTAGAAAGAACTTCAGATTAGGAATAAGGAGATCAAAATTCAAATTCTGGTTTTGCCACCAGAGGCCATGTATCATGGGCAGGCCTCTTTTGGAAGTTCTTTGGGCTTCTAGGTCATCATCTGTAAAACAAGAAGACCAATCTTTTAGATTGAGATTTGGTCTAAATCTAATTTGGTGATTTTTAGAGCTGTATTGCCTGTATGTATTAGCTATGTGGTTATTTTAAATTAAATTAATTAAAATGAAATAAAGTAGAAAATTCAGTTTCCCAATCACAGTAACCGTATTTTAAGTGCTCAGTAGCCCATTGTGGCCAGTGGCCGCCATATTGGACAGTGCAGAAAAAAAATTTCTATTATGTTAGAAAGTTCTAATGGATAGCGTGCTGCTGGGTCTCTTGTAGATCTCCTCTTTAATCAGAAGACAAAAAGTGCATCAGTGTGAATCATAGACTACCTTATTTTTACATAGTGTCTGCTGTTTATGTTAGGATCATTTATATTCTCTCTGTAGCTTCATAAAGGAAAGAGGGAAGGTTCTGCTTCTGACAGTGGCAAAGTAGCTCGTATCAGTGTAGCCACATATAACAATTACAAACTCTGGGCAAAATATAAAACAAACAACTATGTGAAAGTACTGGAGAGTAACCAAAAGTAGGCAGAATTTGGAAGAGAATTAATACTTGAAGGAAGGGAATAACACTTGAATGGATTCCCCGTTTTTATGTCTTTTTCTTTTTTTTTTTTTGCCAAAGTGCAGGCACCAGTCCCACATTGCTACTAAAACTTGGGTAGAAACCTGTAGTCTCGTAGGTTGAGGAATCGGGGACAGAGTTTGGGCCATAACAGCCACCAGAAAGTGAGGGGAAAATCCTGGAAAAGAGAGAGCCACATAGGGGAGCCCCAAATTCTCTATATAAATTCTGATCATATCTCCAGGTAACCTCTGAAGTAAGCATGTGAGGGCAGATTCCAAGCAACTCAGCTAAGGCTAAAAGAACTGAACAGAGATTTTAGCTGCTACCCACTTTAGGAGAAACAGTTTGGTGTTTGAGTTCATTAGAGTTAACTGCCTACTAAAACAAAAAAAGTTGATACTTTATGTAGAATAAGAGAACAAAATTTCAAGTGTCTGTAGTGTATCATTCACAATGTCCAAGATGTATTCCAAAATTATTAGACATATGAACAAATAGGAAAATATACTCAAGAAAAAAGGGATTCAATGAGACCAACTCCAAGATGACCCTGACAGATGTCAGAATTAATAGAAAAGGATTTTAAAAGTTATTGTAACTATGTTCAAATATGTAAAGTGACATATGCTCATAATGAAAGAAGAGATAGGAAATCTCAACAGAGAAATAGAAACTATAAGAAAGTAAAATGGAAAAATAAGATATGTGAAATAAAAACATGCATTGGATGGGATTAACACATTAGAGATTAGAGAAAGAGGCATAAATTTGAAGATAGATCAACGGAAAGCATCCAGTCTGAAAATAGATTAATTAAAAAAAAAAAAAAAAAACCAAAACAGACCAGGTGCAGTGGTTCATGCTTGTAATCCCAGCATTTTGAGAGGCCAAGGCAGGGGGATCCCTTGAGGCCAGGAGTTTGAGACCAGCCTAAGCAACATAGTGAGACCCCCATCTCTACAAAAAATAAAAAAATTATTTGGGTGTGATGGCACACACCTGTAGTCCCAGCTGCTCAAAAGGCTGACGTAGGAGGATTGCTTGAGCCCAGAAGCTTGAGGTTGCAGTGAGCTATGATGACACCACTATACCCTAGCCCAGGCAACAGAGCAAGACCTTGTTGCAAAAAAAAAAAAAAGAGAAATAATAGAGGCCAGAAGACAGTGCAATAAATCCTCAAAGTGCTGAAAGAAAAAAAGACTATGTCAACCCAGAATTCAACAATCAGCAAAAAGAATTTTCAAGAGTAAAGGCAAAATAAAGACATTTTAGTATAAGTGAAAATCAAGAAAATTGTCAACAGACCTACGCTATAACAAATGCACTGTCTTACAAAAGCCCAGAGCAGGTATTTGGATTTCAGGAATGGTTTTCTGTAGTTTGATGTAGTTTAGTAAGTTCCCAAAGAGAAAGGCTGTGTGGACCGTACCAGAAGCCTTTTGGTTGATAATGCCATGGGTACGTTATTAGAGACTGTGGACTGAACCAAGAGCTAAGAGATTGGAACATAAAGAGTCAAAATTAAAAGACTTAGGGCCAGGTATGGTAACTAACGCCTAGTGCTCCGGGAGGTGAAGGTGGGAGGAGTGCTTGAGGTCAGGAGTTTCCAGCCTGAGCAAGAGCTAGACCCCATCTCTACTAAAAATAGAAAAAGTTAGCTGGACACGGTGGCACAGGCCTGTAGTCCCAGCTACTCGGGAGACTAAGGCAGGAGGGTTGCTTGGACCCAGGAGCTTGAGGTTGCAGTGAGCTATGGCAATGCCACTGCACTCTATCTGGGGCAACAGAGCAAGACCCTGTCTCAAACAAACAAAATCTTAGAAGCAAATAGAATCTGACATACTGGAGACTGCAGCATGATCCAGGGACTAAGAGGAGTTTGAGTGGTATTGCCCCTAAAGGCACTACTAATGACAACCTGTAAGGCTGAGAATGCCATTTTTGTAGCTAAGATGCTGCCATTCTGCTCCGATGGGTGGTGGCAGGCTGTCCTGAGAGAACAGCTGCTGGATAAACTTGCACTTACTTGATTTTTTAAATTTGAACTTACCTTTTCTAGGGAAGAGATTGGAGAAACTGAAGCAAATTAGTAGTAATAGTCCTGTTTTATAGATGAGAAAATTAAGGTTTAAAGAGGATAGGTGATTTTTCACAAGGCTCACAGCTAATAGTAAGTGTTATACTTATGGTTTTAAAGAATAACATGAAATACGTTCTGCTGGGTACTTGGAATAGAATTTTTTTGTACAAATCAGTAATCCTTGCTGAAACGAAATCTACCCTATGTCCAGTTTTGAAAACGATAATTTTCAAACAAAATTACAGAAACGGTAATTTCCTATAGGCCATTTTAATTTTGTGAGGGCATCACTGAGGTTTGTTTAATTTTTTGTCATTGTGGGTTAGAACAATTAAAATCTGATTAGAATACATTGTAAGAACAATGCCCTTCCTATCCACTGCTACAGATGATCCAAATTAGGAATCCTTTCTTATTTTCAATTTTAGTTCACTAAAAACAGTCTGTTTTCGATGCAGTAATCAGAATCTTTTATTCTCCCTGAATAAAGACACTTTCCTCTAATTACCATAAAACACAGATGAATCCCTAAGTTCTCCCTTTCCACAGAGAAATCACATCACAAAGAAATCACCATTAAATTGCTTATTGCTTTTATCTTAATCCGTATTCTTCTGCACACTCACTTAACCAGGTGTCCTCTGGTATCTGGAGGTATGTTAGAGCATATCTTTCAACCTTTCCTGGAAGACAGAGGTTGAGAGTTCCAAGAACCTTCTAATTTTTTTTTTTTTTTTACCAGTTTAGTCTCTGATAATACTTCACTAATTAATTAATTTTACTGATATTATTTAGATTTTGTGATAATTGGTTCAGCCTAAATTTTACCTTTTAATTGTCTTTTAGGAGATTTTGCCAGGCAAACCAAGAGGCTAAAAATGAATAAAATACTTAAGATAATAATTATTCCTGAATTCTCTAGTAATATGAGACATGTAAGGAATTTTCTATGCTGATCAGAATTTATAAGCAGAATGTGGTTCAGATCATAGTTAAGATCAAACAGACTTTGGTCGAGTCCTAACTCTGACAGTTATCTAGTTGTGTGACCTTAGGTAAGTTACTTAAACTTCTTTAAGCCTCAGTCTTCTAATCCATAAAATAGGGATAATCTGTAGTAAAGTATTTAGCACAGTGTTTAGCATAAAACACATGGTCAGTAAATACTAGCTGCCAGAGCCGTTGTTGCTACAACCATCATCATCCTTAACCTCCTCCCCTAGCCTTGAAAGCCATTACAGAAGTTCTAGTTATTGTGTATACTTGGCAGTAGCATAGCTTTACCTATCTGTCTAATCAAATCTTACTGCTAAGTCAGATCCTGAATCTAAATCAGGCAGGTACTTATTTTTCCTTTCATATACAACTTACTACTTTAGTCAAGATTTTAGTGTTGCATTTTGAAATGGCCCTGTAATAAAAATAGTGGTAACAGTCCCTATTTTGTTGCTCTCTCAGCCATCTATAGAACGATCCTCTAAAGCCCTTCACTTTCCGTGTATCAATTACTTTGCTTGTTTTAGTCCAGTGCTGCTTCAACTAAGTCAGAATCATTGGCCAGCCTTTCTAAAGCAAACTTACCAGCTCCCACCCCAAACCTCCATTGACTGATTCAGTCTTCTCACCACTTCAGCATCCGAATGGAGTGGAGGGATAGGCAGCATAGCTTGAAACAAAATTTTAAAAAATCTTTTCAACTTTCCTCCCCTCCCACTGTGGGTTAAAAAATGATTGCTTTACAGCTGAATACCTTTACTCTCTCCAAAACAGCAGCTGGAGTGTCTTCTTTCATAAGAGAGGCAGAAAGGGACATTTTCATGTTAAGAACAATTATAAATTCAGGCATGCATATTTCTGTCAGAGACTATCTTTCCCAAGGCTCAGCAGAGTCTGCAGAATTTCTAGAATAGAAAAATGTATAATACCTATAAAGCCCAGACTAGGGTTTCTGGTTCCTAACATTGTCCAATTTGTTTTAAAGCCACCTCCACTGCATTTGAGATCCTGTAAGAAAATGATTAGGGAAAAACAACTGCCAAATCAATAAGATTGTTTTATTAACACTGTATCACAAAGTATGTAATGATTTTATTGTTTGAGGCAAACTCATGATGGTGGTGGTGGTAATTTAATGTATGTGCCCTCTCTTCGTGTTTCAGGTGAAAAATGCATGTTGCCAAAGCTTTTACCAGACTGATGGACTTTCTGAAAGTTGCTTTAGAAATGCAGAATTTCTTATAGAATTTATGTAATGCAGCCTGAATAGTCCATACTATTTTAAAGTATTTTTCTGGTTTCTCTAGTGATTGCTAAATGTTTAATCTATCACAAATGGGCTCTTCACTGTGAGGCTCAAGGCGTTGTATTTATTTTCTTGATCTACTCTATCAAATTACTCATTTCCTAATGCATCCTTGCTAGTGTCTTTCCTGAAATCCAGCAATCTGTGCTTTTATTTGGTCACTCGTAATAAGCAATTCTTTCCCTCTTTCAGATTATTTTTGTTTTGCTTATCTCTAAAATTGGTTCCCCACAGAAACATCTTAAATGAGATCAGGTTCCCAGCCTGGCCTTTAGTACCTTATTCACTTCAAAATCTATAGATGTGCTATAAATGTAAGCTGCCGTTTCTGAGACTGTCTCATTCCTTAGTGTCTTTTGAACCCGAAGAAGGAGTAGTTGGAAGATACATTAAGCAGTGAGGAGAAAGGAGGAAAGAAGCTGTGTATGAATCATTAGATGAATTTGCAATTTAAAGACTCGTTATACATTAATGTGTGTATGTGTCTAAGTAAACTTTTATTGAAGTATACAGACATATAGAAAAGTGTACAAATAATTTTTAAAAATGAATTTTCTGTGTGAATTGTCATAGAGTAAACATCCCCTTCTAACCTCTCTCCAGATTAGGAACTAGAATGTTACTAGGAACTCTCAGTAGTCTGGTTCTTGTCTCCTTCCAATATAACCACTCCCAAAGTATAATTACTGTTCCGACTTATAACAGCATGGGCTAGTTTTTCCTATTTTTGAAGTGCATACAAATGGATTTAGTGCTGGTTTAGTGCTGGTTTCTTTTGCTTGCTATTATGTTTATTAGATACATTATTGTTGATGCTTTAGCAATAGTTCATGTATTCTCTTTTTTATACAGTATTCCATTATATGAATATATACACTATTCATTTGGGTTATTTCCATTTTTTTCTATTGAAAACGCTCAGTGTTGTTGTTATCATTGGTGAAGATAATGTCTTTTATTTCTCCTTCTTTTTCTTTTGTCTGGTTTTCGGCACTTTCACTGTGAAATTGCCTAGGTGTGGTTTGCTTTGTATTTATTCTATGTGAGGTTCACTGAGCTTCTTGAATTTGTGGCTCGATGCTTTCATCAGTATTGGAACATTCTCAGCTATTATCTCTTCAAATATTGCGTCCACACCATTTTTCCTGTCCTCCCATTCTCAGACGTCTGTTCCGTGTATTAAACCTTTGCACCATGTTCCGTATGTTCCTTACGCTTCATGCTGTTTTCCATCCTATTTTACTATCCTGTTTTCTAGATCACAGATCTTCTGTCTTTAGCTATGTATATCTTGCCATTAAGCCTATATATCACATTCTTAATTTTAGTTACTATATTTTTTCCAGAATCTCAATTTGGTTATTTTTTATAGATTCTAGTTCTCTGATGAAATTCTCCAGCTTATCATTTTTTTCCTGAATGTATTACTAACAATTATTTTAAATTCCTTGTTTAATGATTTGTGAGTTTGTTTCTATTTTCTGTTTTTTTTCTTGATCCTATTATTGTTGTGCCTGGTTCAGTTTTTTTATTGAATGCAAGCCATTGTGTATAATAATATTAAGAGAATCCCAATGGTATCATCTTCTTTCAGATAGCATTTTCTTTAATAGCTGGTAGGTATTTAGACTGGGAGTATATATCATCTTAATCCGGTCAAGAATGAGGTATTTCAAAGCTGGGTTTCAGTCAGACCAGTTTCTGGTTCAACTTACTGTTAGTCTTCAACAGTCTCAACTTTAAACCTGAGATGGACTCTGAACTTCAGTCTTTATCTTTCTAGTACTATAAGAATGCCAGTAACATGATTCATTGTAATTACTTTATACTTGTCTTCTTCTCTCCAGATGGATGCTACTTAAAAAATAGTGAATGTCTTTGGCTAGACATGATAGTACATGCCTGTAATCCTAGCACTCTGGGAGGCTGAGGTGGGAGGATTGCTTGAGGTCCGGAGTTTGAGACCAGCCTGAGCAAGAGCAAAACCTGGTCACTAGAAAAAATAGAAAAATTAGCCAGGTGTGGTGGTATGCGCCTATAGTCCCAGCTACTTAGGAGGCTGAGGCAAGAGGATTGCTTGAGCCCAGGAGTTTGAAGTTGCAGTGAGCTATGATACCACTGTGCTCTAGCCCAAACAACAGAGTGAGACCCTGTCTCAAAACAAACAAAAAAAGATTATGTAATAACATAGACTCAAAGAAAGCTAAACCAAAGAATATTGTCTTAGACTTTTGCAATTTACTTTGACAATGTTTGGGTACTTATTTCTTTATCAGTCAAATTCATAGTTTGTCTTACAAAGGACAAACTTCTTTGTAAATTCAGAGGATATGCTATTGAATGAATGGAGCTGATTCTGGCTAAAGAGTTTGATTTGGTTTATGGATCCCTTAGAGGAGCCATTGACAGGGCCTTTTATGGTAACATAGCTCGATTACCTGGTTTCTTGTACTATACAAGGATGTATGAAGTAGCATCTGGGTCGCATGTCTGTTTACCCTTTAGTTTTTATATTAGGGAAAGTGAAACATAGTAATGGAAATAGGTAAATAGAAAAGGACATTAATGGGGAATAAATATTGCTGAGCATTTGACCTCTGTACATATATGTAACAGCTATTTTAACATTTGTGGAGGTTTTTATTTTTTAAATGTTGGAGTATAATCTTCATTTAGGCCAATCTGGAAATGAATTCTAGAGTTGCTTTGGGTTCTCATCTTCTCCAAAGTACATTTGTTAGACAATGTCTGATCCAGGGATTGCTGCTATATAATAGTATTGCCAGAGCCGTAATTTTATGTTCTTGTGACTTTTCTTCTCTCTCTTGTTTGTTTATTTATTTATTTATGGGTATTATGAGGGTACAAACATTATGGATACATTTTATGTCTTTGCTTCACCCAAGCAGGCATTAGAGGCATGCCCTTCCCTTCTTCTCTCTCTTGTTTTAAAATGGCTGTAACCCTGAAGAATCACATTTGAAATATTTGCTCTTTTTTTTTTTTAATATAGTTTTAGGATTCAAATGCTTCCCCAATATGTCTTTTTGTCTTTTGCCTTTGTTTTTTTCACAAGAATTAAAGGAATAATATATGAAGATAGTTAAGGTAAACAACAGGAAATAAATCAGTGATTCCTTTGTATTCAGGCCTGAGGGATGTGTAAGAATTCTAGAAACACGGAATTTTAAAGTTGGAAAGCACTTAGAGAGTAGTACTTTTTTCATTTTGTAGATGAAGGAACCAAGGTACAGGAGTCATCTATGTAACTGGTTGGAGTGGGTTTGGAACTAGTTTGCAGGCGTTCTGACTTCCAACCCAGCATTCTTACCAGTGGCCCCCACTCTTCCGCATGTGTTTTCTTCCAGCTTAAAGTCAGAGTGCTTTCGTATTTGTTGTTGTGCAGCTTGGGTTGTATCTTGGGCTTCTCCTTCAGCCACCCTTCTGATTACAGAGATTGATTGGGATGGTGCAGGTTGGTTCCAGGACATTAGTTGTCACTTTCCTACCTAAGTGCTCCGTTTATCCTAGTTATCAGAAGTAAGCCTGTTTTAAGGAAAGCACATGGCTTCCCACGTACCTCCCATTTCATAAATGTCTTTCTTCATCCCAGTAAACCATCCTTGAAAACCACCCAACTTCTCCAAACTTCTTTTCTGATTAGCCAGGCCTTCTGAAAGCTTGAATCCCATGTGGAATGACATCAAGTAAATTTGGTGTTTTTTTCATATAAGGTCTTATTTACATCGTGGGCTGTTTTATTGTGTTATAGAAATCAGTACTGGTACATTGTGTTAGAAGTCAAAAACTCATCCCCCAAGACAATGTTGTTACATGTAGCTAAATAGATCTGGCTAGAATGGGCAATGTATAAAAATAACTGTGAAGTACAAAACTGGGAAGAGTGTTGAGAGACCACAAGGACTTGAAAGCAGAAATTAAAAGTAAAATAAAGAGAGCAAAGCAATGTGTTTCTTGTTGGGCAGAGTTCCCTGGAGAGACCTTGTATTCAAATACTCTTTGACATTGCATTTGAGTCCTTAGCTTCCAAAGGCCACTGATACCACAGAGACCCAACAGTGTGTAATGGTTCCTTCATCTCCTGGGCCTCTAGACGCCTCCTATTACAGCCCCACATTTAAAAATAGCAGGGAAATGAGGGAAAATCATAAACTAGCTATAATAAAATTAGTGCTTGCGTGAAAGACTATTGCCAGAGAACAGCTTTTAGAAGGCCCAGTGCTGCCAGAAGGCCGCTGGGTGTTGGCAGTATTCAAACATTCACTGGCCAGCATGTTGAGACCTGAATTAGGCGTTTTATTAAATATATAGCATCCTTTCTTTATGATCATGAGTATAAAGAGGTTTCTTTAAAGTAATAGAAAATGGATCAGAAAAAAATAGATTGTCATAATAAATAAATGTTACTCTTTCTCGCCAAAACAGAGGGAAATAGAAATAAATACCTTTGACTAAAGAGCAAATATTTCTGCTTTTCTTGAAAAGATCACGATTAAGTGAAAGGTGTCTAACATCTAAGAAACTAGATGTCTAGATGAGGAACAGCAACAAAAAACTAACTCTCTATTAATCTATGAAGGGGAAAAATGTAGGAATTAGACATGAAGGTATGGTGAGGATCATTGCATTTCCCATTAAATGCTTGCTCGTAGAAGATCTGGAATTCTCATTACCACTTGAAAGGAAAACTGATTCTCTTTTAGAATCAGATATTTTCAAACTAGTATGTCACAGAGTCCGCTCTGGTTCAATGGTTCTTGCTACTAAGTATGCATTACCATGGCAATTGGCTTTCATTCCCACATATATCATTAACATAGATGAGTCTTGAAGTCAGTCTGCTTTAAAGGATGTTTTTCAGTGACCTGGATGAAAAGATTTTTACCTAACCTCATGAATCAGTCTTTTAAAAGGACTTTTGTTGGCACATGCCCCACACTGTCTCTGCTGCTGAACTCGTAGTACTCCTTTCCTGCGCCCACTGCAGGCGGTATTTTGGATCACATTTCTCTGCAGTATTCTTGTTTCTAGAAGCCTTAGAAAGAATGAGCTAGAGAATTTCAGTACTAATGCTCTTACAAGGGCCATTCAAGTGAAAACCTTGGTTAAATTGAAAATGTTGGATCAGTATCCAAGCTTTCATTTTAAGTAAATTCTCCACTAAGGCTGTGGGGGCCAGAACATTAATCTGGTTCATATATCCTCCATTTGCTTTTAATCTCTTGCGCATACAGAATACGCATCTCCACTCTAACCAGACAATAAAGAGTCTGTTCTTGATGGCATACTAGGCTTCAACATGCTCTTTAGGTTTAAATAAGATAAAATATCTGATATTAAACTTTGAAAATGTCAGTAAAAGGATTTCACTGCAGCTGACCAGTCCTGGTCCCAAAGGACTTGATCTTTGTCCTGTACTATTACATCAGTATGTGAGATATAAATCATTTTAGAGAGATTGCAAAAACAATTACTAAAACCTTGAGCAAAGACATTTGAATTTAGAAATGCTCTAATTGATGTTATTGGCTTTAATATGTCTAGGGGATGCCTACTTCTGATTAGGTACTGCAGGTTTAATTCATGTGTGCTGATTGGACAGTAGGATTAATAGTACTAGGTTTATTTTATATGATGATCTTTCTCTGAAGGAATAAAAATATTTAATACATATTAGCATATTCAGAATTATGACTCTCAGACATCCATATTTACTTTTTGGTCCGTTTTATTTCTCTTGTTTACAAAAAGGATCAGACGTAGGTAAAGGATCACAAGAAGATAATGACTTGGGTCCTCCTTCCACCAAATTCCAGAAACAGGTATTTTGGCTTGGCTTGTTCCCATATGCTACAGTGTGATTTGCCCTGGCACCTAGCTGTTTTAGTGTCCTGAGTGACTATTAAAAGGAATGGATTTCCCAGCTTATAAAGTTTCTTCCACATTGCTATGCCAAGATTAGACTCTTGAGAAGCCTACTGGAGAAGCTTTGCCAGGAAATAGGAATAGAAATCCAACTGCTCTTTCTTCTCACTAGAAACCGGTATTTCTGTATAGTTAGGTCACTGTCTTCTTTCGAGGTGTAGAATAAGACACAGAAATTAGAAATAAGAGACATATTGTAGGTCATTTAGCCCAATGTTTAATACAATATGCTGCTACTCCCTAACATGTACCTAGAGAGTCAGCTATTACACAGTTTTCTCAAATGGATATAATCTTAGCAGTTTAATATCCTTGATGCCTTCTAATTAATTGAGTTTAAAAGTCATAGGATAGGAAAGGTCCCATATTTGATGCAACTCTGTATTAAAATCTGTTTATAAATACCTGAAGAACAGTGGCTCATATGTACATAACTCATGTCATTTTTGAAATGCTGCCATGTAGCCATTCTGGTGGAATCTGATCTTTTATAAGGTTAGTAAGTAAACAATTTTCGGATGTCTAATAACAATGTATATCAGCTTTCTGTTCCTATAGTAACGCTCTGTGACAAAACAGCCACAAAACCTCAGTACCCTAAAACCATACACATTTATTTTTGCTTACATATCTTTGATCTGAGCTGGACTTACTGGGGCTTACTTATGTGTCCATAGTTGGCTGAAGTCAGTGGGGGCAGTGGCTTGGCAACTTCTCTGATCTTGCCCAGCCTCTCTCACATATCTGAGGCCTCCCTGAGATAACCGTGCCCACCAGACTCTCATCCTCCAACAGGTCATAATGGGCATGCTGTTACGATGAAGACCGAGAAGCATGTACTTATCAGCCTTCTGCTTATATCACATTTACTGACATCTTATTTGCCTAGGCTAGTGAACTTCACTGAGCCCAGAGTCAACCCACATCCCCAGTTGGAGGGGTGAAGAATTGGGTTGTCAATGCACTCACTCTACCACAGTGTGGTGGCTTAATTATCTGATAAGTGACATGAACATGACTGAAAGTGATACACCCAGGTTGCAGATACCTTAATCTGTATTATTTTCAATATGATTCCTTTTGAAAAAGTAGCAAACTTGCTGTCCATGTTGTCAAAAGGAAGAACAGGACAAATAGAGACTAGAATCAGCTTACTCAACACTTTCATTTTTTTTTCTATTTAATCTCCCCCCAAAACAAGAAGAACTCTTCTAATAATTCTGATAAAGATTGCTATCTCTAAATATTTGGGCTTTATCACCTCTATCTAGATGCTGTTGAAGAAATATTGATGAGATAACTTCCAAAGGCCACTTTCTATTCTAAGATCTTTATGATTCAGTAGATACTACATAGTTTTTCTGAATATGTTTCATTTCCGATGTTGTCTTGGCCATATGGCTGACTTTTTGTTTCAAGACTTCTCTCTCTAATATTTATCTTGTCTCAAGAATTTTAAATGTATGCATAAGTTTGTATAGCTAGTTATCAGCAACCTGACATAGATGATTTTTGAGTAGTGACTCCTGGTCATTTGGCAAAAGTGATATAATAACAAAATCTACCATTTACTAAGCCTCTCTTGTGTCCCATGGGGTACATGTAGCATCTCCTCTAATCCTCATAGTCAGCCACAGATATAGGAGATATTGTCTATATTTTGCTAATGTGGAAATTAAGGTGCCTTCTTGGAGAATACATTTCACCAGGTGATCTGGTATCTACTTCTCATTTTCTCCCTCCACAAAGACAGTGAGAAAGTGAATTAGTGAGCACTGATGAGCCATTTGAAAAACTGTAGTTACTAGTTCCTCACATAGGCAGAAAATCATAGGACAGATGCATGGTATGTATGACTCCACAAAAGATATTTCCTTGAAATTACAATTGAGTAACATATCAGTCTTATAGTTCTATTAATTATATAATTTGTGCAAATTCTAATAATAATTTCACAAAATCACATTAAAAGAACATTGAGCACATGATATATAAATACATGTTAATTACTTTATTCTTCCAGGATATTTGTGAAATAACGCTTGTAGATTCTATTCTAGAAATACTTATATGTTTATATATCGCCTTATTTTCAAGGAGCTCATGGATAAAGTAGATTGTTGTGTTGAAATAGTCATTTTTGGAGGTCAAAAAAAAAGAATATTGGTAGTTTTATATGGTTCAACATAATATTCAATACTGTTATCTGTGGGAGAAAATAAGGAATCACTCAGAAATCACTAGAGATATATCTTCACCCTGGAGCTTGCTGTTAAATTTTAAACCCATATTTCAGGCTTACTCAGAAGGTACAGATACCCTCTACCGGTGTATGTCATAGGCACATTCAGTTCACACTCTTCCTCTCCCTTCCCTCCCATGTGGTCTCTCTGACTCTAGGCAGAAACCTAGAAGTCATGCTAGCCTTTCACATTCTCCATAGTCAAGGCAGTCTTCAGGCCCCAGCTAAGCACACATGTGCGTGCACACGCACACACGCATGAATGTGTTTAAATATTTGAGATATATATGTATCTATCTCTTCTAAATATCCTTTCTTCTCCTTCCCAGAACCTGCTATAGACACCCTCATCATCTTCTCCTGAACACATTTAAAATTTTTTATTTATGTTCTGTGTTGTTCTACAAATGGTGGAAGAGGCACGGCCATAACAATACCTCTGAATTGGTCTTTCTGCCTTCCCCCTCCCTCCTTTGACCCATGCTCCCTGAGACCTTAGAGCAGAATTTCAAAGTGCAAATCTAAACACAGCCTCCCCCTGTGTCAAATCCATCAATGACTCACCATAGCCCGTAGATCAGTCTGAACTCATTAACTTTGGCCCTTCGTGATCCAGCTCCTAGTTGCCTTTCCACTGACATTTACTACCACTCTGTGGATCCTATCCTCTAGTAGCCTGACTCCTTTTGTTCTGAGATCAAAACTTAGATCAAGCTTCATCCTCTTTGGTCAGCCTTCCCTAATGCTGCATCAACATGATTCCTGGCCAGACAGACTGTGAAAACTGATCTGTTAACATCCCCATTAAGAATACAAAGCATCTTTTTTTTTTTTTTTGCTCCACATATATATAAGAATTCACACAGGAACCTACTGCATAGTGTAGATGTAGGAAAGTAGGATGGTTATATGATATGAAATGAAAGGAAGACTGCATCAGTATGTAGTAAATTGTCTTAGTTCAAAATCGAATGTTCATTATGAAAGAAAAAAGTAATACACATATCGCTAAATTGTTTTTGATTGCTATTCATTTTTGTGTCACTTGGCATGAGATGTTTATTTTGAACTATTATATATAATGTAATATGTGAATTGCAAATGTAATAGAGTTTTGTTTAACAAAAGTTGAGTTAGCTGCTCAACCTCTCTAAACCTTTGTTTATTCCTCTGTAAAATGGGGATTAAAAACAGAACATATTTCAGAGGGTATTTAAGAGATTAAATGTATCTAACACATTAACATCATGCATAGTACATAGTAAGGATGTACTGTATGTGATAGATGCTAGTCATTATTATTATTGATCTCTTGGTGCCACCAACTATCTCATTTATCCCTTATTCATCTCAGTCAACACCTAATATAAAGCTTCACCATGAAAGCCTGTCGTGGGGTTTCCTTAAAAACCATTTTGGACATCTCAATTCTGACTCAAGAATTCTTTTAGACCACCTTCTTGGCTTGCTTCCTCTCCTCTTCCTCATCTTTGCCAGTCCAAATTCATGACCCAGCCCTGCTTCCCACCCCTTAGTTAGTCTCTGTAACTTGGCTTCCACTCTTACACCTGGTATTCTTGCTTGTCAGCCATGTTGGACATCTGGTCTCAAAAAGGTCTGACTTCTGGTAGTCATTCTCAGGTCTCACGAACCATCCTCTCCCTATAAGGAATGCCCTGGTTCTCCACTGCCACTTGGGGCTTGTGGGATGACACATTTGGCATCTTTATGTATATAATACATGAGAGCATTAGTCATTGCTCCTTGGAGTACTTAGCAAATAGCAGTCTTATTCCTAGATCTGTCGGACTAGGTCCGTTCATTGGGACTGATTTTATTTTATTCATAGCTTTTTGACTTAAAGAGGGAAATCTCATAGTTGATTGTATCAGAGATGAAGCTATAGAAATAGGCTGTTTATGTTAAGCTGCAGTGACTGGGTGATATTATGGACATATGAAATTTATTTGAGATACTTTGATGCGAATCAGAAAAGATCAAAGAAACAAATTGGATGGTAAATATATTGCTTTGAAAGATGTAACTTTTAGCCTTGCAGTGTAGAAAACTCTATTTTTCTATTTCAGTGGCTCAAAACTATTGTTTGCATAAAGTCTAATTTACAAAGTCAGTAGCCGAGATTAATAAACCTTTATATAAGATATAAATGGCTGCAGGGTTGTAATAGTTCAAGCTGTAGAACTACTCTTATGCAACAAACAAGCCGCTGAGGGGTCTGTGCTTGAACTGATGACCTTAACTTTGATCTTGCCTAGTATCACAGTATGTTGAGGGATATTTTAGCCCTGACTTTGCTTCCAATTATTCCTGATCTCCTTCTTTTTGTTATTATTTTACTCTAGCAAGAAAGGATAGTCATCTAAAGCCTGAAGTTATTTAATCTATTTTGCATAACAAACTTTGTTGAACTCATATAATGACAGTTTAGTTAGGAGTCTTCTATTAACATGTTTTTGATTCAGAATCTTAGAATATTAGATTTCAGAAGACCTTAAAGAACATCTAGCCCAGTGTTACCTTGCCTGGGTTCTGAACTGTACTCTGTGAGGTGTTAAAGGGTGTTCCAATAATAAGATGATTCTATGGATCTAGTAGACATACGATATCCAAAGGTTAAATAGTAAGCTTGTTAAGTTTCTTTCTGCAGGAGTTCTCAGATCTTTAAATGTGCTAAGACACTTTGTTAATCATAAAGGAAGACATTAAGTAGGGAAGGTCACTCAAATTTATTTGAATTCTTTTTATGTGGAACACCTATAAATGTCTATCAGAAGGATCCAGTTAAAATAGTAAGTTAGACAGAGTATGCCTCTTTGCTGCTCAAAACTATTGAAATAATTATCTCACACAAAATAAAAGCCAGGATCCTTAGAGTGGCCTTACAAGACCTTTCAGGGCCTGAGCTCCCGTTTTCTTTCTAACCTCTTCTCCTGCTACTTCTCTGTGCCGTGGGCACATTGGGCCTTCTCAGTGAGGCCTGCTGGGATCATCCTGTTGCCAATATTCCCTATTCTCCTTCTTGCTCTGTTTTCTTCCTAGCACTTGATGACTTCTGCTATATTAATTACATCATTGCTGTATTTAATTTCTTTCTCTTATGGGGGAAGGGGGGGGCAGAGTCTTGCTCTGTCGCACAGTGTAGTGTGCAGTGGCGTCATCGTAGCTCATTGCAACCTCAAACTCCTGGGCCTAAGCAATCCTCCTGCCTCAGCCTCCCAAGTAGGTGGGACTACAGGCGCACACCACCACGCCTAGCTGATTTTTTCTGTTTTTGGTAGAGATGGAGTTTCGCTCTTGCTCAGGCTGGTCTTGAACTCCTGACTTCAAGTGATCCTCCTACCTTGGCCTCCCAGAAGACTAGGATTACAGGCACGAGTCACTGTGCCTGCCCTAATTTAATTGTCTGTTTCCTCCTACTACAATGTCGTTCTATGATGATACAATTTTTTATGTATTTATCTTAATAGTTCTCTGTTGTAACCCTAGCATCTAGAATACTGCTTTGTACATAGTAGATACTCAATAACTATTTGTCGAATGAGCTAATTGTCCTTGGGAGAAATCAAGAGAGTCTAAATCAGGGCAATATACTTGAGGCTAGGAAGAAAGGTACAGACTTTTACCTCCTCCGTCCTTAGTGGACTGGGCAGGGGAGCAGAAGCACAAGAAGAATAGGAGGACGCCCTCTAGGGAGTCCCTGTATGCCGAAAGAGGAGTCTGATTATGAGGATGTACAATAAATGTGACAGTTTCCTTTTTAGGGCCAAAGGTGAGAATAGAAAGTAGGAGGAAATTAGGAAATCATGCTTCTGAAATGGGAGTAAGTGATGGTGTTTATCTTACTGTGCTACCTTCTCCTGGAATTATAACCAGTATAACATGAAAGGATAAGGGCAGCCCTCTAGCTTGGCCTAACAGTGACCCCTTAGTCTAGAGCTAAATGGGTCCTGAGTGCAGGAAACACTTTTCTGTCATTCTTAAGCACAGATTTACTGGGTAACAAATCATGTCAAACAAGTTACACAAGAAACAGATTCATTTTGGAGATGCTGTTTTTTCTTTTCTTTCCTTTTTTTTTTTTTTTTTTTTGAGACAGAGTCTCACTCTCTTGCCTGGGGCGAGTGCCTTGGCGTTCAGCCTAGCTCACAGCAACCTCAAACTCCCGGGCTCGAGCAATCATACTGCCTCAGCCTCCCGAGTAGCTGGGACTACAGGCACGTGCCACTATGCCCAGCTAATTTTTTCTATATATATTTTTAGCTGTCCAATTCATTTCTTTCTATTTTTTTGGTAGAGATGGGGTCTCGCTCTTGCTCAGGCTGGTCTCGAACTCCTGAGTTCAGAACAGTCTGCCCGCCTCGACCTCCCAGAGTGCTAGGATTACAGGCGTGAGCCACCGCGCCCGGCGGGAGATGCCGTTTTTTCCAATGAAAGGTTTTGTTGTTTTGTTTTGCAAAACTGGCTCATTTGGTTTATGAGTTTTGATAATTTCACCTTTTATTTTCCAAATCTATCATGTTAAAAATGAGTTCCCTTTTTGTCTTTCAAAAAAAAACAACAGAAGGCTGGGCTGAAGACTTAGTGCTGTAATGCTAATTCTAGTTCTTGCCACAAAGAAGTAGAGTTGTTTTTTCCCCAGATGTCTAGCTTATTGGGGTTCCTGTCTACCGTCTTGTTATTTATAAAAAAGAAATAAAAGAAAGGCTTTTTAAGCCCCTCCTTTTCTAGATGGGTAAAATACACTCCTGTTCCATTAGCTAAATAGAACAGATACAGTAGTGTCCTGGAGTTAGTTCAAAATTTGTATCTTTTAATGCACAGTGTTATAGTACGAAATTACAACTACTAGTTTTTTACTTCTTCCATTTCTGCTCCATAAAAAGAGAATTGTTTAGAGGCATGTTTATGTCCCGTGAGATTATGCTTTAGGACATGTGATTGCCCTGAACAAAGCACAAGCTCCACTAGTTCCTAATAAATTATTATGTCTTCCACATCTGTTCCTGTCTTTTCTCTGAAGCATTCATCCAAGAGAACACAGCATCACTGAAAATATCAGAATTGTGAGAAGACATTTTTCTGATAAATGCATGGACAGTTGATTTGTTGTGATTAGAGGAAAACCTCAGGAGTAGAGAGTTTGGGGCTGAAAACTGACTTTCTGCCTCCACTGCCAGACAGTGTCTCCTTCTGCCCTTTTCCCCTCTTCTTGCAATTTCCTCTGAGAGAAATCACGTGACCCTGTCACCATAGTTTTTAATGCCAAATATCAAGTGTCTTTAAAATGCAGCACAACACTTTTAAAGGCAAATAGTGAAGTAGATTCATCTGACATTTCCATTATAGCTGCTCTTAGTGGATTCTAAACATCATACGTAAATGTGGCTAGCCAACTCTTTTTTTTGAAAAAAATGACGCAAACCCATTGAGCTGTCTTTTCATATTTGATGCTTCGTCGGTTGAACATGCAGCACACTTTTTTCCTAGAAATGTGATTTGATGTGAGGATATCTACCATAGTCTGTACTATATTTTTGTAACATTTGTGTTATATTTTACAGATACAGGCATTTCTCTTAGTTTTGTGACATACCTAAGTATTTCTGAATTAACAACAGTTACTCTGTTATCTTTAGTGCTCTAAGTCCTAACTGAAAAAATCAAACGTTAAATTGCCACCAGTTTTGCAGTTACTATCAAATTGTTGTTTTCTGTATAAGTGAAAATTGTGTTCTCAGACTTTGTATATAACGTTTGGTTTTGCATCTTAAAAGCTTTATTAAATGTTTTTATTCATTTATTAAATATATAATAAGAATCACTGTGGGCTAAGAACAGTGTATGGTGACTTGGATACAAAGATGAACAAGTTTCAGTCCCTCCCTTGAAGAGCTCACAGTCCAGAAAGAAAGACAGAAGGGAGAACAGAGAAATCACAATTAGAGCAATGACAAATTTCTTCTAAAGAACTGTGGCATGTCCATTATCTGTGCTCATCTACCACATATTACCAACTGACTCCTCCACTTGTAGACAACCAGATTCCTCCAGCTTCCCACCATCACAACAGTGCTTCAAAGATCACCTTTGTATTTGTTCTTTTATGTGCCTGTATGAGAATTTTTTTGGAATATATGCTTAGAGGTGGAAGTGTGAAGTCCTAGGATATATATACACTTAATTCAACCAAACATTGCCAGATTCCTTTGGAGTGGATGTATCAGTCTGTATCTCCACAAATTTGTTTTTTTCTCCTAAATCTCCATCAACTCTTGGCATTCTTCAACGTTCTAATTTTTGTTGGTCTAAGAAGTGTAATATACTTCCTTGTTGTTTTAAATTGCACTTCTTTCATTACTAATGACTTTGAACATCTATTCATATACTTGTTAGCTTTCGAGTTCCCTCTTCTGTAAATTGTTTGCTATTCGTTTTTTGTTGGGGTTACTGTCCTGTTGATTTGCAGGCATTTCTCGTATGCTCTAGGGTTCAGATCACTCGCCAGTTTTAGACATATAAATATCTTTTCTTATTGCTATCTTTGTCATGAGTTCGTGCAATTTCTATATTTTATTGCATTTTGCCCTTATTTATAAAAATGAAATTTAAATATAAAAGTGCTAATATTAGCAAAAAGACATATAGATCTCATAGTCTAATACAATTGCAATAAAGATGGAAAATTTTTGGCCCTGCCCCAAATAGTACATCTTCACTGTTGGTTTGAATGTTTCTTTGACTTCTGCTGGTAAATGAAGGAAAAGAACAAGACTAAAGAACATATGTAAAATCCCGGAAATAATCTTTGAAGATCCTATCTAGCGGGATCCCTTATAACATGAAATTCCATTGTTTGACCTGTGCACATTCAGCCTTTGTTCACATTTTTAAAAAACAAATTGCACATCAGAAGTCATGCACAGCTCTGTTGGAGGACGAATACAAGGACATTGCTAAGTAACGTCTGCCACTTTAGGGCACTGGCTAATCTCAACTATAATATATTTATAAAATTATACTTGGTTCCTGCTAATGGAAGTGGAAGACAGGAGGACTGAAAAAGAGTATAGGGGGCAAGTATTTTATTCTTTAGGGGAATTTCAGGGATCTTTTACTCAATAATTTTGCATTAGTGTAGAGAAAGGGAGTAGGATTTCTACAAGGACAGTGATGGTAAAAACCAACTAAGACCTCTTATACAATTTGCTGGAAGAGCTTAGGTAAGGTTAATAAGCTATATGTCATCTCTCTTTTCTGTCTTTAACCCTTATGTTAACCTCTTTCTCTTCACCATCAGCATATAAATATGTTCAGTTCTCTTTTTTCTTAGAAAAATATTGGCCTCTTTTAGCTACCGTGCAATTTCTTTACCACCAGTGTGAGCCACATTTCTTGAAAACATAACCTACTCTTAGCACTGACACTTCCTGACTATTTAGTCACTCTTCCTTTTTAAAATACCTTTGGTGATGTTAGACATATATAACATTTTACAAGCGCTTCTAAATTATTCTTAATAATAGGACAGGCTATTATTCTAGACAGGACAGGCTAGGTTATCCTTCAGTAACAAACAACCCAAAACTCTCAGTCATTTAGAACAGAAAAGGTGCATATTTTGTTTATGCTGTATGTTTTTTGTAAGTCATTAGAGTCTCTGCTCATCGTAGTTACTCAGGGACCCAGACTGAGAAGTCAGCCACCATCTTGAGCGTCACCAGTTGCCATACCAGATGGAGAGGAGGGTTTCACACTGCAACTGACACATGTTGCTCACCTAGCTCCTCCTGCTGGTAGGCCAAGAGGTGTAATCTTAGATACCCAGAAGGCAATGGGCTGGAAATCTTTAGTGTTAGCACTAATGACAGTCAGTTATATCATGCCACCTTTTGGGGTGCTAATTCTCAATTGATTGTATCTTTTTACTCCCTCTTGGTGAATGGCTTTTTCTTGTGTGCTTCTATGCTTTTTTCATTTCATTTTATTTTATTTGTGTGTGTGTTTATTTATTTATTTTTTATTTCAGAGTATTATAAACACTTTGGTTACATAAATTACCTCTGCACCACCCAAGGCAGAGCTGCAAGTATGCCCATCCCCTAGACTGCGTGCACTGCATTTGTTAGGTGCGAATTTACCCATCCCCTCCTTCTCCCTCCCACCTGCCTGACACCCTGTGAATGTTACTTCCCGTATGTGCACATTAGTGTTGATTGATTAGTACCAATTTAATGGTGAGTACATGTGGTGTTTGTTTTTCCATTCTTGTGACACTTTACTTAGAATAATGGGCTCCAGATCCACCCAGGATAATACAATAGGTAGTTCACCACTTTTTTTATGGCTGAGTAGTACTCCATGGTATACATATACCGCATTTTATAAATTCACTCATATTGATGGGCACTTAGGTTGTTTCCACATCTTTGCAATTGTGAATTGTGCTGCTATAAACATTTGAGTGCAGATGTCTTTTTTATAGAATGTCATTTTTTCTTTGGGTAGATACCCAGTAGTGGGATTGCTGGATCAAATGGTAGTTCTACTTTTAGTTCTTTGAGGTATGTCCATACTACTTTCCATAGAGATTGTACTAGTTTGCAATCCCACCAGCAGTGTATGAGTGTTCCTATCTCTCTGCATCCATGCCAACATTTATTGTTTTGGGACTTTTTGATAAAAGCCGTTCTGACTGGAGTTAAGTGATATCTCAGTGTCGTTTTGGTTTGCATTTCCCTGATGATTAGAGATGTTGAGCATTTTTTCATATGTTTGTTGGCTATTAGTCTATCTTCTTTTGAAAATTTCTGTTCATGTCCTTTGCCCACTTTTTAATGGGGTTGTTTGGTTTTTTTCTTGCTGATATTCCTGAGTTCTATATAGATTCTAGTTATCAGCCCATCATTGGATGTATAGCATGCAAATTTTTTCTCCCATTCTGTAGGTTGTCTATTCACTCTAATGATAGTTTCCTTGGCTGTGTAGAAGCTTTTTAATTTGATTAGGTCCCATTTATTTATTTTTGTTGTTGCTGTGATTGCTTGTAGGGTCTTCTTCATAAATTCTTTGCCTAGGTTGATGTCTATAAGAGTTTTTCCAACATTTTCTTCTAGAATTCTTATGGTTTCATGCCTTAGGTTTAAGTTTCTTATCCAGTGTGAGTTGATTTTTGTGAGAGGTGAAAGGTGTGGATCCAGTTTCAGTCTTCTACATGTGGCCACCCATTATTTTTTGCAGATCCAGAAAAAATAATTCTATGCTTCATATGGAACCAGAAAAGACCCTGGATAGCCAAAGCAACCTTAAGCAAAAAGAACAAATTGGGAGGCATCAATTTAGCAGACTTCAAGCTATACTACAAGGCTATAGTAATGAGAACAACCTGGTACTGGCATAAGAGCAGAAACATAGACCAATGGAACAGGACTGAGAACCTGGTTGTTAAACCATCCTCATGTAGCCATCTGATCTTTGACAAAACAGACAAAAACACACACTGTGGAAAAGAATCTCTATTCAATAAATGGCCTATGCTTTTTTTAAAAAAATTATAAGATCATCTATTTTTGTTGGGGGTGATCATGGAAGAGTTCCTACAAAATGGTTTTGCATTTGCTTCTGCTGAAGAAACTCAGGGGTTTCACCAGTTGAAGACTTTTTCTTAATGTTTATTTCTTGGCTTGAGATCTCATATAATTTGGGAGGTATAAATTCAGACTCCACAGTTGTGTATCACATAAGCCCAGGGTTTTCATTTGTGACTGGATATGGTATTTCTGTACAGAAGGCAAATGACAAGGTTTCTTGTGTCTTCCAGGGATAGTTTTTCCAGTTCTCTTTTCATGGATGGGGAAGATCTTTCCAGGGTCCTTGCTTTATATAAGAGTATCAGTTCTGGTTCTTTGCCTTTTGTGAACCTAAGGCCAGGTTTTCTCCTCCCCCATTCAGGTATGGTTCCTTAGTATATGGCCTCTGAGCCACCAGTCTGTTGGCTTCCATACTTGAGTTGAAATGGTTTTGAATTCTCTCTCGTTTTTAGCACCTAGGGTATTTTAACAAGATACTATATCTAACATCAATATATGTTTTAGTGGGAGGTGGTCCACATCTGGGCTTTAGCCATTTTTCAACCGTTATATCTGTTCTTCCCCTGCCATAGTGAACCTTTTTTCCAGTGGTTTCTGGTTGACTTCCATTTTATCAAATCCCAGGGATACTTTTCAGTCTCTTATCTAACTAGACCTTTTTTTTTTCACCATTAAGTATTCCTGAATAAACACTACTTTTGAAATGCTCCTCTTCCTTGACTTTTCTGATTCTTTTGTTGTTTGTTTGTTTGGTAGAGACAATCTTGCTGTGTTGCCCAGGCTTGTCTCCGACTCCTGGCCTCAAGTAATCTTCCAGCCTGGGGCTCCCAAAGTTCTGGGATTACAGGTGCGAGCCACCCATGCTTGGCCTCTTTTCTGATTCTTTTTGTGTTTTTTAACTGTTTCTTTGCTTTCATTTCTGGGCTTCCCCAAGTATATCCACTCACCAGATGTTGATGTTCTTCAAATTTATGTTCTTTTCCATTGTGTTTTTTTCTACTTTCTCTCTTTGTATGATCCCATATATTTTCATGATTATAACTATTAACAAAAATATATTTCCAGCCTCACCTTTTCCTTTCCTCATATATTCAATGGCCTGCTGGACATATACATTTAGGTGCCCAAACTAAGCTTATCTAAATGTGGACTCATTACTTTCTTTTCAAAACTCATTTCTGTTCATGAATTCTTTATGTTGCTTAATGATACCAACATTTACCTGGTCACTCAAACAGGAAACCTGGCCTTTGATCCTAGAGTTTTCCTCTCCTTCAGCCCTTCATCTAGTCAGGTACCAAAACTTGCTATTTTACTTCCTAAAAATTTTGAGATCAGTATTCTCCTATCTCTACCACCATACATAGTTAAGTCTTCATTATTCATTCATCTCTTCATTCAATAATATATACTTATTGAATGAACAAGTACTATATGCTAGATGCTGAGGTTGCAGTTGTGACTAAGACAGCAAAGTCCCTGCATCCATAGAGCTTTTATTCACATGTAGGAGACAGCAAACAAATAAATATATAGTATATATAATAATATGACCTTAGAGTGCAATAAGCCATTGCATTGCAGTGACAGTCTGTTGTCACCTAGTGGTGATTTGGGTAATTTACAGGCTTAGTTTTTAAGAATTTTAAGAATGTGAATGAAGTCTCTTGAAGATTCCATCTATAAAGTTACGTACCAGAAATTGCCATGTTATAACTATTTCTAAGTTTCAAATATGCAAAATATAAATTTACTTAAATTGGTTTGGAAGTCTGAAAATTGTTTCCATTATATTATCAAAGTGTATTTTTTAAACAAATTTTGATTATATAGATATGCTATTTTATATGGTTGCTTTTTCTTTAAGCTATATTTAGAAAATTTCCCAGAAGTAGAGGTAAATACTTCCTCTCAAGAGTATTTATAAGTTTCTTTTTATGTAATATTTTATTTTTCTGTCCAGTCTCTGAAATATCTGTGCAAACATAGGTATTTAAAATGATTTGAGTTTTTCAGAAAAAAAATGAAACTGTAGCTACTGAGTCGAGTCAGCACCGGAGTACTCAAATCCTATCTCGGCATTTAACAAGAAGGGTATATATTTGGGTATGTTTGTACCTACATGATGCTGTTCTTTTTGGGTTGCTACAGTTGGTGATGAATCAGTCAACATGTTTGTAAGACCAATATTGAGCTACGTAATTAATAACTCTCCCTGGGGGAGCAGCAGAACATTGATCTGGGCTTGCCAGGTGAGCTAACTGCTATCACACCTATCCCCATAGTCAGGTTCTGCCAGAGGATTGTGCCAGGTGTTTTGTGGCCTTTGAACACAAACCTGAGTCTTTCCCCTAATGTCTACATCTTTAAAAGACTCCAGCAGTGCTAATGAAGATGAACCTGGCAGTCTGAAATGAGAAAAAAAAGGATTCCAGCATTTAACCTACTGTAAGTGAACAGCTTCTCTCTGGTTTCAGCTGTTTCATTTAGATAAATGCTTCTAGGAAGATGAGACAACAGCATTTGCATTTATGGGTTTAATCATGGCAGTTACAGCTTAACTATCTGGCTTCGGTTTTGTAGAAATATATACTATCATCCACCTCTTCCCCTCCTTTCTTGATCTTGCAGACATTCTCAACTCAGCACATTTCAATAGTTGGCATAGTGACTAGCAGGTGTAGCAGGTTAAAAATGGTGATTGGAGACTTCATCATCTTCTTTCTCACAGTGAAATGTTAAAGCTCTGTTTTTGTTAGGGAGTTACAGCTGATGTTTCCCAATGGCTGTAGCTGCTCTTGGATAATGGGAAAAGAGCTGTTGAAAATCTGCTGGAATTGCCCTACCAAATGAGTTAGAGCATAAGATAGAAATGAAATTACTCCATATTGGCCCAGGGCTGTTCTGGAAAGATAGTTATAGCATGTTACCATGTAGCCATCTCATATGCATAAATTATGATACCAAATAATTTTGTGGCTATTCCTGACTTGTGCCACTACTGTATATTAATACAACTTAATTTCCTCTTCTAAAAAAATATTAACTGAATGGAAAATGTCTTGTAGCTAGTTGACATGGCTAATAATCAGTTGTTTGGGAGATCTAGGATAAATGTTTATGGTCCTGGTGTGTATTTTGCATTTAATCACATGGAATGTGGAATATTGAGAGAGAGATATATAGTTTATGATTCAGGATTTTTTTTAATGGATAGGGAAGTGAAACTACCCCATCTCATAGCCCTTTTAATGTTTCAAAACATGCATTTTTCTCATGTTTTCGTAAATATCAACATCCCATACCTTAGACTGTGATACGTGACTCAAAAAGGTTAAATAAATTACTTAAGATCACAAATAAATTACAAATCATATGCCACCTTATATTCATGAATCACTTTACATTTTAGTTAGTAATTTATACATATTATATCAGTGTTAGAGTTAGGTAGAGCATCCAGTTCTCCCATTTCCAGTTCTGTAGCTATTCCTCTGAACATGGTATTGGCAAACTTTTTCTATAAAGGCCAGATGGTAAACACTTTAGGTTTTTCAAGCCCGATGGTCACAACTAATCAACTCTGTCATTGTAGCATGAAAGCAGCCGTAGATAATAAATAAATGGGTGTGGCTGTGATCCAATAAAACTTTATTTATAAAAATAGGGAGTGAGTGGGATTTGACCAACCCTTACTCTAAATCAGTAGCTTCTAAACTTTTCCTTATGAACGGGCCTTTTATGCTTCCCCTCTATGACTTATGACTACTTCCAGTCCCCCATGTTTTTTTTTTGTTTGTTTTTTCCCGAGACAGAGTCTGACTCTGTTACCCGAGCTAGAGTGCTGTGGCATCAGCCTAGCTCACAGCAGCCTCAAACTCCTAGGCTCAAGCAATCCTCCTGCCTCAGCCTCCCGAGTAGCTGGGACTACAGGCATGTGCCACCATGCCTGGCTAATTTTTTCTATATATTTTTAGTTGTCCAGATCATTTCTTTCTATTTTTTAGTAGAGATGGGGTCTTGCTCTTGCTCAGGCTGGTCTCAAACTCCTGGGCTCAAATGATCCTCCCGCCTCGGCCTCCGAGAGGCTAGGATTACCAGCGTGAGCCACCGCACCCAGCCAGCCCCCCATGTTTTGAAAGTTGGACTTTCAGACAAACTCAATATTAAATAATAATGAGTTCAAACTCCATTTTAAATTAATTAGAGGCATAAGTATATACCAATCAAAACCTGTCATAGCCATCTTTCCTAAAAGCTGTGATTATTGAGTCAGATGTAGCTTTGTGATACCCAGAGTCTGATTTCCTATTAAGGGCACAGGCACCTAGCTGATGACTTGAAAATGAGATAACGTTGTATGTAACTCAAGCTCTGGATCCTGGCCCCTCGGCTGGTTGACCACCTTTTTCTTTAGCTTCTGCAGTCTGTTACTTGTCAACCTCAGAAAGGGGCCTGCCTTGCCCCATCAGGTTGTAAGACTAATCCCTCTGATGTCAGCATCTTTAGGCGTGCATCTCAACCACTCAATCCAATCACTACGCGGCATTACCCAGACAAGAAGTGAACCCCCAAATTACTTGTGAAAATAACTCTCAATATTGTTTGATTTGGCTTAATCATTTCCTTAGTGAGTAAGCATTTTTTTTTGAAGTATATAAGTAACTCAAACCCAAGTATTAATATTTTTATGTTAGGGAATAATTGGCATATTAGCTTAATGGATCAGCGTTGTGATTCTTAACATATAATTGAATAATTGATTAGACTTATGATTTTGAGTTAGAACTCTAAGTTTGTAAATAATATTGGAATATTTTAGAGTGCCCAAGAATTGTATTTCAATACTTAATTACATGAATTACCTACATTCTTTGAAAGAGTTTGTCAGTCAAACTCTCTAACTGGAGTACAGTTAGCCCTCTGTATCTATGGGTTCCACATTGGTGGATTCAACCAACAACAGATTGAAAATACTTAAAAAAATAAAATAAAATAAAATGAAAAGACTGTACTGAGTCTGTTAGCAAGAGATGAAGACATCGAATAATAACGTGTACTGCTGGCCACTGAGAACCACCTTTAGCTTTCAATGGATGAAAACATTGTGAGGAACAATAATCCACTTGTACTCCCTAAATCCACTTAAATAAAAAATGAAAAAAAAAAAAGGAAAAATATATAGCTATTTTTATTTTCAGAAGGAAAAATATTCTGTCTAATAAAATAATACATTTCTTAAATCATCAGAAAATATTGTGAAGAATAAAAAATGGTATGTATTTCAGCAGCATCTTTACCTTTCTTTTGGCATTTAGGTGTTTTGTTTTTTTTTTTTTGAGACAGGGTCTCACTCTGTCACCTTTGATAATACAAAGAGAATAATAAGAGGACTAAACTTAAAATGTTGAGAGAAGTTGAATTTTGAAATATAACAAATGAATAAACCAAAGAATGCCTGAATGGTCTTTCCTGTTTCTTCGCTCTAGAACATTAAAAAGAAAACCTCACACCGAAATGATCAGTATGAGTAATCAGTGTGCTGTGCTGTGCTGATGGAATTCCAGGCACCGCAAAGAAATGTGACATTTTAGTTAGATTGTACAGTTTACAGTTTCCTAGAGAAACCATATTTCCCTTTGAAATATTGAAAATGCTTTATGAATCTCTACCACTGTCTTCTAGGACCATGATTTGCCACTTACTTACATTAGACTTCTCTCTTATGTGTAGAATTAATTTCTTAGTTGGTGTTAATTGAAATTTTATATTTAAGTAGCTGAGAGTCCTCATTTTAATCACAACAAGAGGAGTGAAATCCTCAAAGATGCTACTCTGAGGGATAGTGAATTGGTCTCAACATGAAACACAGTGAATGGCTGGTCTTCAGACCTGACCTCTGAGGTAATGTCTCAGAACTGAGTTTTCAATAAAATAGATAAAGAATTTTTATTAAGTTTCCTGAGCTGGAAACACATCCATCCTCTCATTTTGCTGGACAATGTGTTTACCATTAAGGGCCTGCCTGTCTCGGTGAGAGTGCAAGGCGGTTATGGAGGGCATGCGACCCTGCCTCAGGGGGAAGTGAAGCTTGGCAGAATCCCTGTTGCATTACAGTCCTGGTGGAGGTGCTGACCTTTTGCCCTTGTCCTTGGGAAATTCATCGGTTCCTAGAGCTACTAGAGATTACAAGACATTATCTCATTCAGCCCTCTGACTCCGAGTAGGAATTCACTTAAATTATCTCTGGCAAAGGAGAATGTCTTCATGTACTACTTGTATAATTAAAAATTAATTTTAAAGATTTTTTAAAATTACCTGTGGGAGGTTTTGTTCCACCTGTTTCTAAAATCTATAGGGATGAGGAGTTGCCTTGCTACCCTATGAGAAGTAATGATGATGAAGATAATTAGAGCTCGCATATATTGAGCATTTTCTGTGTGCCAGATACTGAAGTAAAGGCTTTCTGTACATTCACTTACTCAATCCTCAGAGCTACCCAGTGGGACAGATACTGTTCTTGTCCTCATTTTATAAATGGGAAAACTCAGGGTTAGAGCTCCCAAGTGAGAGAGTTGGGATTTGAAACCTTGGTTTGTCTTACTCTAAAAGCTGTGCTCTTGACCTCCGCATTATTCTGCCTTCCCTGGGCAGAATAGGTACTTGTACTTAGTTTGTCTTCTTATTGTAGTCTTCTTCAGGGGATAAATTATTAGAGTCTGTAAAGAATTATATAATACAGCGCAGCCTGAAGGATTTGGAGAATTAAGGAATTAATGTTATTCCTATGAGTCTTACCTATTACTAATTAACATGTGCAATATTTATGATTGGAAGCAAGTATTTACTCCTGTGGTAAAGTTGGTATATAAGGAAGCAGTTTGCATAATTCTGTATTTTCCCCCTTTGCTAATTATCTCATACTGCCTTAAGTTTTAGTTTGTTCTTACTACTGTGGAAAAGTGGAGAAGCTAGACCAGTGAATTACCAAGCCCTTGTGGAATGAGTTAGGAAAGAAACCTGCAAGAAAACTGTAATTTGAAATAAGAGTTTGGACTGGTTTACAAGGTACTTTGGGCAGGCTCCTTTCTCTCTCCCTAAGTAAGCATCAATGGAGAGTGAACTCTAGCATGGCTTCAGTGGGTGTGTATTTTGAAGGACAGAGCTGCAACCAGCAAAGTTGGATCATATTCCAAGTCTTTCCTCTTCTTTAGTAATTATTGCATTGTAAAAAAAATTATTTATTTATTTGGATAGTGCATAATGTAGGGTGTTTATTGGTTATCTTTATAAAATGTTTATAGTTGGCAGTGTTGAGAATTGCGTTGTATTTTAAATTCTAATGTCTTCCTTAATTTGAGTACCTCTGGAATTAACTCTCATTTTTCCATGATGAATAAGAGCCTGAGAAAGTAGTGGAGAATAAAGTAAATTGAACCCCCAGCCTGGCCCCTGGTTTCCAGGCTGGCTACAGTGAGAACTGTCAGGGAGATAGATGGGGGCTCTAAGGTTTCCTGGAGTTTTCAGCCATGTGTGGGCACCACATGTGGTGTGTTCAGTGAATACAAATACAAGAACACATGCTGTTTCCATTAGGACACTTCAGACCTCTCTCTGTCCCCAGCCTTACTGCAGAGTCGAATGGGTCATTTATCATAGGCCACTTACTGATACTGACTGAGCTGTAGGCCCTGCTACAAGTAAGCAGCAGTGTGACTTGGTTCTTTTACAGTGTTTATTATACAGTGATATTGTTTCTTAACAATTCTCAAATTCATTTGCAAAGAAGAAGGGATTTACTAGCTGCTTCTAGAAGGGATTTATTTGTATTTAAAATGCAAATCTGATCCTGTATCTACCTTACTTAAACCTTTCAATGACTCACAGTAGTCAGACCATTCAAGATGGTCTTATTCTCTGCAATCTCATTCCCTTCTATTACCTCTGGAATACTGAACTGCTTTTAGTTCTCCACATAACATCGCACAAATTTTAGCCTTTTCTTGACCTCTGTTTCTTTGTTCCTTTTGTTGACAAGGCCTTTCTCTGCCTTCTTTGTCGAGAAAACTATTCTCATTTTATAAGACTTAGGTCAGACATCACCCCTTCTCCCCCCAGCAAAAACCTCCCTATTTCTCTTCCCCCAGTCTGGGCGTGGTGCTCAGAGAATGGTGAGATGTTATCTGTTGTCAGTAGCTCTGGTCCTGCTGTAGTGAAGCAATCTGTTTCTGTCTCTGATTCATGGTATAGTAGCCTGAAGGCTGGACTGCATCTGTTTTCTCACCTACCCTCAGGTGCCTAACCCAGTGCCTCAAGCAATGTAGAGGCAGCCACTACTCAGTGAACTGAGTTGAACTGCCTTGTAAGCAACTCTCGAGCTTCACTCAGGCAAAGTCACATATGATTTTCATTATATTTCTTATCCCAGTGACTTACGCACCTGTACCATGAGAAAGTTCATACTGAAGAACTGGCCAGCAGTGTAACTCCCTCAATTTTCTATGATTAAAGAGCCCAGATATACAAACTGTACAGTCTGTTTTCCTTCGTGAGTATTGTCACTAGAGTGTTGTCCCTGGCGGTCCTAGCAGACACCCAGCAGCCTCATCATCTATTGTTTATACTTACAAGAAAAGTAGTGTCTTAGAAAGAGTGCCAGGTAGCTTGATCTTAATCATTTCCCTGTTTGATTTGGCAAAGCTGCCCAGGGTTGGACAGATCGTGCCCTCAGCCAGGGATCTAGTAAAGTTTCCCATTGCCGCAGTGTGTGTTTGCATGCTGTTTACTTTCAAGAAATGCATTTTCTTCCTGACCAGGTGGTGGGGTGTGTAGAATCTTCTTCCTTTAAAAACCTGTTTTCGTTGAAGTATATATAGCACAACTCTGCCTTGTGTTCTATCTTATTTTTACTAATTCATGATACTTTGTCTTCCCTTTCCTTGTCATTTCTTCAAGAGGCCATGTAGCATAATGAGAAGAACGGGAGCTTTGAAGTCAGAAACCTGGGGTGAGAGCTGAACTCCACTGCTTACTAGATTGTGGATCTTTGCTGTGTTACTTAACCCCATTGATCTTTGTTTTTTCTCATTTGAAAATGAAGATAGTTCCTATGTCATTAGGTTGGTGTGAGGATTCAGTGAGATAATTTATACAGGGAAGGTGCCAAATACTTGGTCATTGTGATCATTAACACATGCAACTATGCTAGGGTCTATATGGGATATAAAATACTGACATATGAAACAAGTAACAAAGTATTGACACATGAATACAAGTAAATAGCAAAAAGATATTATGTGAAAAGTGGCAAGATTAGCTCATCAAAGAATCATAGAGTGTTATAGACCCAAAAGAGCCTTAGAGACCATCTAGTCTAGCCTCCATATTTTACATGTTCAGCAAATATTTATTGAATACCTGTTTTGTGCCAGAACTTAGGCTGGTGTGTGTATTGGTACATCATAACTCATTCAATCCTCAAAATGGCACTAAGGTAGATATTTTCATCCCTATTTTATAGATGAGGTCACGTGATCTGCTCGTTAAGTGGCGAAGCATAATTCAAACCCAGGTCTCTTGTGTTCAAGCGCTATGTTCTGTTACATTATGGTCCTTCTGTTTAACAAATATATGAATGTGTAGTGTGTGTAAGGCACAATATTGGGCTCTTAGAGATGAAGTTTTTCTACCATTAAAGCTAACAGTGAATAGTAAGAACAAAGCTCCCTATTTATCTTTCGCTCCATGGAAGAGGTTTACTTAAGCTGCCCCTTGAAGGATGGTTGAGAGTTTGATAGGAGGAATATATAGGAAACATTTCAGATGGGGTCATAGCATAAGTTAGGAAACAGGTGGGAATATTCAAGGCATATTCATGAATATTTACTGTCACTCTTTGATTGGAGTGAAGAGGTTTATAAGGGGGCTAAGATTGGAAAGGAGGCTGGTTGTAAGAGGTCTTACTGGCCAGGTTGAAAACTTAACCTTCTTCCCAGAGGCAGTGACAAGTGATAATCTGTCTGTAGTGTGGTGAGAGACTGAAAGCTGTCTCACCAGCTTGATCCAGTACTAAAGACAAAAATGCCAAGGACTACCATGTTTAACATTTATTTGTGAATTGCGTTTTTAAAAATCTTAGTGTATCATATGAAAGCATTTAGCACATGCAGAGTACTATGGCTTAGAACATTCTAATTACAGTCATAAATAAGTTTGCAATATAGTGAGATGTTCATTTCTTTTGTGATGCTTTAGAGTCCCCACTAACAAACAGGATTTAAGTCCTGACTATGCCATTTATTAACTGTATGACTTCAGATTCAGCCTCCTCATCTATAAAAACTAGGAAAATTCATTAATATGTACCTCCTTACTTTACAGAAGTGGCCTATGGATGAAATGGGGTCATTATTGTATGCTAGTAAATAATGGTATTGGTATTACTGTAATTGTTAATAATAGGAGCTGCATAATCTTCCTACTACATTTTGGTTTTATATTAAATATAGTTGGAAGTCTGTGATTTTTTTCCCCGCATAATAAAGCATGGAAAACTCGTAAAATAGTCAGTTTTCATGCACTTGTTAAAGAAAATTTCTGCTTCTAAACATTATTAAAACCCCAAAGGGAAGCTTCTGTTCCCTGCCATTTGTGAATATAAGCATGACTTCTGAAAAACAACTTTCCACAATATAAAAATGAAAGTCTGGCTTTGCTTTCTGTCTCCACATTCTGTTCTAGCTAGCTCTAAGGGCATTTGAATGATAACTGCTTTCTCTCTTAATACATAATGTCTCCACTTGAACTTATCTTGCTTGTAGGCATGATACAAGCAACATCAAGGCTGGGCACTCGCAGTAGACCTCCTTCTAGGTGTATGTGGATGGCCAGCTAGATCACTTTCACTTCACTGAGCTGTGAAATTGACACCAAATTGTGCCATTAGCTTGTTTCTGAAGGGTATGTTGTGGTGGTTGTTCTCTACTTGCTTGCACGGTACATGAAAAAAGATGACAAGATACAAATGTCCCATAAATGAGCATGAGCAAGAAAATTTAGATGTAATTTGTCATGAATTTAAAACATTGAATAATGTATCAAGAGTCCCTGGAAGCAGAGGTGCTGAGAATTCAGAGCAGGCTTTTAGTACTTGGGGAAGAGAAAATATAGAGCTTTGGTTTCTCTTTTGAAGTTTTTTCAGATTTTCATTTGCCTTCTTTATACCCTGCTAGCAAGAGGACAATTCTTGACGTCAATTAAATCATTAGTAGCGCTTATCTGTCTGTTCACCAGTGTAGGGGTAGTGGTGTGTTTACTCAAGTCTTTTTCCTTTCTGTAGTTAAATCACCCTTGACCTACCTTCTGATTAGAAAATCAAGATAAATTATTTCTTAGTAAATTCTTTCCCCCATATTTGAAAGCAGGTAACTACAAATGTGGTTGGAGGAGATTTCTCTGAGTGAAGAGAAGCCGAAAGCAGCACGTGGTGTCCATCTAGCCTTTGCCCTTTCCCCTTTGCTCTTCTCCTAGATATCCACTTAGCTCATTCTCTCACCTCCTCCAGGCGTTTGCTCAAACCACCCCACAACCCTGCCTAGCCTCCTTCCCTGCTTTATTTTCCCCTCAGAGCTTATCACTATCTAACTTACTGCCATGTTTATTGATTCTTGCCATACTTTTTCACATCTTAACATCTCTGAAATCAAGATATATCTAACAATAAATGACATCTTAAATTCTGCAAAATAAATGCGTATAATACTTTTTTTCTCTATCATCTTTCCCTTGTGTCTAAAATACAAGCTCTAGGAGGGCAAAAATTTCTCTTTATGTTGTGCATTCCGTATCTTCAGTTCCTGTAACAGTGCCTGCCACATAATAAGTCCTCAGTAAATATCTGTTAAATGAATTGAATGAATTGTCTAGGTTCAAGGAAGTTGGGGGAAAGCTATTGTACATTTACTCCACTATCCTCATATTCCCCTCCCTTACTTTTATCTTAACCTGCTTGTTTTTTCTGTGTCAAAAGGCACTCTCTTTGTACCTGGCCCCCACGCCACCCCAAATAGCTTGTGACGTTACTAAAGCAGTGAGGTGGGGCTTAAATTCTTGTTCCACATTCCCTAAAACTTAAGCCTCCATCTCTTAAGAATTTCCCTGCCAGAAATTTGTCTTACTTTGTTTAGATCTGTAGTTTGCAGTACGTGAAAGAAGCATCAAAACTCACACCATTGTAGGGGAGTGCTTTTTAAACTCTCTGTGGTTAATAGTCTTAAATTTCCAATCCATCACAAATTTACACTTTATAAAATATTTTAAAAACACAGAAAAATGAAATAAAATGGAAAAAAAGAGAGATATATAAGCCCCAATTTTTTATTATTAGATTAAATAGACAAAAAATGACTCTGTCAAACTGATTTTTAAAAAGTTTCTGGGCTGGGTGTAGTGGCTCATGCCTGTAATCCCAGCACTTTGGGAGGCCAAGGCATGAGGATCACTTGTGGCCCAGAATTCAAGACTAGCCTGGGCAACATAGTGAGACCCAATCTCTATAAAAAATAAGAAAAATTAGCCAGGCATGGTGGTATGTGCCTATAGTCCCAGCTCTAGGAGGCTAAAGCAGGAGGATCACTTGAGCCCAGGAGTTTTAGGCTGCAGTGAGCTGTGATTGTGCCATTGCACTCCAGTCTGGGTGACAGAACAAGACTCTGTCTCAAAAAAAAAAAAAAAAAAAAAAAAAAGTTTCTGAATACTTATTCTCCATTTCTGTGCAAATCTCATTCAGACCAGTAACAAACAGTTTGCAGATCAGCACCAATCCAAGGACCACAGTTTGAGAAGCAATATCAGGTCATGGTTACCCAATTTGATGTCAGCTTAATTTTAACATATGATCTGAAATGAATCTGCTTATTGTTACTTCCAGTCTCTTATTGGTCACAGATGTTAAGTAAAATAGAAGCTTATCTAATCCAATCAGTACCAGTAATTGTTTGGTTAATGGAAAAAAATCATTTAGTATAGGAATCAAAACAAGGATATATACATATTCAAACATATTATTTCAACTAAACAAACATGAAAAAAACATTAACCCAACAACCTTAAGATATAGAACCAATGCCTTTTCTTTAATGCAGGGCTTAGAGTTCTGTAAAGTTGTTCTTGCATAAACCATATCCATTTATAATTTCAGTTTCTTCAGAGATGTGAAAGAATTGAGCATATCATTTGCAAATAAATCTAAGTGCAGAACCTTGCTGGATTTTTATTATTTTTCTAATACTTTATAGTTATTTTACCTATATCAAATTCACCTCAAATTCATTGCCTTTCTAAAGTATTCAGTGTAATTTTTAGAGAAACAAGAACTTCATTGCATTTGTAGTTCATCAGTTTACATTACATTATGTAACTATTGTAACAAGTAAATATGATATAAACTTATCTGGGAGCAGTCATAACAGACTCTTGGTAAAGTGTACCACTCACTCTACTAGAAGAAGTAAAGGTGCCACGGAGTGCTAAAGAGTAGAAGGTAGTCACAGGTGATCAGTGTGCTGTGGCACCAGGCAGTGTGTACGACTGAGGCAATGGAAAGCAGAGCCTAATCTGTGAGTTGTTATGACGATCTCCCCAAACAGTTTCCGCTATGCCATTTTATTTATCAATGCTGCTTTTCTTATCTTCAAAGTACCACTTTTAAGCTTCTAGTATTAATAGGACTCCTTCTAGAATTTTGTTGAATGAATCTTTTGTTCAGACATTCTATGCGTGATTATTAGTGCTTCATTTATATCCTTACTTAGGTTTTTTTCACTTACAAAAGAGCCTGTTTTTTTAAGTGTATAACCATGAGACACATCCCCATTCTTTTAATTATTTTATTTCCCTTTCTCTAGTTTCATTATCATTTTCTTACATTGTTATAACCAAACTACTTTAAGTCCCATGCCTAAAACATGAGGGGGGAGGAAGCTTATTTTATGTACCTTTTTATTTTTATGTAATTCCAAACTTACAAAAAAGTTGTAAGAGTAGTACAAAGAACTCTCATGTGCCCTTTACCCAGATTTAATCATTATTTCATTATTTTGCTCCACTTACTTTACTGTGTTTTCTCTATATATGTATTTTTAATCCTGACTGTTTTGTTTTTTGTATCTGATAGGGCTAGTTAATCTTCCTTTGTAACTTAAAAGCCCATATTTAAACTCCATTCTTATTTCACTTGAGCTAGAACCTCACTTAAAGCAATTTTTATCTTGATATTACAAATTATTAATAGAAAGGAGAAATTTGAGATTTAGAGGACAATTAACTTTGCCTCTAAAGTTTTAGTGGAGGTGAAGATGATTGTTCTTTCTTAGATGGAGTTGAGTGAAGGCAATAGACCAGTCATCAAATGCCAGTACAAAGGTACTTCCTTAGTCTCTTGGTCTTGCCTATTTTAGAATGAAAACAAAACAAAACAAAACAATGAAGATATTATGAGAATAACTGGAAGAACAGTAAAATCTGGACTAAAAGAAAGTGATCTGAGAACTAGGAGTGTGGCTTTGCCACTAATATCCTTTGTAACTCTGGGAGAGTTGTTTCATCTCTTTGGGCTTTAATTTCCTACCTGCCATATGAATGGGCTAGATTAAACACCTCAGTCCTTCCTTTTCTAATGTAGTATGACTAAACCTCGTAATTCTGTGTATTAGAAGATGCTCTTGCAATATAAATTAGTCCCTTCCTTGGAGATAATGTAAAAGATCACAACTCAAGTTAGAGGTAATCATTGGCTATCAGTGAGTATATTTTAAGAGCTTATCACATCTAAGTTCACATTCCCACTGGAACAATTCAGCATTGTAATTCTAGTTTAGAAGTAAATTTTTTTGGGGGGGTGCTTTCCTTGCATGCCTCTGAGAGGTCAGGGATTTTATTCATCCCTTTATTTTACTATGTGTGGATAAACACTTCAGGGGATCTCAGCTTCTCCCTCATTCTGTATAGTGTTTAAACTAGAAGATGAGGCCAGCATAATAGAAAGTATAGTTTTGGATTTGGCAAGTCCTCTTTTCCCTAACAATTTTAGTGAATTCTTCCATTGTTATTTAGCTAGTGATATATAGGCTGTAGAATGCACATTAGTTATGGCTCCTTGTGCTCTCGTAACAAATACAACACAGGACTTTGAGTGGTGTGATGTATTGCTGGTGAATTTTTAATGTCTGAACGATACTTGGAATACATATGTCCAGCTAGGGAATCAACCTCTGGGTTGTTTATCATTATTTTATTTTATTTTTAACTATTTCATTAGTTGTATAATGGAGATATTCACACATTAAACAATATGACAGTATTCTAGAAGAATGTATAAATAGTACATTGATAAAAATGTTTGTATTTTGTAGAGACATCTCCCTGCAGTGAAGGAACATGAAAATAATTTAAATATGAGCAAAATTATGTGATAATATGTGGTTCAATTTAAAAGGAGTAAAGTATGATTCCCTAAAACCTAGCCATAGAACTAGCCCTAACTAGTTCATCTGGTAAGATGTACTCCCTGGGTACAGGAAATCATGTTCATCAGTCAGAGCAGTGTCCTGACTGGGTGGTACCGATACTTCAAAATTCCTTTGGAATCGTGTTATATTTTGAGTAAAATAAATGTGTTGTGAATCCTTAGGTGTCTACTTTGTTGAGAGAAGAAAAACCAGCATCTACCATTTTGTTGTCTAACTCTCTGAGTTCATATCTTGATCTCATAGCTTATTATCTGCATGACCTCAGGCAAGTTATTTAACCTGTCTGTATCAGTTAATTCATCTGTTTTATTAGAGTGACTTCAGAATCAGACTGGGCTTATGAGCCATTCTTACATCATCTTTGGTGAAGTGTCTGTTCAAATCTTTTGCCAATTTTTAAATTGGTTGCCTTCTTACTGAGTTTTAAGAGTTCTTTATATATTCTGGGTATAAGGTATTAGATATATTATTTACAAATATTTTCTTCTCGTCAGTGCTTGTCTTTTCACTTTTTAAAATACTGTACTGTCCTTAGAAGCACTAACTCTTTTGATTAAGTCCAATTCTATGTTTACTCTTACGGGATTGTGCTTTCATATCTAAGAACCCAAAGTTGCAAAGGTTTTCTCTAATGTTTTCTTCAAAAGGTGTTGTAATTTAACTTTTACATCTAGGTCTATGATCTATTTTGGAGTTTTTGTGTATAGTGTGAGGTAAGGATCTAAATTCATCTTTTGCATATAGAGATCCATGTGTCCCAGGCACCATTTTCTTTCCTTTTCTTTTTTTGTTTTGTTTTTTGTTGTTGTTGTTGAGACAGGGTTTTATTATATTACCCAGGCTGGTCTCAAACTCCTGGCCTCAAGTGATCCTCCCAGCTCAGCCTCCCAAGTAGCTGGGATTACAGGTGTAAGCCACCTCACCTGGTGCCCCACACCATTTTCTGAAAAGACTATTCATTCCTCATTGAAAGCCTTGGCTTTTGTTGAAAATCAATTGACCATAAATGTAAGATCAATTCTGTTCCATTAATCTGTTCTTACGCCAATACCACTTGATTACTTTATAGTACATTTTGTAGTATGCTGTGAAATCAGGAAGTGTAAGTCCTCCAACTTTGTTCCTCTTTATCAAAATTGTTTTGTCTATTCTAGGTCGTATGCATTTCCACATAAATTTTAGGGTCATATTGTCAATTTCTGCAAAAAGATTGCATTTTTTTGTTAGATTTATTCCTAAGTATTTCAATATTTTTAGTGCTATTGTGAATGGAAATTTTACTTAATTTTGTTTTCAGATTGCTCATTGCTAGTGTATAGAAATAAAATACATTTTTATATAATAAAAATAAAAGCATTAAAGTCTGAGAAAAATTATCCAAAATTCAAATATAAATCAATTGGGAGAACTTTAGACTACTCTTTCTACCAGTGTACTTGATTTTCTCCAAAATTATCACTGAAAAAATCCAGAATTTTAATGCTCAGATAATATTGTAATATGAATAAGTATAAAGCAATAAAGGAGATAAAATTTAAAATTAAAATGGAAAACATTTTAAACTAAACAATGTAATGTCATCAAAGGAACCCTAAATGTAAGAAAGAAAAACCGTTTATTCAGAAATCTGCAAGAGATACTAGTGAAATTATTTTATTTGTTCACACTACTGCTGTGTCTTGAGCCACACATAGGATTCAGTCCTAGCTCTACCACTGCACTGATTATTTAATTACACGTTGTTTCTTCATTTGTAAGATAAAGATTATACTTGGTTTCTTTTGGTTTCAAGAAACAGAAATTTGTGAAAAACAAGTTAAGAGAAAGGGGGTTTATAAGGGAACACATACCCTAGGATGGAAACTCCAACAAGGACCACAGCTTTCTCTACGTGATAGGCCACTTAGTGTGTCTCTCGTAGATCCCTGCTGCTCTGCGAGGATCATTCCCTCATCATCAGGCCTTGCCAAGAGCTCCCATGCCCAAAAGGCTGCCTTATGAAGTCTCTCTTTTTATGCGTTTTTCCAGCTTTAACTCAATCTTAACTACCTCATTCTTTTGATATTTATTAGTTTAAATTCCTGAAAGTGGATTAATCTGATTGGTTGGAACTCCTTTCTTCGTTCCAGCTCACAAAGTAGGTCATTGGTCATTCTTTCAGTCAGATGCCCACACCCAATTCAGTCAGCTGCAATGGGGTGGCTGAAATACTGTGGTACTCCGTGGTCAGCTGTGGCACTCCGTGGTCAGCAGGGTGGTATGAAGAAGCAGTTTCTCTAGCACTTTGGGGGGCCAAGATGGGAGGTTTCACTTGAGGTCAGGAGTTGAAGACCATCCCGAGTAAGAGGGAGACCCTGTTTCTACAAAAAATAGAAAAAGATAGCCAGGCGTGGTAGTGTGTGCCTGTAGTCTTAGCTACTAGGGACGCTAAGGCAGGAGGATTGCTCAAGCCCAGGAGTCTGAGGTTGTACTCTAGCCAGGGCAACAGAATGAGACCCAGTCTAAAAAAAAAAAAAAAATCCCAAAACCCAGGAAAAAAAAAAAACCCAAAACACCTACAAACAAACAAACAAATCCCTCCAGCAGTTTCCCTTTAAAAGGGCTGTGGGCTGGCATTTCCCTATCTTTGGCTTGTCTGATAAAATAAAATTAATACCTGACTTACATGCTTATAAGTTAATACTTTTAAAAAATTAGCCACCGTTCCTAATTCTCCGCTGGATACTTTGGTAGACATTATGAACTACTGTGTCCACTAGGTACATAAGTCTAGAATAAGTATTCAAGCCTTGTATCAAATCAGAAAGAAAACTTCTCTTGTGTTTGCAAGCCATTGATTCTTTGTTCATCTTTAAATAAATCAGACTATTTTCAATTGTTTCTTTGCTATTATCAAAGCTGGAATAAATGTATGGTTAGAAGGATAAATGATCTGATGTTTGACTTTGATTCTTTGAAACAACTATCTTCCTTCCAGATGTTTGGTTTCGTGGATGTTCGTAATGGCCACGCCTGGTCTATTAGAGCTGAGTTCCTGATGGTTCTTGCCTAGCTACTCCCTATCAGCCATGTGTAAACTGCTAACATTCCACCACCCCCCACAGGACTTATAAACCAAACAGAACGCAGAGCTGTTCCCAGCTGTGATCTACAGACACCAGCAACTCTTGTATTAGGTTTATCTTGTGACTCTAGGAGGAGTTAGAAGAGTTATAGATACAAGTTGTGTATTTTGACGTCTGCAGGGATTTGGATTTAAAATTTAGAAATAGGACTCTAGGCTCAATCCCCAGCCATGTGTTTCAAAAAACCCAAGCTCAGATGTCCTGATCTTTTAGCCCCTGTGTTAAAGCATTTATCCCATATGTTAAAACATTTGTTTACATATCTATCTCCTGCTGTTAACTATTAGTTCCTCAAGTGTAGAGACCATGTTTAATTTATCTGTGTATTTTCACCTTCCTGCTTCTGTCTCTAGTGTAGTACCTATACATGTGAGGCTTTGTAGTCAGTATTTGTGGTATGAAAAGATTGTTGAAAGAAAAGCTAGAGATATTAACTTTAGAACATACCTAAATAAGTACAAATAGAAGGATTACCAAAGTTATATACTAGTATTTATTATAATTCATACCTGTAAAATACTTGGTACATTTTTCACTAGTATAAGCTTTCCATATAGGCACACACATCTCTCTTACTTAAATATTTTTTCCAAAAACTCACACACAGAATTGAGTAATGAGATTAGACTTCCTATTAAGTCATTTCTCTTGGCTGAGGAGGATTAAAATCCTGGGGTTGGAATGAATGAGAACTCAATAGTTTACAATTATGGGAAGTTTTTCCTGCCCATACAGAAAAAATTTTGGTTTAACGTACACTTGACTGGCACAATAGGATATGCTTCCATGGGAAAATACCCTATTTCTGCTGAACCCCTCCCAGCCTCTCTCTGCATCCCAAAATATTAGTGTAATTCAAGTAAAGCACTGGGATGAATCTGTCATGGCATATAAAGGAAATGCTATGGAGCCGTCTCCTTTGAAAAATATCCTGCGATGTCTAGGTATCACTTGAGACTAAAAGGGTTGTTTTCTTTTCTGGCCAATGAGAAGACAAAGAACCTTCTCCTGTTGTGTGAAGGTGCAGTCTTATGTTGTAGTCACCTGTGAATGGATTGTAATAGGTCTTGTCTGGATCTTTTGAATTAGGTTCAATAACCTGCAGAAAGCTTCAGCAGGATCAATAAGCCTTTTACAGCCAATAGACTCTCTGTGGACTGTTGCCCATCCTTGAGAAATTCTGCCTTGGTTTAGCTGGGAGGGTTCTTTCCGTGGTCAGGGATATTTGCTTGCATTCTTTGCTGTCTCTCTTGTACGTCGTGCTGCCACTTGGGCTGATGTGACCATTGCAAGTAGAAAAGGAGCCTGAATTTTTCTTTGTCAGGTTCTGTTACCTTTCACAGTGGAAGTGACGCCAGTCAGAATCTGCTATTGCAGGATGCAGGCTACTGCCACAATGGCTTTTTCCGTTCTTTCTTTTCCAGCTGGTGTCTGTCAGCTGGGGACTGGGCTGGATAGCAGGTTTCCACTATTCAAATATTCCCTCTGGAGTCCAGACACGTTGCGTGTGTGCATCCTATTTATTACCACATCATGAAGCAGTCATAAGAAATAGCATTTTGCCCTTCTAGATTTTTTGTTAAATTTAAGCATCTCAAAATGTTTTAAAGAACCGTAATTCTCAAAATCCTTTTGTAGACAAGGGAACACATCATCATTTCTGTCTGGTAGCAGAGGAAATTTCTGAGAAATTATGCTGTATGTAACCCACAGAGTTCAGAATAAGGCTTCAGAGTTATTGCTATCAGCCCTGGATGATCATTCTTAACGCCTGCTGCATATTCTTGTAGAATGGAAGGGATTGGTGGGGAATAAGCTCTTAAGACCAGCAGCCCTTAGGAACCTGCTTGTTGCCTCCCACCCTACTATCCTATAACATTATTTTGAGGACCCTTGATTTCAATTATTCAGTCTCAAATATGTGGTTAAAAGAATAAGAAAATAGTGAAATTAGTTGAATCTGAAGGACTCATTGATTTTGTATTTTATTTGTCTACTTTAGACTGGGGCTACAAGGTTGAATTGAATAGTTCTCGAGTCAGCCCTTGCTGGGAACAGTTGATAGCAGTTCATTATGATAGCTGTTAAAAGTTAATTATCTTCTTGATCCACTTGGTCCCCCTTTATTTTATCTGGCTTAACTTAATTTTTTGGTTTGTATCTTCAAAGCCAGATGGAGAGCTTATTTGTTCTGTGTGTGATTTTTAAAGGCAGTAGATATTCTACCCAGAACTGTGAGATTAGTTTATCTTCTCCCTTGAAATCGACTTTATTTTTTTGTGGGGGGGGGGTTGTAGTTTTTATTTTTAAACAATCTGGAAAATATTTATATTCCTCTTATTGATTTAAAGACAATTACAGAAGTAGTTCCTACCAATAGAGGGCTCTTCACTATCTTATAGTGACTCTTCTCAGATCTTGAGTGAAGTCTAGCATGTGTATTTTTTAAAATTTATTTTTATTGTGGTAAAACATACATAACATTTTTTTAATATTATTTTAACTATTTTTACAGTTTAGTGACATAAATACATTTACATTGTTGTGCAGGTATCACCACCATCCATCTCCAGAACTATTTTATCTTCCCAACTTAAATTCTGTACCTATTAAACATGTTTCCTCATTCTCTTCTTCCCCTCAGCCCCTGGCAGCCATCATTCTACCTTCTGTCTCTATGAGTTTGAATACTCTAGGTATCTCATATAAGTGGAATCATACAATATTTGTCCTTTCGTGTCTGCCTTATTTCACTTATCATAATGTCTTCCAGGTTCATTCACATAGTGACATGTATATTTTATTGTATGTATATACCACACTTTGTTTATCCAGTCATCTGTGATGGACACTTGGGTTGCTTCCTCCTTTTGGCTGTTGTGAATAATGCTGCTATGAATACTGGTGTGCAAATATTTTTTTGTGATCGTGTTTTTGGTTCTTTTGTGTACAGACCCAGAGGTGGAATTGCTGGATCATATAGTAATTCTCTATTTAATTTTTTTTAAGAAATGCCATACTGTTTTCCACAGTGGTTGTGCCATTTTACATTCCCTTGTAGCAGTGCATAAGCATTCCAATTTCTCTATATCCTTGCCAACATTTATTTTCTTTTATAAAATAAATATATAATAGCATCCTTATGGGTTTGAAGCATATCTCCTTGTGGTTTTGATTTGTGTTTCCCTAATGAGTAGTGATGTTAAATAGATATTTAACATGTGCTTATTGGCCTTTTATAAGAAATGTCTTCAAGTACTATTCCTGTTTTTGGATTGGGTTGTTTTTGTTGTTGAGTTGTAGGAGTTCTTTATGTATTCTGGATACCAACCCCTAATTAGGTATATGATTTGCAAATAGTTTGTTCCATTTTGTGTGTTGCCTTTTCACTCTCTTGGTAGTGACCTTTGATGCACAAAAGTTTTTAATTTTGATAAAGTTCAGTTTATCTATTTTTAGTTTGTTGCTTGTGCTTTTGGTGTCATATTTAAGAAAGCACTATAAATTTCAAGGTCATGAAGTTTTTCCCCTATGTTTCATTCTAAGAGTTTTATAGTTTTAGCTCTTATGTTTAGGTGTTTAATCCATTTTGAATTAATTTTTGCATATGGTGTAAGGTAAGGGTCAAAATTCATTCTTTTCGCATGTGGATATCTGATTTCCTAGCCCCATTTGTTGAAAAGACTGTCCTTTTTCCATTGAATGGTCTTGGCACTCTGGTATAAAATAAATGGATCATATAGGTGAGGGTTTACTGAGCTCTCTATTTCTGTCCCGTTGGTCTATATATCTGCCTTTATCCCAGTACTGCACTATTTTGATTGCTGTGTCTTTCCTAGTAAGTTTTGAAATTGGGAAATGTCCTCCAACTTTGTTCTTCTTCTTCTAGATTGTTTTGGCTTTTTGGGGTCTTTTGAGATTTCACACGAATTTTACGATGAATTTTTCTGTTTCTGCAAAAAAAAGTCATTGAGGTTTGGTAGAGATTGCACTGAATCTGTAGATCACTTTGGGTCATATTGTCATCTTCTTTTTTCTTTTAGAGATAGGATCTCACTCTGTTGCCCAGGCTGGAGTGTAGTGGCCTGACCATAGCTCATTATAACCTTGAACTCCTGGGCTCAAGCGATCCTTGTGACTTAGCCTCCCAGGTAGCTAGGACTACAGGCATGCACTACTGTGCTTGGCTAATTTTTTTAGTTTTTGTAGAAACAGGTCCTTGCTATGATGCCCAAGCTGGTCTTGAACTTCTGGCCTCAAGCAATCCTCCTGCCTCGGCCTCCCAAAGTGCTGGGATTATAGGCGTGAGCCACTGTGCCCCTAGACTGTCATCTTAATATTATGCCTTCCAATCCACGAACATGGAATGTCTTTCCATTTATTTAGGTCTTTAATTTCTTTCAGCAATATTTTATAGTTTTCAGTGCACAAGTCTTTTCCCTTCTTGGTTAAATTTATGTATTTATTCAATTTTTATTATTTCAAAAATTATTTTTATCTTTGATGCTATTATAAATGGATTTAATTTTTTAAAAAATTTGTTTTCAGATTGTTCATTGTTATTATATATTAATAGAAATGCAACTGGTTTGAGCATGTGTATTTTTGAAAAGCTTCTTAGGGAGATCTGATGCATGTCTTTGTCTAGGCTTGCCCAAACTTTTTAGTAAGTTTTAGGACTAGAAAGTGGCCTCCGTCTCACCTCTGCCACTTACCCCCTTACCAGCTCATCACCTTGGACGTTTACTCATCATTAAAATGGGAATGATATTATTGATCATACAGGGTTGTTTTAAGGATTAAATGAGATAACTGTGTATATTACCTGGAATTTACTAACCCCTTAACAAATATTAATTAGCATGCATTTTTTTTTCTTTTTATTTCACTGTTGTTCCTAGATAAGGTAATGCTTGAGGTGAGTTTGAAAGCCAAGTAGAAGTTAGGTGAAGGAAGAGTGTTCCATGCAGAAACCGCCAAACATATGAATACATAGCTGTGGGAAAAGGCTCACCATAACTATATGGTGGTTAATGACACAGGTTTTGGAATTAGGGAGATTTGGATTCAAAGTCTAACTCCTCCATTTCTTCATTTTATGTCCCTGGGTAATTTATCCTTGACACATGGGTCAAAAAAGAATTTAAAATGGAAACTGGAAAATATTTTGAATGCAAAAACAAAATATCAAAAATTTGTGGCATGCTGCTAAAGTAACACTTGGGGTATGTTCATAGCACTAAGTAGCTGCATTATAAAAGAAGAAAGGTCTCAAGTCAATGACTTCAGCATCCACTTAAGAAACTAGAAAAAGAAAAGCAAATTAAACCCAAAATAAGCAGAAGAAAAGAAATAATAAAGGTCAGATTAAAATCAGTGAGATAGAAAACAGTAAAAAAAAAAAAAAGAAAAACCAGAATATCAGTAAACCCCAAAGCTGGTACTTTGAGAAAAATCAATAGAATTGATACTCTAGCCAGACTGATAAGGGTGAAAAAAAAAAAAAGATAAGACACAAATTTCCAACATCAGGAATGAGAGAGCAGATATCACTACAAATATAAAAAATAATAAGATAATATTATGATTTTTATCAATTATGCCAATGAAGATGGAAACTTAGAAGAAATAGACAAAGTCTGTGAAAGATAAAAGCTACCAAAGCTTGCTCAGGAATAAATAGATGACCTGGATAGTCTTGTATCTAGTAAGGAAATAGAATTAATAAATTAGGCTTTATCAAAATTAGAACTTAAGTTCTTTGAAAGACACCACTGAGAGAATAAAAAGAAAACAATACAATTTAAAAATTGGCAAAAGAGTTGAACAAATACTTGATCAAAGAATGGCAATGAATTGCAAAAACAACATCAAAAAATATGCTCCACATCAGTTCTTTTTAGGGAAATGCAAATGTAAACCACAACAAACAACTCTACATACCTATTAGAATGGCTAAGATTTTTTTATTTGTATAAATTTGTGGGGCACAAGTGTAATTTTATTACATGGATATATTGCACAGTGGTGAAGTCAGGGCTTTTAGTGCATCCATCACTAGAATAATGGACATTGTACCTATTAAGTAATTTCTCATCATCCACCCACTGCCACCCCCCCTTCCAAATCTCCACTGTCTGTCATTCCACACTCTATATCCACGTGTACCCATTATTTAGCTTCCACTTATAAGAAAGACATGCAGTATTTGTCTTTCTGTGTCTGAGTTGTTTTATTTAAGATAATGGCCTCCAGTTCCAAATAAGTTGCTGCAAAATATGTGATTTCAGAATAGCTAAAATTAAAAAGACTGACGACTCCACTGTGAAGATGTGGAAGAACTGAAACTCCAAACACTGCTTCTGAGAATATAAAATTGTACCATCACTCTGGAAAACGGGTTGGCAGTTTCCTAAAAAGTTAAACACATATATCTACCATACGACCAACCATTTCATTTCTACATATTTATTCTAGAGAAAAGAATGCATGTGTCCACACAAAAACCCATACATGAACATTTATAGAAGCTTTATCTATAATAGCCAAAAACTGGATATAACCCAAATATCCGTCAGCAGGTGAATGGAGAAACAAAGTATGGTAGTATATCCAAATAATAGAATGCTTCTCACTAGTAAAAAGGAACAGATTCCTCATACATGCAACAACATGATTAAATCTCAATTATGTTGAGTGAAAGAAAACCAACAAAAAAGAGTGCATACTATACCATTGCCCTTACAGAAAGCTTTATAAAATACAAACTAATCTGTAGACACAGAAAGCAAATCAGTGGTTGCCTGGGGATGGGAGTGAGGGGTGGGAACAAAAGGTAGAGAATACAGAGAGAAATGAGGAAACTTTTGGGGGTGACAGTATATGTTCACTATGTTGCCTGTCATGATGGTTTCACACGTTTATACTTATGTCAGAGCTTATCAAGTTGTACGCTTTAAATATGTGGTTTTTTTGGTCAACTACCTCAGTAAATGAATTGCATGCTATTTTGAATTATCTGCACAGTTCTACCCTTTAGTCTACACGTTATTATACTTTCTTTTCTTTTTGTGTTATTGTTTACCCATGGCAGAAAAGTTAATCTCAATTTGAAGAGGTGGAGACATTTCCCTTGGTGGAAGCAGGATTGGGTAATTTGGGATGATGGAATGAAAATTTGAGGCATCCTAGTTTTTCTGGGAGATGTGGCCGTAGTTTGTGAGGTTTATTATTCATTTTTAACAGGCAGCTTGTTTAGTTTAAGGAGCATGGAATTTGGAGGCAAAGAATTTGTGCTTTGCCATTTACTGGTTCTTACTAACATTGGGCAAGTTGCTTAATTTCTGAGCCATAGTTAACACATCTCAGGGTTGAGGACAATTATTGTGAACATATTTTGGTCAGGAATCAGTTGTTTTAAGTGAAGAAACCTCCTTAAACTAGTGTAAGCAAAAAAAGGGAATGTAATTGCAGGATATAGAGGTATCTAATGCATTCTGGGGCAGGAAGTTCAGCTGGGGCCTCAGGAGGGACTGTGGAATGAAGATGAGATCACTTTCTTATATTTGCTTCTCATCAGGCATTCGCTTCTCCCCTCCCCCAGCCCAGCCCCAGCCCATTTAGCTCAGAACTTCCGTTTCTCTGTGCATGTGGTCCAGATACACAGCCATTCTGGACCTGGCCCTCCGTCAGTTTCTGTCTCTCAGAATTGATTGCCAGCTCCTAGTTTTCAGCAGAAACTTTTCTAGAGTCCCTGAGGCCTGATAACAGATTCTCAGGAGAGGTCGTCTGACTGGTTCAGCTGGGTTCTGGGGTCCAACTATTATGAGCCATGGCTGGTAGGGTGGAGTCATGTAGCTCACTCACTGGGGTCTCTGAGAATAGATTTTTGAGAAGGGCTGCGTAAGACAGGCACATTGAATACTACATGTGCTGCAGAACCTTGGTATTCCATGAACCAGCAATATCAGCATCACCTGGCACTGGTGAGGGACGCAGAATCTCGGGCCCTGACCCAGACCTACTGCACTTTAACACAGCGTCAGGTGGTGCACATGCACATTAAAGCTTAAGAAACACTGCTATAGAAAAGGGTTTCTCCACTTCAGCACTGTTGACATACGGCAATGGGTCCTTCTTTATTGTGGGGGGCCATCCTGTACATTGTAGTACGTTTAGCAGCATCACTGACCTCTACCCACTAGTTGCCAGTGACAACCAAACATGTCTCCAGACATTGCCACATGTCCCCAGATGAGGAAAATTGCCTTGGTTGAAAATCATTGCTATAGAGGATTAAAAGAAATAACATGTAAAGTGTTTTATAAACCATTAATACCTATACAAATATTAGTTGGTTTAATGGGATTTGCCCTCCAAAAGCCAAAGCCCATGTAAAAGGATAGATTTGATATCAGGCTTTTGGTGGGTTTTTATTTCTTCACAATGTCAGGGTTTTTTTTATAACATCCTTGTAAACTTTATTATATTAATTTAGAAGGCCATTTCTTTTCATTTTTCAGTTATAGTGGTAAAATGTTTATTCACATAGATATCATGTACACATTAAATTTGAACAGAGACACTTATGTAATTATACTTGTTTTCTATAACATACCTCTTGTCATTGAACAGGGATCTTTCAAAAGAAACCTCTTTGGGAAGTTCAGGCTGTACTCATTCAGGAAGTTCCACTGCTGTGGCCAACTGTGGGGATGTGAAAACAGATCAAATCCAGTTCAAAGAATTTAAGTTCTAATGCACAAATGTTTGAAGCTCATTGAAATAGATTATAAAAACTGGAATCATTATAGTAGCTTTCTGGAAATTTTTAACAATAAGTAACGGAAGTAAATTTTTTCTCAATTTCAATTTCTTGTTTTGGAGAAGAAACCCAAGTATGCTTTCCAAAGGGACTTTGTTGGCCTCACCTAATGTGGTTTAAAAGTTCCTTTTTCACATCCTTCATTTATTACTTATGCTACTATTTAAATTCCCTTCTTAGAGGAAGGAGCCTATTGTCATAATAGCATTGAGTGCATTCTCAATGAGTATTTGTGAGATGGAAAGAAGGAAGGACCAAAGAATAAGCAGACAAGCCAGAATGCTACACAAAATGCCAGCTGTGGCTGACTGTCTCCATGGAACACACCTGCTGTGTTCAGTGTTGTGCTGAGAGCATCTCTACAGAAAGGCCTTGCAGTTTCTGGACATGTTCTCTCCAGAAGCCAGACTCTAAGGACATATTAAGCAAATTAATTCCTTTTTTGTCAGCATATCTAATGCTTGTACCTCATTATAAATGGAGTTCCTTCATTGTCTTAGGCCAAAGGGTCATTTTAAAACATGGATGTATGCATATTTTAAAATAAAATGAAAAGATGTGTGCATAATTTGTTCCCATTTCTAGGGTTTAATATCCATGTTAAAAGGTTGAAAAGGGATTGTGCAGATTAGCTGAGGCCTTGTTTCCAGCCACTCCCTGTTGGGGTCTTCTTGAACATTAACAATCAGATCTGAAAGATTCATTTCAACTTAAAATCTTTCACCATAGAAGAGAATTGACTGATACTGTCATGTATGTCTGAGGATGATGAATAGCCCTTTCTCTCTTGCCCAATAGAAGGCAGACAGCTTCTGAACATTTCTTAGTACAGAACTCAATAACTAGCCTCAGAAGTAGTAATTGCTGGGTCTGCAATCCAACTTAGTGCTCGTACATTAGGTTTAGTCATTAAAGTCTCACATGCTAGGGCAGAAGGAAGACATTCTCACATGCAGAATGAATTTTGAAGAGGAAATACTTGTACTGTAGCTTCAGACATTGACGATACAAAGTGCCAGGACTTATGTTTTTCTTGTCAGCAAAGGGAGAGGGACTTAAAATCACTTTCAGGTCATGTAGATTTTCTGGGTTACCCACAGTGGCAGCCATGAACTACACTTGGGATTTTCTCTCTTTTGAAAACATGTGGGTGTTGTGTTCTGCTTTACCTCTCACATCTGGTGATCAGAGCTCAGGGTCAACAGGGGAAATGTCTGACTGTGCATGCAGATTTGCAGTTTGTCCATAAAAGATTTAGTGCTGTTTTTTCAGCTCTCTGTGTCAGGCTTCAACTGCATTAATGCTCATTAAAGAGCAACAGCTATGGAACCCAGGCAAATACACAGAGCTCCCATCAATATTGCGAGAAGTGGGTGTGTAGCAGGGGGATGTGGGAGTGAGAATGGGAGAACAAAATTAGGCTCCTAAGGTAAGATCAATAAAGCGTCATTTAACTGCCTCCTGGATTTGTTGTTTCCATCCTTTTTATCGAGAAACCACTAGATGCCAACCACTATTCCAGGAGTGAAGAATACAAAGTTGAATAGATAGATGTAGTCCTTTCATACCCATAGTCAATTAGGATAAAGACATACAGAGTAAACAATAATTTTAGCCTCACCTGGTCAATCCCTGACCGAGTCAGTCTCTGGAGCAAAGGGAGCCCTGGGTTATTAGCTAATGAAATCTAGAATTAGTCTTGTGCCCTAAACTGTGGTATGCCCAGACGCTCATAAGCTACCTGAGCTCGGTAGCTGGACCCTCACTCTATCCTTGTCCACCCAGTTTTTGTGACTGTGCTTTTGCTTGGTTTTCCGTTTGGCCCCCTAGTTCTCAATACTAGAGCTGGAGCCTGGACTCTGACTCTACCTCTTATCAGTCCTCCTCCTCCTCAGGCCTGTATTCTTCTTTCTATATTCCAGTTGCTTGCTGGAATCCTGTTCCAACTGACAGCCTTCCCAGAGTCACACCATTATCACCTGCTCATTTTAAGTACCTGTTAACTCTTACACTTGTATCCAAGTCACCAAATCAGACTTTCTTACATACCAGGTACTATCTCCGCTCTATCTGGATTTGTTGCATCTCCACGGATATAGATTTAGATCGATACTAGGTCTGCACTCCTCCTTCTTCATAACTGTCAAGCTCATTAATTCTCCTCACCCTAATCTTGGCTCTTCTCAACTTCTTTCTATTCCCCGCTAGCCGTGTTGCATGCTCCAGCGTGTCTGTGGCATACACACTCTTAAGGTGGTCATCATGATCCTTGTCTCCTGGTATTCATGCTCTTGTATGATCCCCTCCCCTTGAGTCTGGGCAGGACCTGTGACTTGCTTCTAACAAATGGAACATAGCAGAAGTGGCAGGATATATGCAATTATGTGCATGTGATTATGTTCTGTAAGATTGTAGCATTCGTCTTGCTGGAGTCTCTCCTTTGCTGGCTATGAGGAAGCAAGTAGCCATGTTAGTGAACCCCATTTGACAAAGAATTAAAGGCAGCCTTGAGTCGCTGTGGGCAGTTTTCACTGACAGCTAGCAAAAAGTCAAACCTCTTAGATCTGGAATTGCAAGGAACTGAATGCTGCCAGCCACCCCACAAGCAGGGAAGCAGATCCTCCCCAAGCTGAGGACCCAGCTAAGCTATGTCTGGACAGCATGGTGCCACTGCCCCGATTGATGCTAAGGCTCCAGCAGGTTTTTCCTATATTGCTTTTGTACTGTCAGTGCAAACATCAACACAGTAAAAAAAAAAAAAGTCTGACTCCCATAACTTTGAGATAAAAATGAGTGTTATTTTAAACTACTAAGTCTGTAGAAGTATTGTGATGCAGCAATAGATAACTAATACAATGTCTCAGTGGAGCAAAACAAGAGACAGCAATTAGAATATCTGTTCTGGTTAAGTACTTGGCATCTGGTAATTAGATGTGTAATTGTGCTTTATTAAACATTTTTTTCTCTCTCCAACTAACATTCCTAACGAAATGGAAAATTTTTATTTTCTACAAGGAATTGGTTCATCACCGTAATTGTCTCATTCCTGAAACAGGTGTCCTAGATAAAGGACACCAGATGGGATCCAGCAGCTGGAGTAGGAAAACTCTGAAATCACAGAGATTATGTTGAGTGCAACCTTGTGTGTAGTGAGAACAAAGAAAAAAAAAAGAATTCTTAAAGATTTTCCTGAGAGTGTTGAGGAAGGTGTCAGTAATATCTTAAGTGCAGTAATAAGTGGTTTAGGATGAGTGTTTATCATCACTTTTGAAATGGAAACAGTTTACAAATGTTTACTGGCAGAAAATATAAACATTTGTCCAAAGCATTTTCAAATCTCTTGGTTTCATAACAGTGTTAGGTTGATCTGTTCTTTATTCATCATTCTCATAGTAATTTTTCCACTTATTGTTAGTTCTTCTGATCTTCAGTCATTTAACCTTTCTTGGCCTTTGCATATGTGTAAAAATGGGATACTGTCCATTTTATGTAGGGGAAAGAGAGTTAAAAATAATATATTGTGAACACCTACTGAGTACTTTGCTATTTGTTTCACATCTCATATGATCTTCTCCACAGTAGGTCTATGAAATGGGTATTCTTATCTTCATTTTGTTGAGTGAGCAAACTAAGGCCAAAAGAGGTTAAGTAATATTCCCAAGAGCACACAGCTAGTAAGTCTCAGACAGAATCTAAATCCTGCTGATTTCAAATGTGTTCCTTGACACCAGTGGTTCTCAAAGTATGGTTCATGGATTCCTTGGGATTCCTGAGATCCTTTCGCGGAATCCATGAAGTCAAAACTATTTTCATGATATTAAGATGTTATTTGTCTTTTTTTTTTTTTAAACTATGCTGATGTTTGCACTGACAGTACAAAAACAATGGTAGAAAAAACCTGCTGGAGCCTTAGGATGAATGTGGGCAGTGGCACCATGCTGTAATAGAAGTCATTGTATTTATTCTTCACTACCATAAACTTGCAGTTAAAAGTGGGGGAGAAAGCCAGTTTCTGTTTTAAAAGGGGGAAAGAAAGCCAGTTTCACTTAAGAATGTCCTTAATGAAGCAATTAAAAATATTGATTTTATTAAATCTCAATCCTTAAGTACATTTCTTTTTAATATTCTGTGTGACCGAATGTGTGGCATGCATAAACTGTGTACGAACCAAAGCACAGTGGTTGTCCTAAAGAAAAGCACTTGTGTGATTGTTTGAGTTGTGAGCTGAGTGGCTATTTTTTCATGGAACTCTTTTTTTTTTTTAATGTCAAAGAAATGGACAGAAAAACTGTGGTTTTCTAGACTTGGATATTTGGAGAAATTTTATCAAAAATGAATGAGTGACGGGGACGGTGGCACATGCCTGTAGTCCCAGCTACTCAGAAGGCTGAGGCAGGAGGATCACTTGAATTACTTGAGCCCAGGAGTTTGAGGCCAGGCTGGGCAACATGGCAAGACCCTGTCTCTTAAAAAAAAAAAAATGAGTGAGCCTGTCACTTCAAGGAAAACAGTATTTGTTGCCAATTCATGCTTTCAAGGAAAATTTAGAATTTTGGAAAAGTTGTATTCACCACTGTGACTGTGAGCTTGACGACTTCCCAATATTTAAAGATTATCCTGATGAGATTGGTGGTGAGTTTTTGATATTATATAATGAAGTGTGTCAACACTTGGAAGATCTGTAGCCTCAGTGAACAATATTTTCCAAATAGCCAATGCATGATGTTATAAAATTATGAGTGGGTAAAAGATCCATTCAATGTGCAAGATAGATCAGTGGATTTTAAAGTGATAGAGTACAAAAAGTTCATTGACATAGTCTCAGATTCCACATTGCAGCTAACCTTTAAAAAACTGTTTTGTGTCAAGTTTTTGAAATAGTGGTAAGGAATAATATCCACATCATCTCTTTTCCAATTACATATTATGTGAGGCTGGGTTTTTTAATATATATATATATGTATATATATATATATTTCAACCAAAACAACATATTTCAACAGATTGAATGCAGAAGCAGATATGAAAGTTGTCTTTTAAGCAAACATTAAAAATTTTTAAAAATGTAAAATGATGCCATTCTTTTCATTGTCATTTTAGAGGATATAGTTACTTTTCGTAAAAATGTTTATATTAACCTGTAATGGGTTTATAATTTTATGGGTTAATATTCAAAAATTTTAATTTCTCACATATTAAATACTGCTATGTACTGTATGACCCGCATAAACAAAAGCTCTTTGAAGTTGTGCTTGGTAACTGTATAAAGGGATCCTAAGACCAAAGTGTTTTTAGAACTGGTATTTTATACTGTGGTGTTGTCTCTATACACCTGTTCTAAAACTAAACTGACTTGTTATAAGCAGACTAACTTGATAAGGCAATTTAAAGATGCATGTTCCTTTAAATAATGATAGTGAGCCTGTTTCACCTTTATTTTAACTATTAGCCTTGATTTTGCTGTTGAGAAAGAAATCTCCTGATGATATCAGGAGCTTATATACAATTATCACTGTCCTCCATCACCACAATTCCTTTTGACTAAATGGAATCCATAAATCAGACGTGACTTGACTGAACTGATATAATAGGTATATGCTGAAATTCATTGCATATTCATTTCTGAATTTATTGTTAGGTCATTTGTAGGTTTTTCTGGCAATCTAGATTTTTCTGGCACTCAGTTTTAAAGGTGCAAAACTGCAGACTGTTTTACTGATGAGTTTATGTAGTTTACAGTCAGACTTCCCTTGAAATAATTCCTTAGGCTCGCAGTCTAGAAGCAATATAAATTGAGGTTGTTAATTATTCCTTTTCCATCTTTCTTACGTAGCAGATTGATTCTTGGGACCACAGCTTTAGGGCAATGTGTATCTTGTGTAGTCATTAACACTCAGCTGTAAGGAGCAATGGGTTCTCTGACTTGGACCATTTAATAACACCTAATGAATATGCTGTAACTGACTGTAGCAAATCTCTTGCCTCTGTCTGAGGGTATTGGTATTTTCTTCACACTTAAGCTCAAAGTTTTCATCACATGAAGTTTACTGTTGAAAATAATATTTATTATCATCAACAATCCTTAGTGGACCTCAGGATCAATGACTGTGATGTTGCTGCACCTTTGTAGAAGCTGCCAATATCCTTTCTTCCTCAGTGACTGCTTTTGGCTTTGTTTTTTTTAACTTTCTCTCATATGTAAATGAGGCCACGTAAGGCATATAAATTCAGCTTAGTAGGATTACATATAGCAAAAATGACATAAACACAATCAATTCCTTACTACTTCCCACCTTACAACATATAACTCAGGTGTTAACGTGTATCTCACTCCAAATACCTCAAGGGTAAAGGAGAGTTAGATTTGTTAATGAATTTATGCACTGAAGGTTCAGTTCAAGCTTAGCGCTTCGAAGGCTTTTCTTTCTTTGCGCCTCTACTTGTTGAACCAAGTCCATGTTGAATTGATCACTCCTTCCTTCCTCCCTGATTACATGGACTTCTTTCAAATCAGCTATGATAGTTACTGTACTTGTTACGTGCCAGGTCTCCATAGTGCACTCTAAGCCTTTCAGAGATGGGGACTGTGTCCCATTCATTCATTCTGCAAACGTTGAGTGCCTCTCTGTCTCATTGCTGTGCTGGGTGCTAAGGATGCAGCAGTGACCCAGCATACCTGCGTTCTCAGAACCTGGGCACATGCATCCCCAGTGCCTAGGCCCATAGGGTCAGCTGTACAGGAAGGGCTTAACAAAACATGTCTATTAAATGGTAGGATGCTTTTCATTCACAGTATTTTCTGGTATTTAGTTTTTAAGCAAATCAAAATTTAATGAGCCTCTACTTTGTGCAAATGTTTTTTTCTTCTCTGATTTCAAGAAAACCTGTGTGTCTAAAACTGAAGAGTTAATGAAAACATGCCTTATATTTGCACTATGCCTAATAATTTACAAATACTTTCCTACATTTATTTCATTTGATCTTATAGTAACCTTAACATAAGTAAGGAAGATAGTTTTATCCCCATTTTGTATGTGGCTAATAAGAGGTGGAGCATCACTAGGACCTTAGTCTTCTGATTCAACCCTAACATACCTGCACTTACAAACATATCCTCTCTCTCCGTCTCTCTCCATCTCTCTCTCTCCCTCTCTTTCTCTCTTTCGATCTCTCTCTCTCTCTCTCTCTCTCTCTCTCTCTCGCATGCACACACACACACACACACACACACACACACACACACACGCATGCTTTAAAATCATTTTAGAGATTTGTCAACTTGAGATGGCCTTGCTTTTATTTCCATAGAGATAAATTCCATAATGAGGCCACTGTTACAGGGAAGCAAATTAATCACCAAATAAGGAGGCAAGGAACAAAGAGAGCTGAGGAGGTGTTAGTTTTCACAGCCACACCCAATTAATATGTTCCATCACTGGGACCTCTACTTCCTTTTGTAGTGTGTGAAATGGTAGCACAGTAGTAGCAATCACGAATGAGGATGGTATTTCATTGCTGGAAGGCACCATGGGGACCATTCTCCTCTTTACAGCTAAGGGGACTGAAGTACAGAGAAGTGAAATGATTTACCTAAAGTCTTTCAGCTAGTTTGGTGGTAGGTGATCTATAAGATCACTCAGCATGAAAATCTGAAACTATAAGAACAATGGTTTTTGTTTACAATGCTGTTTACAAGGCTGTGTGTCTGACAACCCTTTTAATCCAGCTGACCAGTTTTGAGTGAATGGCTTTAAAGTAATTTTCCTTGGCAGATCCCAGGTGATTCTACTGAGCAATTGCTCTTATGAATGATTGGAGATTGACCCTCTAATATGTAGAGGATAAGCACCTTCAGTCTAAAATCTGAGCACATAATTTTCTGACAGACCTCTTCCCAGAGGCTGAAATTGGTTTCCGATCTGTCAAGTCTCAGAGTCAATTCTGGGTGTTGACTACAACTTTTCTGCATCTTTAAAGGTTTGCACATTTATATGTATACATATATGGATATATGTGTGTGTGTGTGTGTATATATATATATATATATTTTTTTTTTTTTTTGGTTAGAGGTTAAAGTACTATATTTTAGAAGGCCATGGATTGTGATAGCTTGAGTTCGTAGACTATTAATTTATATAGTAACAGGCAAATTACTATTGTGTGAGGACTATAGCTATGCCTGGTAACTAGGGGAGGCCATATATGAGTATGTGGCTATTTTTATTCCTAGATTCCCAGAATCTTGGAACTTCCCTGTTTTCTGGATCATGGCACAAGAGATTAGAAATTGTTGAGATTCAGTTAGAGCTGAGGCTTTAACCTGGTTCTCCTGATTCCTCTTGGTGGTGCTCTTTTCACCAATCTACCCTGTAAGTTTGTAGCTATTCCAGGAGTTTCTACCATTTCTGTTGTTTTGGTCGTGTATTATATGGACGAAGAGTTGGTGATGGATGATAATGAGAACCAGAGCAAAGCACCATTAGGCTTGACTAATACTAAGTTACTTTGTCTTTAGTCATTACAAAATTTGCATTTATGATGTCAATGGGTGCAGTTTGGGAAACCCATGTGTCTTTTATTCATTCAGCAAACATTTAAGCATCTTGCAGCATTTTAGGCAGGTTACAAAATGGAGGGAGGAGATTATACACACACACACACGTGTGCGTGTGTAAGCAACACGTACTACAAGTTCTAGGTTTAGTACATCATGGATATAGGACTCGTTAGAAGAAAGGCGGCTACGCAGAGTAGTCATAGAAGCAGCATATCATTTTTCTTGCCCCCTGGCTGCCTGCAGGGTACACAGCTTCTTGAGACAACCCTCATACAAGTCAAGTTCTGCCATGCCAGGTACCTCCTCCTCCACACCCTTTCATTTTCAGGGTTCCATCACTGTTTCAAAAGACCTTATATTTGCAATCTGTGTGCTTAATTTAAGTACATGTTTACAAATACAGGGCTCTCCTGGGTCCTACACCAGGATCAGTATGAGCAATGCCAAATCCTTCCTGAGGGAGAGAAGACAGAACATTCCCCTATGTCCTTGAACCACGTCTCTGCCATAGCTTTCCAGTATCTCTGAAGTCCATCCTTTGATGCCAATTTTGATGGTTCTAATACTAAGTTTAGAAAAATCTTTTTCTTCTGTACACCTACTTTGTTCTAGGCATTCTGTTATAGGTTTATATAGTTAAGAACCTAAAAGGGTCAGGTATTGTTGGCGTCATTTTATAGCTCGAGTAAACTGAGGCCCAGAGGGATAAGTAACTTGTTGGAGGTCATACATAATAGTAGAGCCATGATTCGTTTCCACATGTTTCTGATTCCAAAGGTGGCCCCTTGCCCTTTTTAGTATGCCATGTAGCCACGGATGGTATTTTTGGGGTCAGTGTTTTCCAAATCCTTTTGCGTTCCTCCAGCAGAATGCTACAGTGATCTTCGGGATAAATTAACCTATAGTGATGTCACAGCAGTAAAGAATTATTTACTGAAGACTCCTTTTTTACACAGCTACTCAGCCCCCATGAAATCAGGTGGCAGCCTCTTCAAAGGGTTTAGTGGCTCATTAGTTATTTGCACTCAGAATTTTCCCCTTAAGGGTTCTATATTCAATTTGTGGATAAATTTAGTAATAGATAAGTCCCAACTGGGACAATCCAGATGTCATTTACATTTATGGGATTGTCCCAAGTTTACCTTCCTAATAACATTTTATATTATCCAGTGTTGAAATGTTGGAATGAATTACTTGTTCTGACTAGTCCTTCCCTTTGTCCTTCAAGTTTTATTTCCTTTTCCCCCTCCCCCTCCAGGGTACAGACTTTCCCCGTTATCTGCAACAACATGAGTCAGTTGAGCTTAAATTACTTTCGAGTGGCTGTTTCTTGTAATAGTGCTGAGTAAAGTAATAATGAGAATGGCAACTAGAATGTAGTGTGGGTCCCAGGATAGAAAGATGTCAATTTTCTTTTTCTGACCTACCCATAGCCAAAATCCAGTGACTTTTCAAACCCCTGATGAGAGGACTCATCACTTTTGTTTATGAAACCCTAGTGCTATTTAAGGCAAAATGCAGCTCCCAAGTCTTAAATGATTTAAAAGAGAAAACACTAATCAGAGCTCATCTACTACAAGGGACATATTAACCAGATTTGTATATCAGCAGAATAGGCTAAATTTTCCTTTATGGTCTAATGTCTGAGCAACGTGATAAACTAGGTTCTCTTGCACTGGCTCTGGACACTTAACTGCTGCTTGGGCTAGCACAAATACTGTAATTAGCATCTAATGTTATTAAAGTTGAAAGATGATTAGAAAGTGGATATATTTCATCCCTTCTCCAAAGAATTAAACAACAGAAGATCTAGAGGTGCTTTACGACCATAACTTGTGTCAGAGCCCATAGTGAATGAATGAATATTTTATACAAAGAAATCTGAGGGAGCTAGAGCATTTGTTAACCAAAATCTTCTTAAGTTTCTCCCTTCCTTTTTTAAATGCATATATTTATCATCACTTATCAGTCTGTGATCATGGGCTGTTGTATTTTAATTAGCAATTACTGCAGAGTATCTCACAGTTCACCCAATGCATAATTACAATAATCATGGGAGTAGACTTTGCAAGCGGGCTTCCAGGGGACTCAGGAAGAATTTTGAAGGAATGTTTTGCTTTAGATCCTTGTACTCTAACCTCTGCCTTTCCTGATTTTCAATAACATCCACTCTTTTCTGACACCTCATGGCTACCTAGGTGTTTGTGCAGACAGGGTCTGCAATAGCACTTTCTATTCACCAGATACTTAAACCTTAGTGTGAATCAGTGGGGGGAAAAATCAATGTTATTTCATGAAAATCAATGTGCTACTTCTTCCAAAGGATTATTTCCATTTAAGCCTGATGTCCAATGGTGAAATAAATGATTTTGTGGCTTGTAAAAGGAATTCATGCATGGGGAAAGGAAAAGGATTTGGGTTTATGCCAGCTCCTTCCCTGATCTAGGAAATCATACCTTCATTTCAGAGTTGGCCCTGTTTGCATAAGTTTAATTTGTATGTATTTGTCCCATCATATGTTTTATTCTGTTTTCATTTAACATCTTCATCACTGAAAATTCTCCTTTAATTCATACTAGCCAAATGGGTCAGTCATTCACCAGTTTGACATTTTTCTATGCTAATCTCATTTCTCTCAGTCCTTTGGAAGCCACTAGATGGAAGCGTCATTTTATTAAAATTTAATATCAACTTGACCCTGGAATGTGTGCAGTTGGCAGATTATCATCAGGTGTAAATTGTAGTCTGGACTGCAGGTGCACATGATCTTTTTTGGTCTTGTCACATGTGTTAATTACTGTGCTATGCCACCTTGAACAGAGGCTCTGAGAAAAATGGGTTTTAGAAATTTGAGCATATTTATAAGGAAAGAATGTCTAGATCTACTATGGAGAAGCAAATGAAGTCGAACAGAGTCATTTCTCTCTCTCTCTCCCTCTCTCTCTCTGTGTGATGTGTGTGCGTGTGTAGCGTTAAAATAAAAGAGCATCTCTTCATCTTCACTGTATTCATCTAAAAGGTTTAGGCCATTTTTATTCCCTGTTTCAGTCTGAGGTAGCAAAGGAACATGAAAACACTATAGGTAATATTTCACAAGGACCCTTACGGTAGAGATAAGGCTGATAGTGAGTTGGTTGGATGTTCTTCCGCCAAGATCATATTTTACCTGGAACACATATTAGTTTTTGGCATTTGGTCTGAAATCCAAGAGACTAAATAAATAATAAACAGTTATTAAGAGAAGGATAGGGAAAATGCAAGTAATAAAGTAGTATTTACTGCTACCAGGAATCCTTGTCATTTAGACACTTAATTTTCTTTGAATGAGAGCTAGATACATGGCTGTGTTTTCCTAGTGTTCCCTGTAGTGTCTAACATCTGTGAGTATGTAATAAATTTTTATCATAATTAATATCCCAAATGGATTGGGATTTTCTCTGGGGAATGGTAGGACTAGAGGCTTAGGAATCTGTGCAAAAGTGTATATTTTATGAATTACTGTTCGGCTTTGTCTGAGGGCATCCTGATTTACTTATTTATTGTGTTCCTTGTCTCAAGCCCAGTTCTGTGTGACAGGATAGTCTTTCACAGTGATGAAAGTCGGGCTAGTGTTTATTGTGTCGGATACATGCAATGGAAAAAGCATGGGCCTTAGAGCTGGATGGAGCTGGATTTGAATTACGGTTCTATTGCAATCTGGAAAATGGGGACAATTTCACTTTTCTTGGGGTAATATGAGAATAGAACTACTGCATGTAAAGGACCAGCATGGCAGAGGCTCCTGATAAGGATAGCTATTACTACTACCCCATAGACAGAGATATTGTGTCCATGTGGACATTAGAATAAGCAGGTTGGCCTACTCTCTGTGATAGTTATGGTTTGCATATTGGCTAATATCCATCACAGTGTAGTGTACTAACTCCCAATAGTTACTGAGTTCAATTCAGCACATTCTTAATGAGTACTTCTGAGTGCCTATGAGAGAAGGGATTGGGATGTCTTTCCCTCAGGAGCTTACAGTTTAATCCAGGGGACATAGGGCTAACTATTTGCTGAGCTTTGTGTAATATGCATATGCTCTGGCGTTCAGAGAGAGAGAGCGCACAAGTGAGCACCCCATGATGGGTCGGAAGGGAGAGTCAGGATGAATTTTATGATAGAGTTGGCAATTGAGAGGAATTATGAAGAATGGGTGAAGTTTTGACAGGCACAGGTAGGTATGAGAAGTGGGATCAAGGTATTAAAAATAAGGCAATGAATAAACATATTTTCTTTTGCTTGCGTGGTTGTTTTTTAGTGTAGCAATAACGTAATCAGAAGAGCTTTGGAATGTACACCATCAGTCTCCTTGAGATGAGTTAGGAAGAGATGACATAAATAGCAATGCTTCTACTGGTGTTCAGTCCTGAGCCTGAGTTTAGCATCTTTAGTGAAAATGCAGATAAATGCTTATTAAATTTACAGATAACACAGAATTATAGCAGGACGGGTGTTAGTCTACAGAAGTGGGGGGCAAGGGGCAGAGGGCTGGGGCTGGGGGACAGGCGTAGGATTTAAAAGACTTCTGCAAGTTAGACTCCTGATCACAGATATATCAAATGGCATTCGGTAGAGATCAAAGAATTGGTAGTTTGATTTTGTCATTCAAATAAACATGCCAAGCCCAGCTGGATAGAAGAATTCATAAAAATTCCCAAAGACTTGACCTGGAAATAATCACACTTCCTTTTATATGAGCACAGTCAGACACTGGGGACCTCAGGGTCATTCTAAGACTTAGTTTTCCTAAACAAACATGAAGAACCTTTATAGGTTATAATAAAAATAGCTACCATTTGTTGAGTGTATACTATTTTATTGTGATAAATAATAGTAAACATTTATTGAATATTTGCTTTATGCCAGACCTGAAGATAAATATTATACCTCCCCAAAGCCTTGCAAGGTAGGTCTTTATCCTCATTTTACAAATCAAGAAATGAGCTTTGGAAGATTCAGTAACTCGCCTGTGGGCCTGTGTGATGAAGCCACAATTCCGGGCTAACTCAAAAGTCCACGTTTGCCTCACTTCACCATGTTGTTTTTACCAAAAAATACAAATACGTGCAAATAAGCATAGAAAATAAAGTCTGCAGAATGATATGTGCAGTATGTTATCATTTATACAAAATTTGAAAACATAAAAACTATCAGTTTTTATGGATTCATAATATACAGTAATGTGCATGGGAGTGGTAAATATCAGATTCAGCATTATGGTTACTCTAGAAAGGGAAGGGAGGGTATATGTATCTGTACTGTTTATTTTCCTAAAAAAAAAAAAAAGGAACAAGAGAAAATTTGAGGCAAATGTGAGAGAATGTTAAAATTTGTTAAAGCTGGGTTATGTGTATTCATTATATTATTTTTTTCATACTTCCTCTGTTTGAAACATTTCAAAAGATAAAAAACAAAAAGAAAATCAGGCCTAAGTTGCCAGGTAGAAAGCTTTGGTTGCACTTGCATTGGAAGGAGGAAAGAGCTAGGCAATGCTTACACCTCTAAAGTCCCTCTTGGCCAGCTGTAAGACTCTGTGGTTCTCTGATGACCACGGTCCCTGCTAGTTTGACTTCTTTATAGCTTTATAAATCTAGATACAGAAGATGATGCAAAGGAGATTCTTTGACCTATGCTTGTTTCTTTTGGTTTTAAGCTATTGAATAAAAGCATGATTTTGAAGTTTCTGAATCTATTCAGATTCAGTGTATCTCGAGAAGAGCCGAGGCTCTAAAGTCAGACTCAGTGAGATTTGAATCTCAGCCCTCCTGCATGAGACTGAGGACAATTTCCTAAACCTCTCTGAGCCTCTGCTGCTTCTATGCAATGAAGATAAGATAAGACGACTTCCCAGGATTGTTGTGGGGGTTAGAGACGACCTGTGTAGAGTCGAGCACACAGTAGGTTCTCACAGTAGGTTATTTCATTTGGCCTCTGAAGCCCTATTAATTTTATTCAGTTCTGTATCCTAACTATTTCTCATATCAGTTCGCTTGTCTGTAATCCCAAAGCCATCACCCTTATTCAGGCTACGTTTCTCTCTCACCTGGACTTGATACATGGCCTCCTAACTGATTTCCCTGTGTTTGCATGGGCTCCTCTCCAATTTTTCACTTTTCCGTAGTCAGACCTTTCAGAAACTCAAATCAGACCTCACCCTTTTTCCTTGCTTATTCCAGTCTTTCTCGTTCCCTGTTGAGCACTCCTCTGAGTGTCCTTGCCGTCCTCTCTGATCTTTCTCACCACTGTCACTGCAACAGAGGCTGCATTTCATGCCTCACCTATGCTGAGTTTTCTTGGTAACTTGAAAGCTCCGTGTCCTCTGTGGCCTCTTGCTTCTTGTCTTCCTACCCCTGCACCTTGCCTCACCTCACCTTTCTAATTCTTACTCCTTCTTCAGGCTTCATTTTAAATCTCAGTTTCTCTGGTAGGCTTTCCCTGAACCCTACAGGAGGTTAAGTCTTCTTGCTGTGTTTTCACCTCACCACCTGCCCTTTCCCAGTGCTCATCAAACATCGTATTGTAATTTCATGTTTGAAGCCGGTGCTCTACTCCAGCCCTACACACTTCATGAAAGCAGAGTGCATCATGGGCGCTGTTGTGTCCTCAGCCTAGCTGGCAGATAACAGATTCTCAACAAATATTGGTTTGGTTGTTTGAATGAGTGAATGAATTTGGAGATCGATCAAGTCCTGCTCCTATGCTTTACTGTTGCTCCTGGTTAAATGACCTGGTGCACTCTCAGTTTTCCAGCCTCTGAAGTGAGATAACAACATCCAAGTCTTGTATGCTGTGTGTTGCAAGTGAGCCAATGGATGTAAACTGCCTGGCGCATAGTAGATGCTAATCAGTTCCCTATTGGTCATTTAGGACATTTCTGATTTTTTTTTTATTATCTTTGTACATGTTTCTTTGTGTTTCCCTAGAAGGAATGTTTAGAAATAGAATTGCTGGGTTGCAAGTTGTCACTTCTGGAAAACTATTTTTTAAAATGATTTGGATTGCATTGTATGTACAATATATTAAACCACTCTTTATTTAACATTATATCATGACACTGACAAAGAGTGAACTATTGGTTTACCAAACCTGTTTTCTCTTTTTTCTGAACCTGTGACTAGACTGCATTTCCTAGCCTACTTTGCAGGTAGTTGTGGTGTATGACTCAGTTCTGCAGAACAGAATGTGAGTGGAAGTGATTTTTGCTACTTCTAGGCTTGGTGCGTAAGAAACTCCCAGTCATGATTGTCCGTGCTTTCTTCAAATGCTAGGTGCATACTGACACTAAGGTTAACTTTGGAAGCTACGGAGTGAATATGATAGAGCTGCCAGCAGCTAGGGTCTCTGAATGCCTGTGTGGAACAGGGCCCTATCTCTATCCTGTTCTGCTCTGTCAATCTGACACCATCTTGGACTGTTCATGAGCAAGAACTAAACTTTTCTGTGTGTTAAGTCAGTGAATTTTGATGCTTGCTACAGCAGCTAGCACTATCCTAATTAGTCAAGTGAGCATTTTAAAAATTTCTTTATATGTCTTAAAAACATTATTTTAAATAACTGTATGGTATCTCTTAACATGATTGTGCCACACTTTATTTAATCATTCTGCTATTATGGAGCATTTAACATGTTTACAATCTTTTTCTTTAATGTGACAAATTTACAAAAATCTTCATTCAACTTTCTCATTATTTTGTTTGTATAGAGCAATGGTTTTCAACTGGGAAAGACTTTTCTCCCCAGGGGACATTTGGCAATGTCTGGAGACATTTTTGGATGTCATGACTGGGGGTGTGTGTGTTACATTTAGTAACATCTATAATAGTTACTGACATCCAGTGGGTAGAGGTCAGGGATGCTCCTAAACACCCTATAAAGCACAGGACTGCTCCCCATGGCCAAGAATTATCTGGCCCAAAATATCAATAGTGCCTAAGTTGAAAATTAGAATCGTTCTGAATCTAGAAAGAAAATTACTTTGTAAAAGGACATTTTAGGACTGTTGACTTGTTCTCTCAAGTTGCTTTTCAGAAAGGTTTTATATTCCTACCAGTTTATATTCCTACCAACAGTTCATGAGAATACTCACCTCATCCCATTCTCACCAATATGGTGAGATTCTTTTCTAATTTTTTAATATTTTACTCTTTGAAAGGTAAAGTGAAATCTTGTTTTCTTTTCTGACTCTTAATTACTAATGAAGATGAATTTTTCCGTATGTCTGATTTTTTATTTTTATATTCTGTTAGCAAATTGTAACATCCTTATGCCCATTTCTTATTTGTGGTAAACATGTTTTTTCAGGAATTTTTTTTTTTTTGCCATTTAATTTTCTTTATAATAGTATCCATGTTTTTGACATAAATTTAAAATTTTCATTCAGTCATATCTTTTGATTTTATTATTTGTGATTTCTGTTGTTTTTAGGCTTAGTCCTTCCCCACTGAGATTAAGTAATCACTTATATTTGCTTCTATTTTTATTCTTTGTGTTTAACTTTTTTTGTCCATCTGATATTTATTTTGAAGAACTGTATGATTTTTAACCAATGGTTCCATCTCTATTTAGTTGGTAATTCTTTATTTCTCCATTGATCTCGAAACCAGAATTTTTGAAGGAGGCTTTGGCATAATTTGAAACAAATAAACCTGCATTTAAACATGTTTCTTATAATTAAAAATTTAACACAAATGTGAACCATGGTCTAGCAGCAGGAAATGAAGAGCATGTTCAGAGAACAACAAATATGCCAGGAGGTCTGGGTTGTAAGGAGGGAGATAATACTGAACAAGAGGGTTGGAATCACAGTGTGAAAATCGTTACTTGCCAGGCCTCGGGGTTAGATTAGTATGCACTGGGAAGTCATCAAAGGTTTTGAAACAAAGGGACGCATAATCAGAGCTATAGTTTAGGGAAATTAATAGAGTAGTAGAACAGAGAGGGTAGAGGCCAGACCACCAGCTAAAAGACTGGTAAAGCAATGCGGGTGAGAGATAAAGAGGCCCGGAGTGGGAAAGCCCTAAAGTAAGAACAGGTGTCTCAAAAAGCAAATTCCCAAATCAGCCAGGCAGTACTGCGGATGAGTGAAGTGTGTTTAGATGTAGAGAGTGGTGGGGTCTATGGGGAACTTGAAAATGCATATATATGCTTCCTAATAAGGACAGCCACTATTCAGTTAGGTGGTTTTTCCTATGTGGGAATTTGGGTCAGTGTTGTCAGATTTGGGTTTTTTGTTTCTAGGAAAGCTGGAAACCTGGATTTTTATGTGAGATTTCCTAATTAAGCAAAACACTATGTGAACCAAATAAAACATGTTCCTTGGCCACCATTTGCTACACTGACATACCTCAGAGGTAGATTCAAAAGAACGTACCCATCATTAGATACAGGGGAACAAGGAGGAATCAAATAGAGGAATCAAAATACTTCAGAGAAAGTGATATGGCCTAATGGTGATACAGCACAGGATCTTGAGCTGGAATGATGGGGCTCAAATCCTAGCACTGCTTCTTATTAATTGGATGGCCCTGGGCAAACACTTAACCTCTCATCTGTAAAGTGGGGATGATGATAATATCTATCTTATAGGATTATTGAGGAGATTAAATGCATTAATACATGTAAAATGTTTAGGCTAGTTCTTGACACAGAATACTCCCTCAGGAGGTGATTACTGTTATTTTAAGTTGTCATTAGAATGAACACGGCAGGTAAAAGAACATGTTGTGAGCACAGCCAGCTTGGCTTTAAATCTCTGATACTTTTCAGCTCTGTGACCATGGGCAAGTTACTTCATCTCTCTCTGGCTCATCTGTAGTGGGAAATAACAAATGATACCTTCCTAATTCTGTTGCTTATAAAGTACCCAGCACAATGCTCTGGTAATAACTAGATTTGTTGAATTTTTTTTTTTCTTTCAGACAGAGTCTTGCTCTGTTGCCCAGGCTAGAGTGACGTGGCATTAGTCTAGCTCACAGCAACCTCAACCTTCTGGGCTTAAGGGATCCTCCTGCCTCAGCCTCCTGAGTAGCTGGGACTACAGGCGCTTGCCACCACACCCAGCTAATTTTTTGTTTCTATTTTTAGTTGCCAGACTAATTTTTTCTATTTTTAGTAGAGACGGCGGTCTCGCTCTTGCTTAGGCTAGTCTCTAACTCCAGATCTCAAGTGATCCTCCTGCCTCGCCCTCCCAGAGTGCTAGGATAACAGGCGTGAGCCGCCGCTCCTGGCCTGTTGAATCTTTTTGAAACTATTTAATAAGCTTCTTAATGAGAAAGCAAAGCTGAGTGTCACACCCAGTTGATTGTCTGTGATTAGGATGACATTCCTTTCCACCTCCCTTTAATTATTCTCCCCTTGCCTTAGCCCTTCATCAACAAGAGCCTTTACAGATGGATCTTGTAAGGAAGAAGTTACCCTCCATCTCTCCGTATCCTTAAATTGGCCCCTCCTTTCCATGCTCACTACCGCTGCTCTGGTTCAGGCCCTCATATCCTGTTGCCAGACGTTATTCAACTCCTAACCCACCTGCTTGTCTTTAGTCATGGCCCTGCCACAGTCCATCCTTCCTACCGCCCCAGTAATCTTTCAGTACTGCAAAACTGGACTTAATTATTACTTTAGTTTCTGTTGCAGTGGTTTTGCTTCTTTTTCTGTGTGCTAATCACCATCATCAAACTATCCAGCTGAATGGTACAACTTTCTAGAGTGTCAAACATATCATATAATCTATACTTTTTATTTTTTCTGGAGAAATCCTTGTAGGCCTTTGTGTTCTTCTCCAAACTTGACTTTTCTCTAGACCTCTGTATAGCTGCCATTCTGAGACTTTCCACCCGTGTGATCCTAACATTTCCTTTTGCCTCTTTCCTATGTTGTAGCCTCTGTTTCCTAGATTACATCTTCTTTTTAGTTTACACTCATGTGTTGCTGGAGTGTACTGCCATTAGTTCCCTGAGAAAAGTGCATGATAGGTAAAGTTTTTGAGACTTTGAATGTCTCAAAATTCTTTAATTTTACCCTTAACGTTGATTGATAGTTTGTCTAGGAATAGAATTCCAGATTGAAATGCTATTCTCTCAGAATATTGATTTTATCCATTGTCTTTTAACTTTGAATTACTGTTGAGAAGTTGAATGCTACTCTGGTTCCTAATTATTCGTATATTACCAGGTTTTTCTCTCTGGAATATTTTGGGATCTTTTCTTTATCCCTGGTGTCTTGAAATTTCACAGTGGGTCTTCCCCACCCCCCTTATTTTTCATTGTCTGGAGTCTCGTGTGTTTAATTTCGGGGAAATTTTCTTTTAAATAAAATTTTTTTCCAGCAGAAAAATTTTTTTTTGATAATTTCTTCACCATTTTCTTTGTTTTCTATAACTTTTATTAATCAGATGTTAGGCTTCTTGGGTTGATCCTCTAATTTTATGATTTTTCTTCTCCCCTCTATTTCTTTGGGTTTTAAGAAAGTCCTACTTCCTGTGAAATAATATTCTTCTTTAATTTGTTCTACTTTATGTACTATTTTCTGCTATCATTTACAATTCTGAAGACTTCTTTCTTGCTTTCAGAATGTTCCTTTTGTTTGGCACCCAAAAGTTGGATGGCTACAGTATGTTATTTTATGTCTGTGAAGACTTTATATTTTTTGAAGGTTTTTTTTTTTTTTCATCCTTTCGTGTTATATTCCCCCTGAGTTCCTTTTTTCTGTTTGTTCATTTTGGTCACTGTCTTTCAAGTGAGAAGTTTTCCTCAAATGTGTAGTAATCTTTGACAGACTGCTCATACTAGGAGTGAGGCACTAAAAACTGCTTGGGACCTTTGTATAGTTGTGTGGTCTTGTCCACAGACAGGTTTCAGTGCAGGTTGAAAAAACAGAGTTGTTTTTTTTTTTTTAATTTGGGAAATCCCTTCTTGTTAGTATGTGCACATCTTTTCTTTGGGCCAATTTCCCCAGAAACTTCCAGTGTAGCTGCCAGCATTCTGGAAACAGAGCAGAGCAAAGGGGCTTGTAATATGGGAAGAAAGGTGCTGGGTGAGGAGAATCTCACCATTCAGAATGCAGACTTTCACTGATCTCCCTTATTTTTACTGTAGCATTTCATTTCTTTCTTCATCTCTAAATGTCCCCAGACAGTAGGCTTCTGTCTTTTGCCAGATTGGGGGAGCAGATCTAGGGTCTAAGTGCTTCTTATGTAAGTTTATATCCCATCCTTTGTTTTCAGCCCTACACCCCTTCTCCTGAACTTCAGAAGCCCTTAGTGCCTCAATTCCTGCTCCTTTCCAGGGTTCTGCAGCTGGACTTGGCTTGCCTCTTATTGGCATCCCTCCTTGCAGGCAATTTGGTTTCCGTTTTCCCTATCCTGCTAAATTAGTTACCATTCATCCATCTGCTTTCCATCTTCCAAAATTCTGTGGATATCTTTCATCTGCTGTCATCTTTCTCAGTCTTTTTGTTTTTATGGACTTATAATCGCTTTAAAAACTTTTTTGCACTGTTATTTTCTGGGGTTTTTAGCAGAAGTTGAGAAACTTGGGGGTTTCCATTTGCCCTATTCATCCGGAAGTCTATTGCACTTACTTTTTTCCAGTCTGTCTCCTCCTAAGCTGTGAGCTACTTTGGAGCAGATGCCTGGTTGCATTCATTTCTGTATTTCCAGGGCCGAGTACATATTAGACACTCAAATGTTTGTTGGACAAATGAGTGAATAAATAAATTGAAGTATTCTCTGTTAGTTTTGCCAAACATTCCTTTTCTTGATGTTTCTCAAAGCAAAGTGCCTACAATGACAACATGAGTCTAGATTCTGCCGTTGTGGCAAGGCTGATCTTTGAACGCAGCTGGTATTCACAGTATGTGCAAGTTACTTAGAGTTCCCAGTGGGCATTGTTATGCAGAGGATTTTATTAAGTATCCAGTGATGAATATATCTCCCATACTCTTATTACCAAACCCCTGAAGCACATCCTTGATGCCCCCAGCTGACTTAATCACCACATTGCTCTCAAGTACCCAACACATGTTTAATGCTGTGCTCTGGTTTGCCTCTGATGGCACCCATGAGAAGTATGAGGACCACTGTTTATCTTGTTAGAGAGAAGACAGTGGAAGAAGCATCCTGGGGGAAAATGTATTATAACTCACCTGGACGCATCTGGATATGCTGTAAAAGATTGACAAGTCCTGGGGAAAGCCTAGAGTACAGGTTGTATATTGTGGCCTCTTCCATTTATCATTAGTTCAGCAAGTTTAATTTTGTTATACCAAAAATTAGGTTAAAAAATCAAAGTTCTGTCTTTTTGATAGCTTATCAAATGCAAATGAAGCTGTTTTTTTAAAAAATTAAATACAAGTTATCCTACTTTCATATTTATTAAAAATTATTTCTGATAGGTTAGTGTTTTAGTACTGGTGTTTTCCACTTTTTTCCAACCTTTGTTTTGCATCCGTTTCTTACATAATAAGTTAACCTTAACCTCTTACCCTCACTTAATGACAGTTTCTCTCTTCAGCACTTGTATCTATTTTTCTTAGATTCTAGGCACATAAACAAGTACAGAATGAAGTTACTACCAGTAATGTTAGAACTTGGGAAACAAAACTTATTTATTTACCTTTCTGTTTTCTTTTTTATTTCTTCCTTCCCTCCTCCTCTTCTGAACTATAAAATTAGGTAAAATAAGCTAATAAGCTGATGAGGTATAATCAGATATGATACAACATGTGCTTGATCATGGAGAGAATGTGCTGCTACTTTCTTGGGAAGAAGCCCAAGCAGGCAAGGGCTGCATTCCACGCATCTGGGACACAGCATCCTCAGGAGTGCCATTACTCTCCGCCTCACTTTCTCCCTCCCATGCCTTTCTGTCTGTAACAGTGACACAGTCATCACCTCCCTTTCACCAGGAGCAAGGTAAACCAATCCATTCTAGCCCCAGGTTGTTCCCCCACCTACCCCCGAAAGAGGCTTCTGAGGTTTCCATAAAACTATATGATTTCTAGCAGTCTCTATTTAGTACCATAATACCTCGAGTGGAACCTTCTGGAAATGGGCCTTGCCATTCTGGGAATTGATCTAATTCTTCCTTTCGGTGTAGCTCCCAGCACACATACATTACTAAAGTACATTTAAATGATCCTGTCTGAACTCACAGTCCAGTGTCACTGTTGAAAACCATCTGTATAGCCCTGAGTGGAATAAAATTGTATCTGAAGCGTAGCCCATCTTCCGAATGTCTCTAATTACAGGTATTCAGGAGCAGCTTTCAGGGATTTTTCAGGCATGCCAGACACATTAACCAGTCCTAGGCCAGGCATACTCTCTAAACTTTTCACTCCATATCTCTGCATTTATATAATTCTGATGATAATATTAATCAAATAACATACATCTCTTTTTACACTTATGGGCATGTTGGCAAACTTGAAGACTTTCAAAGGTTGTTTTTATATCTAGGAAGAAGGTAGTAAAAACTTGTAAGTTGCTCAAAAAAAATCAGTATAGTAGAATTGTTCCAGATTTTTTCTTCCTTAGTCTTAATAGAATTATGAGTCTGTGTCCAGTCTATGATACAGTTTGACAATAGCCATTTTTATAAAATATTGCAAATAAGAAACACCTGCCAAACTATTCTAAGCACTTAATTGTAAACAGCAATAATAAAGAGTCCTTTTTAGAGCAAATGCCCTTGCCTTTTTCCATGTTCTTTGTGTGGGATTTCTGGAGGAGACAGTGTAGTATGATGGAGTGCACAGGTTTGCAGTCAGATGGGCCTGAATTTAAATCCCTGCCTTGCTGTTTATTAGTTACTTGACTGTGGACCAGTTGCTTAATGTCTGTTTCCTTATCTGAAAAATGAGAGTGAAAATTCCTACCTCGTAGAGTCCTGGGGGGATTTGAGATAATGTAAGTAAATCACCTGCTACATTAGCAGTCCCCAACCTTTTTGGCACCAGAGACTGGATTCATGGAAGACAATTTTTCCACGGACTGCGAATGGGTGTGGGGGGTGGCGGAGCTCTGCGGCCCAGAGCTCTGCAGTACTGGTCCGCAGCCCCAGGGCTTGGGGACCGCAGTGCTGTAGCATAATTCATTGACTGTCAGATGCACATTTTTTAACAGTTTGAAATCAGATGGTCTTACCGTCAATAAATAAGCATACTGTCATTGTTTAATTGCAATAATTTTTTTCCTTTATTCATGGTACATATTTTAAAGTTCTCATAATTGATGGCAACTTCAATTTTATGAAATATGGTATGCCTTGCTCTCAATGAATAGTAGTCACACTTATATATTTTTTCTAAGAGATTTTAATTATACCCAGAAAGAATCTGTATTCTACTAGTTTTCTCAGACTCTGATTTAGGATGCCATTACAATTATTAGGAAAAAGAGTATTATAACAAAAATAATAGCAGCTCCTGTTTAATCATTTCAGGCCTGAATGTGCATGATACAAAGGTAAAAAGGAATAGATTACATAAGACTTAGCTAGAGTGTGACTGGATGAGGAGCAGCAAGTAGAAGAACAAGAACAGAGTATCAGGGACGGTGAGTTCTGTGTAGAAAGACATCAAGGTGGCAATTCAGAAACACCTATTTATGGGTTCCATATTCTTGCAGTTGTAGGAGAAAGTAAATACGAATGAATTTTAGAGTACTAGAATTTTGCTTAAGGAGAGCTAGAGGTTGAAAGATTAGTGCCACACATTCATTCTGGCATTCTTACCTTGGAGGATGGAGCGTTTTCCTTTTATATCCTCATGTAGACCCGAAGTCCCATGCCTGTCGGCTTGGTTCTTCAAGTGTGTGTTGAGCATCTGCTAGGTGCCAGGCATTATGCTAGACTCTGGAGTCATGCTGTGCTCCTCTTCCCTTCACCTACATCCTTTACCTTTTATTATTATGTTAAATAGATAATCTATGAATTATTTCTTTTTTGTTATAGAACATATTTCCTTTGAAGCTTAGCACATTTTTTAGTATTCATTTTCATTCAAAACAAAGCATACCACTGAAAAACAAATTTTAAATTAACATGATAAATAATGTGATCATACTTGTAATTAGAAATTTTATCGGTATAAGCTATATTTAATGCCAGCTTATATATTTTTATGGCAAGCTAATTTTTTTTTTTTTACAAGCAGTAGAACCAAGGAAGTTAAGCTAATTTTTTTTTTTTAAAAATTAGGATCTTAATTAAAAATTTAATTTTTCTTCAGTGAACATATTATGTTCCATTTTAAGATCTTGGTGTAATGTCTTCTTTCTTTGGGGATTTCCAAAAAGGACTATTTATGTGCTTGCATGCCCAAATAATCTCTGTGCCAAAGGAACAGTGACAAATGCCACACAGGGGAAATGACATTTTTAGAATTTTTAATTAATATAATGAAGGAGAAGAAGGAGGGCACTAATTTGGTACATTTAAATTTTAAATAAGTGTATAAAACAGATTGAATTAATATAAATAAATGACTTTAAAATTGCTTAATTTATTCAGTTTTATTGGCATTTAGCATCTATAATAATAGCTAGCAGTAACTGAATACTAGCTATATGCCAGGCACAATTCTAAGCTCTTTAAATGTATGGTCATAACAATCCCATGCGGTAGATATCATTACCCGCATCTTACAGATAAGAAAACAAAGGGTAAGAAACTTCCTTAAGGGAAAGTGGCCAGCAGAGCCAAGATTCAGAGCTAGGCAGTCCTAATCACCGCTTTACCCTTTGATTACTAAGTCCATTATTATTCAGGGGACAAAATCAGCAGTTGTTAGAAAAATTACTAAAGTTTGATTAAAGTTATCTAAGTTTGCCATTGAATTTGTCACTGAATAGCTAGCTAAGATTTTAGAGAGCATGGCAGTATGTTTTTAAATGTATTACGGACCTCATCTGTTAACATTGTCACATTAATTTTTAAAATAATTATATTTATAATTTAAAATAAAACTTTAAGAAATGCAAAATGGATCTTATGTATAAATAATTGGTATTAAAGGTTATTAAATAAAAACTAGTATAATTATAGTTTCAGGAGTCTAATAAAACTGGTCTTAGATGACTGCTGAATAAGAGGGTCAAAGAACAGGGAAAAGACAATAATAATGCTGAGCTTTATGACTGGTTGTTGGAAGAAATATCAATAGCATTTTCTTCTTATGTTAATCATGGAAGCCACAAGATAGGGGAGACTCAGCGAAGGCAGTGAGGACTTGATCTGAAGTGACCGTGAGATGGCCTGACGAAATGTCAGCAAAGCAGAGTGAGGAGGGTACCAGCTGGGAGCCCGAAAACCTTGAGCTGTGGTCCCACCTTTGCTGGTCATTAGTGGGTTGACCTTCGGCCAAGGTAGTTGACCCCTTTTGGCCTTAGTTTCTACATCTGAAGACATTGAGGGGTTTTATTGTAACGTGGTTTTCAAACTCTGCTCTAGAGAGTCCTACAGAGTGCCACAGATTTCCTTAAGGGCTGCTTAGTCAGAATGTAGACCCTTGTTCAAGTTAACCTAAACAGCTATACTTCTAATCACAGGAGTCACACACAGCTGTAATTTGGTTTAAACGAAGTTTGAAAACCAGTGGATTAGGTGATTTATAGGGCCTTTTCTAGCTCTAAAATTCTTTGTCTCTTGTTTTGAAATCTGGGTTTGGAATCATCCAACAGAGGATAGAGGTTGAATCTGCTGGAATGAGTGAAAGAACAGAGAGCTGAGCTTGTGGGTCGTTTGTTCTTAAGCATTCAGAAGCCATGCATTTCAGGAGTCTCAACCTACATTAGCAGCTGTCCTTTCTGGGGGAGGGCTGTAATAGTGTTGCTTCATGGGTGAAAGCAGAAGTTCTTAGTTTCTTAATTCCCTACTATCTCTCCAGGATCCTTGAGGATCCCTTTCCATCCAATTTAAAGATTGCTTGTTTCAATTGTTATCTGCTTCCTCTGCAAATAAACTGGCCTTTTTTTTTTTTTTTTGAGCTTTCTTCCTTCCAGAAATGTTTCCTCTGCCTCTCATATGTGCACTCATGCACATGTGTGCTTTACGTCTCTCTCCTTCTCTGAGTTTCTCCATTATATCCTGCCCAGCCAAAGCCAGATTCAGTGTAAATACTGTCTTTAAAGGGTGATTGACTACATTTCAGCCCCTTACAGAACAATATTTTATAGCCCACTGAAATTCAGGTTGGCTGACAAGTGTGGAATGGAACAGTTTTGATTGGACTAAAATAGCATTTTGTTAGAATATGTTTCCTAAACGGGTGAAATTATTACATAAGAAACTTGAGTGAATTGTGTCATAGAAAACTCACATGAGACTAGGTTATCTGCCTTCCACTTCCCCAAATAAAACTGAAGATGTAGGTGAAACTGAGAGTGGGACATAAATTTCCAGAAATAATCTTAACTGATGTGAGTAAGGGAATTTACCCCTAGTCAAACTCAACTCCCTAATAAAACTACTAAGACTCTAGGAGTTTCACTTGGTCATCATTTTGTGGCCAAAGAGCTGCATAGAATGGAGTTCTTTATAAGTGTTCTAGATGGATAACATGGCTGCAATGGAAGGTGTTAGGATGTGAAAGAAAGAGGAGAATTCTTAAGTAACCTGGGGGAGACATTAGCGAATAACATTACTCTCCTCTGATATTCATCATCAGCCTCACCATTTACAGTCCGTTAAGAGGAAGTAGCATGCAGTCTTCCATTGGCTGCAACTTGGCATTTACAGCACATAGCACAGATGCCTCTTGTATTACATCAAGTTTACATGGAGCATCAAGTTTTTTTCAAAAGAAAATCATTATAAATTCCAGCAGTTTTTATGGTATAATTAAAACGTCTAACAGGATACCTCTGGGAAACTAAATGCAGTTTTACTATTTATAGAGCCAGCAGAGGTAGTGTTTCTTGCCAACTTTCATATCTTGTGACCTATAAATTGCTCTTAATAGCTAATCTGTCATCCCAGCTTCTCATACCAGAAAGCTTGTTTTCTTATTAATCTGTTAATTTGCATCTGCAAAGGACATTTACAAATTCTCGGTTTGAAAACATTGTGTATTAATGCTGGGCATTATAAATAATTTATCACCTGTGATAGCAACTCTTAGGTCTAGGTAGTAGATCTTTCTGACATTGTGTTATTCTTCCAACACTAATGTAATTTTGATAAACATAATTATTATGAAACCTTCTCTGGTCCCGCAGTATTAGAAAAGGCTGACAGGTTACCATGGAGAAGCTATAACGATCACTAATAGCTCTGTAAACTCAGAGTAATAGAATCAAACCAACTTTTCCAACTATTATGGTAGAAAAGAATTCACATATGTACAAATCACTATTTTTAGTAATAATTGCAAAGTATTCCTCCAGCTATAGGTTTAGGCATTGGGACAAACTGGTTAGATTGATGATAATAAACCTGACACCAGTTATTAAGCATGTACAGCATGGAAATGATTTAAGACTATTAAAGACCATGTAATTAAAATTTTCCCCATTTGTGTGGCATTTAAGCCTCTTCTTTGTTTGTAGGCCATGGCTACGAGTTCACATTCTTAGAGATAACTTTGAGGAAGCTCTCTCCCTACTGAGATCTTTAATATTTAATTGTTTTTTGTTTGTGTTTCATTGATTTTTCTACTTTAATCCAAGAAGGATTTGTGGGAGCAAATCCTAAAAGGGGAGAGATCAGAGTAATGAAGGGATTAGTGTCAGATCATAGTCTGGAATTAGGACAGAATTTGCACATATTTGGGGATTGTATCTGGTTGTTAAAGGGAGGCTCTGTATCTGGTCATAAGCTTCCTGGTGGCCCAAAGAGGTGAACATGACCACTTAGAAGATTTACATTTTTCTTAAGATAAAACCATAGCAGCTGCATGGTAGAACTGAGATCTGAAAGAAATTTTTTTCATCTTCCTTATAAAGATGATATTGGGTGATACCATGGCCATCGTCCTCAACAATATAGATCAGAAAATTTCTTATTATTATTCTTGTCCAGTTGGTTTTGTGTGACTATTGAGTAAGCAACTTCAGAAGTTCGTGACTATCATTTAACCTTTTATACACAACTACTTCATCAGTTTGGTAGCCGATTAAGGATAGATTTTCAGGCTATAATATGCTCATTTAATAGGGAGTATATGTCATTTAAGACTAAATCCCACATTCAATCTTCTGTTTCTACAGGCTTGTTTTTGAGTGGCTATTGATTCCCCGTGAATAGGCCTGTAATTTGGATAAACTACTACCATGTAGACCTTTGTGTCTGTATTAATACTGGTTTTTAAAGATTAGCCAGGTCTCTGATTTTAGTACCCAATTCTCTTCAAATTTGTTTTTTCTATAAAAATGCCTAAAATTTTATCATCCAGAAACCTGTGGTAATTGGCACATAATTGAACCATGGAATAATGTTAACTGTAATTATGATGACTAGAGCATGGAATTATCAATTTATGCTCAGCATTGTGTTGGTCAGGATCGGCCAGATCATGTTATAATAACAATCAAAACAACAAAGGTTTTTTTTAGGGGTGGGGAGTAAGGCCACACGTAGCCCTCCAGATCCCCAGGTGTGGCCCCTCAACAAAATCCAAACTTCACAGAACGAATCCCTTTATAAAAAGAGATTATAAAAATTTGAAAGGCCTCACTCAAGGATCCAGAAGGCCACATGTGGCCCAAGGCTACACATTCCCCATTCCACATTGCTATGGTTCTTCCTTGAAGATGAATTTTTTCTTTTTCTTTTCTTTTTTTTTTTTTTTTTTTGAGACAAGGTCTTGCTCTGTCTCCTGGGGCCAGAGTACAGTGGAGTCATCATAGCTCACTGCAACCTCAAACTCCTGGGCTCAAGTGATCCTCCTGCCTCACCCTCCTGAGTAGCTGGGACTACTGTTGTGCACTACCACACCCAGACAATTTTTTCTGTTTTTTATAGAGACGGGTTCTCAGTCAGGCTGGTTTCAAATTCCTGGCCTGAAGTGATCCTCCTGCCTCAGCCTCCCAAAGTGCTAGGATTACAGGCGTGACCCACCACGCCTGGCCCGAAGATCAACGAAAACAGTCAAGGGAAGAGAGAATATGGTGAAGCATGTATTGGTTCCTAAAGCTTTACCTGTACGTGATCACGTTTATTAGCCACAGCAGGTCCCATAGCCACCCACACCTGACTTTATGCAGGCAGGGATGTGCAATCTTACCCGCCTAGAAAGAGAGAAGTTGGCATATTTATGAACATCCCTAAAGACTACCCTAAGTATTTTAGTCCTTAAAGATACCTAATTGTATTCTAATTAGTTATTATTTTGTATAGCATTTTGTTGTTGTTGTTACTACTTATCTCTCTGGTTTTCATCTACCTCATGGAAACATGCAAAAGTACAAATCATCATGTCACTCCACTGCTTAAACCTTCTGTGGCTCCGGTTGCCCCCTGGGTGGATTGTAAATTTATCGATAGAGAGGATACATTGTGTAGTCAAACGTGCACAAATCTAGAATGGATCTGAGCCTTGGCACAGTTATCAATTGTGTACTTTTGTAGGCGGGCCACTTTGTATCTCTTTGAGTCCTTGCCTCTTTGACACTAGTTTTATCTCACGAATGGATACTATAATAATACACACTTACGAGGTTTGTTATAATGATCAAATGAAACTATATACATGGAAAATACTTTAGATTTTACAAAGTGATGGACAGACAGAACTCATTCAAACTTAGCTTTCCAGACTCCTCTCCAGCCACTACCCAGGTCTAAATGGCTTCTTGCTCTCTATTCATAACACTGTCATACTTCATGCCTTTGTTCATGCTGTTTCCCTTTCCTAGAATTACCCACTCCCCCAATGAGAAAAACTCCAATTTATTTATTTTTAAATAATAGAACTTTATTTTTCAGAGCAGTTTTGGTTTTACAAAAAATTGAGCAAATAGTATAGAAAGTTCCTGTATATCCTCTGTCTCTATCCCATTCAGTTTCCTCTATTATTAACATCTTGCTTTGTGTGTGGTACATTTGTTACAATTAATGAACCAATATTGATATATAATTATTAACTAAAGTTCATAATTTACATTAAGGTTCACTTTCTGTATTGTACAGTTCCATGGGTTTGACAAATGTGTAACATCAATTACCCACCATTATATTATCACGCAGAATAGTTTCACTGCCCTAAAAGTCCTCTGTGCTCCACCTTCATCCCTTCCCACTCCCCTGACACCCCTGTAACCCCTGATCTTTTTGTTTTCTCTATACATTTGGCTTTTCCAGAATGTCATATAGTTGGAATCATACAATATGTAGACTTTTTAGACTGGCTTTTTTCACTAAGCAATATACATTTAAAGTTTCCTGCATGTCTTTTAATGACTTGACAGACCTTTTATAAAAATTTTTAAATTTTAATTAAAAAAATTTTTTTTTTAATTTTTAATTTTTTTTTTTTTGAGGCAGGGTTTCCATCTGTTGCCCAGGCTAGAGTGCAGTGGTGTCATCATAGCTTAATGTGGTGTCGTCATAGCTCAGTGTAACCTCAAACTCCCAGGCTCAAGTAATCCTCCTACCTCATCCTCTCAAGTAACTGGGACTACAGCATCAGTATACCTGGCTAATTTTTAAATTTTTTGTAGAGATAGGGTTTCACTATTTCTCAGACTGGTCTTTAACTCCGGGCCTCAAGTGATCCTCCCACTTTGGCCTCCCAAAGTGCTAGGATTACAGGCATGAGCCACTGCACTTGGCCAATAGACCGTTTCTTTTTAGCCCTGAATAGTATTCCATTATATGGATGTACCACAATTTGTTTATCCATTCACCTTTTGAAAATTATCTTGTTTTCTTCTAGTTTTTAGCAATTATGAATAACACTGTTATAAATGTTCACGTGCAGGTTTTTGTGTGGACATAAGTGCTCAACTCATTTGGGTGAGCATGACCGCCGGATCATATGGTCAGAGCATATTTAGTTTTGTAAGAAATTGCCCAACTGTCTTCCAAAGTGGCTGTACCACCTTTTACAGCAATGAATGAGAGTTTCTGTTGCTCCATGTCCTCATTATTATTTAATATTGTCAGTTCTTTTGGATTTTAGTCGTTCTAATAGGCGGGTAGTAGTTTCTCATTGTTGTTTTAATTTGCAATTCTCTAATGACATGATGTTGAGCATCTTTTTATATGCTTACTTGCCATTTACATATTTTCTTTAGTGAGCTGTCTCTTCAGATATTTTGCTTATTTTTTAATTGAGTTGTTTGTTTCCTTGTTGAGTTTTTTTATTTTGGGTACAAGGCTTTTATCAGATATGTGTTGTGCAAATATTTTCCCTCAGTTTGTGGGTTGTCTTTTTTTCTCTTAGCAGTGTCTTTTGCAGAGCACAGTTTTTAATTTTAATGAATTCTACTTAATTTTTTTCATTGATTTATACTTTTGATGTTACATCTAAAAAGTCACTGCCAAACCCAAGATCACCTAGATTTTCTCTTATGTTATCTTCTAGACATTTTGTAGTTTTGCATTTTACATTTAGGCCTATGATCAATTTCAAGTTAATTTTTGTGAAATGTGCGAGATCTATGTCTAGATTAATTTTTTCACATGTCGTGTCAGTTTTTCCAACACCATTTATTGAGAAGAATATCCTTTCTCCATTGACTTGCCTTTGTACCTTCTCAAAGATTAGTTGATTATATTTGTGTGAGCCTGGAGAATTTTCTTTTTTAAAAACTTATTTTTTTAATTGATACATTGTAATTGTATATATTTATGGGGTACAATTTGATGTTTTGGTACATATGTATGTGGTATAATGATTCATTCAGGGTAACTGTATATCTATCACCTCATTCATTTATCATTTCTTTGTAGTGAGAACATTTAGAAGCCTGTCTTCTAGCTATTTTGTAATATATAATGTTTTACTGTTAGCTGTAGTCACCCTACTGTGCAGTAGAACACCAGAATTTATTCCTCCTGTCTAATTGGAACTTTGGACCCATTGATCAACCTCTCCCTATCTTCCCCTCCTCCACCCTCCACAGTCTCTGGTAACCACTGTTCTACTCTACGCTTCTATGATATCAACTTTTTTTTTTTTTAGATTTATCGTATGAGTGAGATCATGCAGTATTCGTCTTTCTTTGTCTGGCTTATTTCACTTAACATGTCCTCCAGTTTTATCCATATTGTCGCTAATGACAGGAATTCATTCTTTTTAGTGGCTGAGTAGTATTCCGTGTGTGTGTGTGTGTGTGTGTGTGTGTGTGTATGTGTGTGTGTACACACCACATTTTTGTTATCCAGTCATTCGTTGTTGGACACTTAGGTTGATTCCATATCTTGTCTGTTGTAAATAATGTTACAATAAACATGGGATACAGGTAACTCCTCTACATACTGATTTCATTTCCTTTGGTTATATACCCAGTAGTGGGATCGCTGGATAATATGGTAGTTCTATTTTTAATTTTTTGAGGAACCTCCATATTGTTTTCCATAATGGCTATGCTAGTTTACAATCCCATCAACAGTGTTTAAGTGTTCCTTTTTCTCCACAACACTTGTTTTCTTTTGTCTTTTGGTAATAGCCATTCTAAGGGGAGTGAGGTGGTATCTCATTGCAGTTTTAATTTGCATTTCCCTGATGATTAGTGATATTGAGCATTTTTTTCATATACCTGTTGGCCATTTGTACATCTTCTTTTGAGAAATATCGATAAAGGTCTTTTGACATTTAATTGGGTTTTAATTGGGTTATTTGGGGGTTTTTGCTGTTGAGTTTTTAAGTTCCTTATATATTCTGGATATTAACCTCTTGTATAGTTTGCAAATATTTTCTTCCATCCTGTAGGTTGTCTCTTCATTCTGTTAATAGTCTCCTTTGCTGGGCAAAAGCTTTTTAGTTTGATGTAATTCCATTCTTTTATTTTTGTTTTTGTTACCTGCGCTTTTGAGGTTTTATTTTAAAAATCCTTGCCCAGCTGAATGTCATGAAGTGTTTCCCCTATATTTTCTTCTAGTAGTTTCCTAGTTTTGGTTTTTACATTTTAAGTATTTAATCTATTTTGAATTGATTTTTGTATATGTGAGAGGTAGGGGTCTGGTTTCATCCTTCTGCATGTGGATATCTAATTTTCCCAGCACTGTTTGTTGAAGAGACTATCTTTTCCTCAATATATGTTCTTGGCAACTCAGTCAAAAATCAGTTGGCTGTAGGCGTGTGAATTTATTTCTGGGCTTAGAGAATTTTCCTGAATGCATGAATGAATGCACAAATGAACCAACCAACCAATAGACCCAGAACACTCCAATGTTGGTATAAGCTTTGACCACTTGAAATAAAGTACCTTTACCAATATTATGTGCTGGATATACCAATGATTCTAAAATATCCTTAAGCAAAGGGTGAATTTTCTCATGCATGTTTTTGCAGAAGAGGAAGAGGAGTAATACTCTGGTCTTCAGTATGTGAAGATGCCTCACCATCAGTGAGGCAAGCTTCTTGTGTTATCTTTTCAGTTGTAGTGACATAACTCCGTGGTCTATTTTCTGGTCATCTGCTGCCATATCCCTGAAATGAATAAAGCTATGTCAGTGTTATCTTGGTTGGGTTAGGAAGAGACATTAAAACCTAAAATTTTTGAGCATTTTCCATATGCTAAGTCCTGAGCCACAGTGATTATAAGCACTATATTGTTTAGTATTCATGAAGGCTCTGTGGGATATTAATATTCCCATTTTACAGAGGAGGCAAAGAAGGCTCAAAGATGTTACATAACGTACATTATCATACATTGTGTCATTTGAACCCACGTGTGTCTGGTTCCAGAGTCTATCCATATTCTTCTGTCTCTCTAGCTGTTGGGTTGTGGGTTGTTGATCTAGGACCTCGGGTTTATGGGTGTGGAACTGGCAGGGAATACGTGGTGCACGTGGATTTGGGCAGTAAAGAAGAAAATCAATATTTCTGTTACTAGCTGCAGGTACATTTCCCATTTTTCTAACAACATGCAATGAATCAATCAGCAATTATGTTTAAAATTCTCTGTATAACACTGCATTACACTCTGCATGTAATCCTCCCACAAAATATAACTCTTGTGAAAAATACATACAGTAAGGGAAAAAACATGCTAGATGGGAGGAAAACCTGTTTAAATCTTCACCATAATATTTAATGGTAGTGTCATCAGTGTGGTTATAGTTTGGGTAGCTTAAACTTTATTTTTCAAACTAAAAACCCTTAAAGGTAGTTTGAAGAAATATGAGCAAATGTCTTGCTCTGGCTTCATGTCCCATGAAACTAACTTGTCAGATGCAATTCTTCTGTAAATATTCAGGTCACAGAGTAAGGGGTGACTGACTCCTATGTGCCTAAGTCTGCAGCTGGAAATTATGCTTTGGCAAGGTCATGAGTAATTTATATCTTATAAAAAGAGAAAAGTGTTGTTTTATTCCAGCCAGATAGTTTGTTAGCATAACTGTTTGTGTGCATTTTAGTATTCAAATACAGATGTTCCAAAATGTTTCCACTGTGGGAAGCAGCTGCTGCTATTCTAGCACAAAAATCTCAAAGAGATTAATATACAAAGGCAGCATGAACCTTCGTGGCAAATGCAGCATCTGCTTGAGGTGGGACCTGTGATTCCCCATAGATAGTGGGTCTTCAGATTCTCATTAACAGCCTGAAACCATGTTTCAGATCTAAGCTTATTCTACAGGAACAGGAACAAAGACAAGTGATTAATTTGTAATTCACTTAGCTGATAAATATCATCACATGTTATCTGCCCAGGGGCTGTAAAACACTGTACTTTATTTCCTGTGGCAACTGATAGGAATATAGATGTTTGGTCATAACGATTGATGTTTTCAGTTGCCATTACTAGCTTCTGCTTGGTAACAGAGCTCAGCTCAGCCAGCTTGCTGTCATAAAACATCCATCCACACTTTCGTGATGCATTCACAGAGCACTTTACAGTTTGCTAAAGGCATTCACATGCACTAGTTCATCTGACCTATCCCAGCCCTATGAAGTATGTATAATATTGCTATTAGCACCATTTTATAAATAAAGAAAACATGGGTGAAGAAGTACAATGACTTTAATTAGGGTTATATAGCCTTGGCCTCTGACTCTCAATCCTAATCCACTTTTAGGCTATGTAAAGCTGCCTTTCTAATTTCAGAGGCTATGATGTGTGCTTCATAAATTATACCAGCCTTTGTAGAAATGCTTACTTCCAGGACACCCACCATGAAGAGTCCCAGCCTGACAGCACTGCCTGGTAACTGGAGGATGCCAGGAGAAGCTAATGTAGTAGTCCTTCCCTCTTTCCTCCACATCCCAGAGGGGAAACGCCCAAATATTCCCTTTCCTTATGTTCAGAGAGCTTCAGTAAATGAGCTCCTGTGTCTCCCTGGCATTTGGAGAAATGAAGAACCAGAAGCAGAAGATCCCAGGGCTATCATTTGGAGTTGCCATAAACCAGAATTTCCTGAGAACAGTGACGCCTGGGGTGTTGTGCCTGCCTGGAGCCTTATAAATCTATCCCCTGCAGTGTTCAAGGGCTCATTGCCTCCAACCAGATCTACTATTTGGAATTATCTAGTGAATTATTTATGGTTTATACATTCGACAGGGCCTCATGACTGGGTTTGAAAACACTCAGTTTCTGGCTTGCTGTTTGGGCCTAGAAATGTCTGTCTGGAAAACTGTGGCTCGGAGAAGTGAAGTTGCTAAAGATCCTGGAGCTAGTAAAGGGCAGAGCAGTTCTGAACCAAGTGCGTCGATTCTAAGCTATGCTAGCTCCATAGTGAAAGAGCCTGCATGTTTTGCTTTGAGGGCAACAAAGCTTTGTGAGGGGGTGGGGTTTGTGGACTGTGTCCTACCTAGGCAGGTTTGGGTAGAGAAGAACCCCAAAGAAAAGGTGGGGAGGGCCAGCTACTGAAGTGGAGGAAAGAGGATGAGTCTCTGGGCCCGTAGCAAGGGAGGAAAAGAAGATTGTTGAGGTAGGGGACCGGTGGGGGTGTGAGCAGTAGAAAGGTCCATGTACAATGTGTTGACGCGGAGTCCTAACCTCAGTCTCAAAGAGGCTCTCGAAGTGGGAACCTGAGGCCAGCATACATCCACATGGCATGCTCTTTGGTTTCATCGCTGCTGCGTCTGCCAGAATCGCACTGCGGCAGCATTGTTACTGGTACTGTCGGGGAATTGTTTCTGCTCTCCAACACTCAGAAAAAAACAAAAAAGTAAATTTCTAAGTATGTATTTCCTCTCTATTTTCTAAATGTTTTTATTGGAATATCTGTGAAATGATAAAAGCAACTTGAAGCAATATAGGACACTTTGCAAGCATACTATTTGCAAGCACCATTAAAAAAAAGGTCGCAGTCATTTTTATCAAGAACTGCTATTTCCTAGGCAAAGAAAATAGGGTAGCAAATCACTCATATCTATAAAATATTAATAAGTGTTCTGAAGTACACAGACATAGAACACATCTCATAAAGAAATGCCCTTACTCTGGGAGGGACAGCATCCCCTCATTGTTATTCCCTAGCCTGCAGGCCCTTGGGAAAATTACTTGCCTACTTGTGACACCCTTCGTTCTGGCAGGATCACATGTTCCTGCTACTAAGAGGGAACGCCATGAAGAAAGGGGGCTACATGACTCTAGCTATCAGCTTGTAATGAAAGAAGGAAAGGATAGGCAAGCTTCCAACTTTTAGAATAAAAAGAAGGTCAGAAGAAGCCCTGCATAACTTCCCTTTTATATCTTTGCAAAGGAATTAGAACTGAAGACTAGAATCTGAGACTATATGTACTTGTTAAGACTGTAGGAACTGGCCGGGCGTGGTGGCTCGCGCCTGTAATCCTAGCACTCTGGGAGGCCGAGGCAGGAAAACCGCTCGAGGTCAGGAGTTCAAGATCAGCCTGAGCAAGAGTGAGGCCCTGTCTCCACTGAAAATAGAAAGAAATTAGCTGGACAACTAAAAATATATAGAAAAAATTAGCTGGGCATGGTGGAGCATGCCTGTAGTCCCAGCTACTCGGGAGGCTGAGGCAGGAGGATTGCTCGAGCCTGGGAATTTGAGGTTGCTGTGAGCTAGGCTGATGCCACGACACTCTAGCCAGGGCAACAGAGAGAGACTCTGTCTCAAAAAAAAAAAAAAAAGACTTTAGGAACCATGTAACATTTTTGTGATTTTTGTTGTCCCTGTGCGGTTCACTATACCAGCGTAGAGACATTTTCCTTAAAACCTTTAAGAAAAAAAGGGTTTGTGTATTTTTCTTTGGACAAAAAATAAATGGGTGGCAAGCAATGTGAGGAGCTAGGAAGATACCGTCTCTCTGCAGGGAGAGACTAAGGTTAGAAAAACTCTAGGCATGAAAAGAAAAGCTTGAAGAGCCATTGTGAGCCTGAGAAGGGGGACCACCCTATCCAGAGGTACAGAGATTGTAACCCACCCCTTGTTTTCATCTGAGACTCATCTAAATCTAAGCCCTCCACGGTAACCAGCACTGATAAAGTTTCATTGAAGGAACAGAGAGACCAGGACCCTCCACTGAATCCTGGGTCACAAAATCATCAGTCATCGTGGTAAACATCTCCCTTACCGTTAATATAGCTATCTGCTTTGGAAGAAGACAAGAATAGAGAAATGCCCAGGAGTGCAAAGAGCCAAGCATGGATTTCTCCTGTGATTTTCCTATGGTCTATTATATGTAGTAATTGATTTTGATTTTCTTCAACATTTTCTTATATCACAGAGATTAATAGGTATTAACAGAGATATAATATCATAATTAATACTAAAATGTCGATAAGTCTTTAAACCGAAATGAAGATTATATGGAATACAGCTTATTTCTATGAGATTAGCTATGGAAAGTTACTGATTAAACTGCCATTTTCTTTTATTAGGGAATTGTTTGAATATGCTCTTTATCAGTTCTGCATAGGTCTGTGGAAAACTGATAGAAACACCATGAAGAGTTAGATTGGATAGTAACAGGCAAATGGTAAAATTTTATCTGCTGAAACATACCAAAGCCATTTTCTGATGTGTTTTCATTTTTCTGCCTTATCCTTTCTCTCCAGGCAGCTTCATCAGCTTTGAGCAGTCTGGGCCACGTGTACACAGCCATTGGAGACTACCCCAATGCTCTGGCCAGTCACAAACAGTGTGTTCTTCTCGCCAAGCAATCCAAAGACGAACTTTCTGAAGCCCGAGAACTTGGCAACATGGGAGCTGTGTATATTGCCATGGGTGACTTTGAGAATGCTGTGCAGTGCCACGAGCAGCATCTGAAGATAGCCAAGCACCTGGGGAACAAGCGAGAAGAGGCCCGGGCCTATAGCAACCTGGGCAGTGCTTATCATTACCGGAGGAACTTTGACAAGGCCATGTCATACCACAACTACGTGCTAGAGCTGGCACAGGAGCTGATGGAGAAGGCCATTGAGATGCGGGCCTATGCTGGCCTAGGCCATGCTGCCAGGTGCATGCAGGATTTGGAGAGGGCTAAACAGTACCATGAGCAGCAGCTGGGCATTGCTGAGGATCTCAAGGACCGCGCTGCAGAGGGGCGAGCGTCCTCCAATCTAGGTAAGGACAAGATTGCTTGCAAGATACCAGGTCAATGCCATGAGCTGAAAATAGCTGGAGTAGGCCACCATCTTTTACCAATCTGTGTGCTTATATTCAAAAGACTCTCCTTATTGTATATGTTATATCTTTCCTTCAGACATATTTCCTTGGAGCCTACCTGCTCTAAATCACATGAGTCATCATAGTGCCCTAAGGATTAGAATTCTGAAATACTGGAAAAACAAAACACCCCAACCTTTTAATCTGTCTAGAGAGAAGAGCAACCAGATTTGTCTAATTAGAGAGAAGGAAAATGAAATGATTCTCTAAAGCTATGTTTGGTTTAAATGAAAGAGAAGGAGCTAGAAAATAATCAGTGGACGGGAATTTGAGAGGATTTTTTGCTTACAGGGATTTCTTTACTTGGTGAATTAACCCCAGAGGAAATGCTTTTTTTCCTCAGAATGATGTGTATTCACAAATAATATTGCTAGTTTTAGTTTACATGCAAAAATTATGTTTTGAAAGATCTATTTCAGTAAGATAGATTTGCAGTCACTGTTTTGATAGTACCTGGCTACAGTTAAAACATTTAGCATTTGGGGAGTTTATATGTAGTGGTAAGAAACAATAAGTAATTGGTAACCGGCTACTTTTTAGAAGATATTGTTGTTATTTTATCTCTATATCTGAGCAGATGTGGGTACATAATCAAGGAAAGATACAGATGAGTTTGGAAGTATTAGTGTATGCTTATCAGATTTTAGTAGCAATAGAAAGTAAAACTCAGCCCCTTTTTCTTATGTAACCTACCAAACCAAGGTATCCTCATCTCTATTTATTTAATTTTAGCACTACTCTTCCCTCCTCCCTACCTCTGCTTATTTTAATCCAATGTTTCTTGAATAGTTGTTACAGAAAGTCTTGCAGATTCCTAGAGATGGTTCTGAAGATGGTATCGAGATCAGAATGAGAGTCTAGAGAGTCTGACAAGAACCGTAGAAAAAAGCTCTTAACTTTATATATTCATTTAACAGATTAAAAGTATTTATTGAATCCTTACTATGTGCTTAATCTTGGAATAGTTGCTTTAAGGGATACAGAAGTTAAAAAAATCCTTGATCTCAAAGAGCTTATAGTTTAGTTGGAAAAATAAGACTAATACATAGGATAATAGTGGCTTCCCTACAATACAATGTTAATAATGTTGTGCCACCATGGAATTTTTAGAAGGGAGACTCTGAATAACTGGAAATAGTCAGGAAAGCTTCTTGCCAATTAGACCCAAGTGGACCTTGAAGAATAGGTGAGATATGTCCAGGAATGGGATGGCATTGATGGCAAGACACATGTGAAAGGAGGTATGAGATGCAGTAGGTTGGCATGTCTGAGGGATGGTGGCATGATTGCCTTCAGGAATGTGCTAGAGGGTGGTAGATTAGTGTGAAAACTAGGCAAGGGATGTGCTAGTGAACAGGAGCTTCTAAAGATTTTTGAAACGTAGGAGTGGGAAGATAGATTAGGTATTTAAGGCAGATGAGTAAAGGGGTGGCATGCAGGATAAATTGGAGGACTTGGAACCTGGAGTTTAGAAAGCTGTGTGTAGTGGACTATTCAGATTTCCCTTTTCATCTTGTGTCAGTTTTGATAAATTGTAGTTTTCAAAAACTTTGTTCATTTCATGTAAGTTGTTGAATTTTTTGGCTTAAAGTTGTTTATCATATTTTCTTATTATTCATTTAATGTTTGTAAGATACATAGTGATATGCCCTCTTTCATTCCTGATACTGGTAATTTGTATTCTGCACCTGCACCTCCCCCCCTTTTCTGGGTCATTCTGACTAGAGATTTATCAATTTTCTTGATCTTTTTAAAGAACCAACTTTTGCTTTTGTTAATTTTTTTCTATTGTTTGTTTGTTTATTTCTGCTCTTTTATCGTTTTCTTCCTTATAGTTACTTGGGGTCCTTTTTGTAGCTACTCTGGGTCAAGGCTTAGTCATTTATTATAGACCCCTTCTTTTTTGTAATACAAGTATTTAAAGATATAAAATTTCCTCTAAACACTACTTGACCTGCATCCCATAATTTCTGATGTGTTTTATTTTCACTTTCATTGAATTTTTAAATTTTTCTAAGGTGATTTGTGATTTCTCTTTGATTCATTGTTTAATTTAAAAATATTTGAGATTTTCACAGATGTTTTCTTGTTACCAAATTTTAGTTTAATTTCATTGTGGTCAGAGAACATACTCTGTAGGATTTTAATGGGAGTAGTGGTCTATAGATGTCAGTTAGGTCAAGGTAGTTGATATTGTCATTCAGATCATTTTTGTCTTTATTGATTATTTTTGTCTACACATTTTATCAATTGCTAAGAAGGGAGTTGTTAAACTCTACTTATTGTGGATTTGTCTGCTTCTCCCTTTAATCCTGTGAAACTTTGCTTCATGTATTTTAAAGCTCTCTTATTGGGTAGATAGTCATTTATGATCTTTTGTCTTCCTGAGAAAATGCTTCTTTTATCATTATGAAATGTCTCTTTTCATCTTTGGTAATGCCCTTTTGCTTCAAAGTTTACTTTATCTGATACTGATATACCCATTCCCACCTTCACATGCTTATTGTTGCTGTGGTTCATCTTTTTCTATTTTTATTTCTCTAATAGCTCACTGGGCTCAAGTGATCCTTCTGCCTCAGCCTCCAGAGCAGCTGGGACTATAGGTGCTTGCCACAATGCCTTCCTGATGTTTCTTTCTTTCTTTCTTTCTTTCTTTCTTTCTTTTTTTTTTTTTTAAGTAGAGAGGGGGTCTTGCTCAGGCTGGTTTTGAACTCCTGAGCTCAAGCAATCCTCCCACCTCGGTCTCCCAGTGTGCTAGGATAACAGGCATGAGCCACCGCGCCTGGCCCAACCTCTCTATATTTTCTTACTGCTTTGGTTGCTCTCCAGTGCCTTCCGGTAGGTCTCCTGCCCACCCCCCACCAGAATTTACAGTTGTTATTTATAGGAGGGTTGGTCTAAAAGGAGGAGCTACTCCTCCTCCATTACTGGAAACTGAACCCCTCTTACCCATTTCTAACCCATTGCAGTTCATTTTGCACCCTTTGTCCCCTGACAAAAGATCAACAGTGATCTCTTCACAGCTGAGTTGAGAGATCTTTTGGACAGTTGTAGATTTCAGTACGCAGCAGTTGGGCATGCTCTGCTGATTTCTCCTTGAAATTCTTTCCTCTATAGGTTTCTATGAAGCACCACTGTCCTGATTTTCTTCCTGGCTGCTCTTTCTGTATCTTTTTCATTGGCTTTTCTTGCCCCCTTTGAAAGATGAACAATTTTTAAAAGTTACGAAAGTGGTACTTAAAAAATGTTAAAAAATGTTTGCAATATTAAAATGTATAAAATGGCAAAAGGAGGTTCACCCCTTAAAATTATTACTGCCCTACTCCTCAGTTAACTACTGTTAACAATTTGATTAGAATACTTCCAGACATTTTATCTATGTATATAAACATGTCAGTACATGTGTATGTGTGTAAATATACACGTGTGTGTAGATTGTTCCCTTTTTGAAACTTGGATCATAATATATATACTTTCCTACAGCCTGCTTGTTTTCACTCTGCCTTCTTTCTTAGGCTTCCCTCTATGTCATTATTCAGATGTCCTCCTTTATCTTCAATGGCTCCTTTCCATTGTATTGTCACTTGTCGAATGTGGGAGTCCTCGTGTTTTGTTCCCTGATTCTTTTCTGTTCTTTTTTAGTATATTTCTCTTTATCATTTGTAACCCCAAACTTAGACCACTGCTTCAGTGCACATTGTTTCTAAATCTGTATTCATCGGCTCTGATTTCTTTCTGGCCTGAGCATCATTTTCACCTTTCCAACTGCCTAGTGGATATTCCATCTGAGTCTCATGCTGATCTGTCAAAGTTAGTGAGTCTGAACATGAGATATCTTTTTTATAAATTAACTCCTAGCTTTCCTAATTCTGTTCATGACAGCCCCACCCTTTAGCCATCTGTCTTAGTTTCCTATTGCTATGTAACAAATTACCATAAATTTGGAGGTTTAAAACGATGCAAATTTATTCTCGTATAGCTCTGGAGGTCAGAAACCTAAAATCAGTTTTATTGGTGTAAAGTCAAGATGTTGACAAGGCTAGTTCCTTCTGCAGAGTTCAGAGGAGAATCTGTTTCTTTGCCTTTTTCAGCTTCTAATGGCTGCTTTCCTCCTCCATCAGAGTGCATCCCTCTGATCTCTGCTTCTGTTGTCACGTCCCCTTCTCTTCTGCCTCTGACTCCAGCAGCCCTCTGGTAAAGACTGTTGTGATTGTATCAGGCCCACCCGGATAGTCCAGAATAATCCCCCTATCTCAAGATCCTTAACTTAATCATACCTGCAAAGTCCCTTTTGCCATATATGGTAACATTCAGGGGTTCCAGCAATTAGGACATGGACATATTGTAGGGGAGGGGGATATTATTATTCAGTCTACCATACCATCTCGACTTAGAACTCTGAAGTCACCATTTGATTTCTTCCTTTTTTTTTTCCCCCCAGGTGATTCCCAATCTAACAGTTGCCAAATAAATGCTTTCATAAAGATTCTTTTCTTTCATTGCCCCATCCTAGCTGCCCAGTCTGTTACATCAACCTAGTATTTGGGTTTTCCTCACCATCATTCCCTTCTTCCCGTGTCTCCTCCATCCACATATCATATTAGACTGATCTTCCTAAAGCTGTGCTCAAATCATTAGTTGCCATATACTGTGTATCAGAGTCCTTACCTTAAAATGAAGGCTGTCGTGATTACAGACATACCAAATTTTCTGTTCTTTAATTCTGCTACTTCTTTATATATATTTGTTCATTACCTAAAACTGGGTGTTTCCATCTTCACTAATCTCACCACATTGACCATGCTTTCCTGCTTTAATAAATTTTCTCAAGCTATTTCTTCCACTTAACTCCTGTATCCCTATCTTGCTTATCTAAATTTTACCGTTCTTTTTAGGATTATCCCAAATACCATTCACTACTCTAAGCCTCTCTTGGTAAGTTGTTTCCCTTTTCTGAGCCCTAATAATACTTTTAAAATTTCTCTTATTCTAGTAATATTCAATCATAAATTATAGTTATTTGTATACTTGTATAATTGCCTATACTGGGTTAAAGTTCATTAGAAGTGTGAACTATGTTTTACTCTGTAATATCCCTATCACCAAGTATAACCCCTTACACAAAAATATTTGTGTTTTTAGATTGAACGAGTCAAAGCTTATACCAAGAGGTTGTGCCCAGGTGATTGGAAGAATAGTGGTGACTTTGGAAAGAAACAGGAAAGCTGGGAGGGGAAAAGCACATGATAAGTTTGATTTTGTATACTCCAGTACATATTTCTCTCATTTAATGTAACACGAACAAATAGAACTGGAAATAGTATTTTAAGTTGACATTATCCTAATGACATCTGTGAGATAGAAAAGAAAGCCAGCCAGGGAGACTGAGTCAGGCTCACAGAGGGTGGAGGGCATCCTGGTGGAGCTCAGGGAGACGAGAACTTCAAGATATGAAAGGTATAACATTTATATCAAAGAAGCCAAGGAAAATGAGATTGTAGTCACTAGGAAGGCTTTTGGACAATAGAAGCTTCCTGTGCATATTTGAAAGTGAAGTGGATAGAATTTGTGGACATGGAGAGAGAGAGAGGGAAAGAGAGAGAGAAGACAGAGATGACAAGAAGTCTTTGTCCTTTGGTGGTCAGCATATACTAATATTAATATTTATTACCTGGCTTTTATTTGTTTTAAAACAAAGCAAGTGGAAATTATTTAGAGTCTTCAGATTTTTTTATCAGTAAGTAGCCTAGCTGTTTTCTAACCATGTGTTCCTTGTGAAAATAATGTTAATGTAAATTTTGGCTTAGAAAACAGCCATCTTTTCTTTTATGCTCAAAACAACCATAGTTGCTTGACAGTATTTCCATAGCCTCTAGTTTTTTGGTGGCTTTATTTATGGTTCTAATTTAGGCAGTTTGGAGTCAAACCTCAGATGTGCTACAGAGTAGGTTACTAGACTAAAGGCTCAATTAAAGTCCTTTCACTTGGATAATCACAAATCTTCTAATTTACTGGGGAACCAGGCAGAATTACCTCTCTTTGGGATAAACTGCAATTAGGAAAGCGAGCAGGGAGACAATGAGAAGGATGGCTCAGTCTCCCCCACCACGACGACCACCACCACCACCACTACACAGGTGACCACTTAGTTTGCCCCTGTGCTCCAGCAACAGATAAAGACAAAGGTGAGCATATTACACATCAATGTTGGGCCTGTTGTCTCTAGTATTGGGTCAAATATGCAAGATGGAAAGTTCTTTCCTCCAGGGCCTGAGATCAGATATCTAATAATTCATCTACGGAAAATAATTGATCGTTTAAAAAACACTCCCTTTTTAGTCAAAAAGACATTTTCGGCCAGGCTGGATGGCTTACACCTGTAATCCTAGCACTTTGGGAGGCCGAGGTGGAAGGATTGCTTTAGGCCAGGAGTTCGAGACCAGCCTGAGCAAGAGGGTGACTCTGTTTCTACAAAAAATAGAAAAAATTAGCCAGGCATGGTGGTGTGCACCTGTAGTCCCAGTTACTCGGGAGGGGATCACTTGAGCCCAGGAGTTTGAGGTTGCAGTGAGTTGTTACATGATGGTGCTGTTGCACTCTAGCCGGGGTGACAGATAGAGACTCTGTCTCAAAAAAAAAAAAAAAAAAACAACATTTTATATCTAAAAAGTAGCTTATTTGGGAAGGAATGGGAAATGGGACTAGTGTTGATTGATTCATTTGTTCACTTATTCGTTCATTCTTTTGCTCAACAAATATTTGTTGAATATTAGTTATGTGATAGGCACTGTGCTAGCTTTTAATGAATAAAACCAACATAGTTCTTATCCTCATGTAGCTTATGGTTTTTCATTCAACAAGTGTATATTAAAGCATACTTTGGCCACATGTTTATATTCGTTTTCATATTTAATCCTCCCCACAAACCTATGAGGTTGAGAATATTAATTGATTTTACATACGAGAAAACCAGAGCCCATATAGGTTAAAAAACTTAATTTTTTTTTTAACTCCTTGAGTCTCCGGAGACTCATAGCATAAAAGGCTCATTAAAATCTCTTAAAATGACACTTGGCCTCTTTTTTTTCTGTATTTTCAAACCATCCTGGGAGTCATGTGTTAGAGCAAAAGTTTGGTAGCATTGTGGTGGGTACACATCATTGCTCTCACTTACAGTGCAGCAAAATGATAGCCACTGGAAATGGTGACTCAGCTATTCTAATTCTAGAATGTGAGAATACTACCTAAGTAACTTTTAGAAAAATCATGTTTAAAAATTAAATTCTGGGAGTCTGAGTCAGAAATTCTGAATTCCCAAGGTCAGGTAGAATAGTGTTACATATAATCTACATGATATACACACTTATTGTACCTTAGGTATGTATTATTCTTGAGGCCAGGTGTTCGAGACCAATCTGAGCAAGAGTGAGACCCTGTCTCTATAAAAAATAGAAAATATTAGCCAGGTGTGGTGATGCATACCTACAGTCCCAGCTACTCAGGAGGGGATTGCTTGAGCCCAGGAATTTGAGGTTGCAGTGAGCTATGATGATGCCACTGCACTCTAGCTGGGTGACATTTTGAGACTCTGTCTCAAAAACACAAAAAGACATTTTATATCTAAAAACTATATCATTACTGTGAACACACATGAAACTCAGTATTCTAAAGAATCTTATAATTTACTTTTCATTATATATAAAATATATTTATAATATTAAATATAATATTTACATTTTATTAAAATGTACTTTAATAAAATATAATTTAATTAATATATTTGATTAAATTTTTGTGCCTACCACATAGCCTTGTAGTGAGGATTAAATGAAACAATGAAATAATAATTTTATTAGTATATTTATGAAATATATTAATAATGTATTTTTATTTTGTAGAAGAAAAATTTTTTCTATAATATAGCAGTCACTTTCCTTTATGATTTTACATTTCAATTTTTATACATTGAGAATTTTTTTAAAGTGTAAGGAGGCCTGGCTTTATAGGCAAAATGTTTATAATTGTGGGTAGTAATTAACTTATACTAATTAGGTATTTTTCTTTGGAAATCCTCAGAATGATATGTGGGCATGTATTCAAAATAACCTCTCCAGATGTCAAAAGGTCTATGAGCCCTCACATTGAAGTTCTTGGTATAAACAATGTGAATCTATGATATTTGTGTTTTACAGTACTTATTTGTCCTCCCAATAGCCCCATGAGGTAAACTATTATTATTCTGTTTCAATGATGAGGATTCAGAGATTAAGGAACATTTGTGACTCACCTAAGATCACAAAGTAAGAAACAGAGTTGGAAGACTTCAGGTCTAGGATTTCATGTCCATAGATGTTTCCATGAGAGAACATTCCCACTGGAATGGTGGATCCTAGTGGGAGCCATGCTAGGATTACCTGGGCTAGGGCTGAAAGCCAAAGATGCTACTTCCTCTCCAACCTCCACACCCCCATCCATGGGAAGGTGAAAAAGAAAAAGCACCACTAAAAGGATTATAGGCCACCATGAAAGAATGTTTGCAGCTCATGCCCAGGAGCAAGACAGCAAGCATTCCTAGAGAAGTATAGGTACTAAGACAGAAAAATCCTTTCTTCTCTTTTCCTAGAGAAGCTGTTGTCTATTGATTACTTGCACTGAGCTTTGCAAACATTGTTTCATTTAATCCTCACTACCAGGCTATATGGTAGGCATAAAAGTAAAAGTACTGGCCCAAGTTCATATGGTTTATAAGCAGCAGAGGCAGGATCCAAACTCAGGTCAGCAAGTTCTCTTTTGCTATAGCCCTCAGGACCCCTACACATTTACTGACTGGTTAGTTCTTCTACTTGAGAAGCATAGACAAGACTACACAGATCATCAAAGTCTAATAACGCCCCTGATATGGGAAGTCAAACCACCCACCTCTGCTTTTCATCCAAAGCAGTTCCTATTAAGGGTCATGAAAAGGGAAAATACTAATATAAATGCAAAAAATTAATATGTACCAGGCCCTGAAACAGATTTTTCTAGACATCTAAAAGAAAGGAAGAAAAATGTCTCTTCCCTGTTTAAAAGGACACATGAGCAATGGAGAACATCAACCAAAGCAGGAGATTTTCCTGATCAAGCACCAGAGGACTCGAAGAAAATGATTCAGACCCTCGTTAAGGTTATGACATGCACATCCTGTGCTGTGCCCCACACCTATCAGTGCCTAATACATATTAATAATATTTATTCTCCCCATTTAGGTCAAGATTTGTCACCCTGCTTGTCTAGACATTGCTATTTAAAAGGAGCTGTGATTTGCTTACAGATACAGCACATCTGTAAACATGTGAGCTGAGGCAGACGGGGCAGTAAATCTTGGTCAGAGCTGCACTTTGGACTGTAGCAGGAGAGGCTGCAGAACTGTTGTTGGAATAATGAAGTGGATGCTTGCTGCCAGGGCCCAGAGTTGTGTCTCCAGCAGGCAGAATCTAGCAGTAAATTAGCTTATGTTTCAGCTTGGCAGTTGGCACTTGGTTCATTTGTAGATGCTAATTGTAATCTGATGTTATCAGCAGCAGGTAATTGAAATGGTCTTGATGAATTACTTAATTTCTTTTAATAGCTGAGTCTTCAAGAACTGAATAAAGAAGATAAGGTGATGGGGGGAAAACACAACAGCTCTATCTTTCTAATTAGTGCTTGGAGGTTTTTTCTTCTTTACACAAATGATTATGAACATGTGAAGCTGAATAGATTTATGAGTCAAAACCCCTCCGGGGAGCATTTCCCATAAGGCAGCCCAGTCCTGAACATTGATGACACTTCTGTTAGGACTTCAGAAAGGAATGCTTGTGTGATCACTTTGGGGAATGTGGATTTCTGTACTCAATTTTGTTTTCCAGGGCATTGCCTGTGAGGGGTATTGCCTCTTTGGTATTTACCCTACCTTCAGCCCTTCTTTGGCTATTTTCTGTGAACAGTGCTGCCTGGCACCATTCAGTGAGCATGGGAGCCTCACAATGATGTTAGTTATTGGCCCCAGTACCCACACCTGGCACTGGCACCTCCCACACCTGCCTGTCCCTAAGTCTTTCCATCTGCAACAGCTCCTGTGTAGTCCTTTGCTTTGCCAGCAATGGTGAGTGCAGATGTGTCCTGCCGGCTGTGCTGGATGCTGCACACTGGACCTATGCCACGTGATGACACTGAGCTTGGGGGTCTGTCTTCTGGAATCATTTGGCTCTGGCTTTAGTCTCATGTTCTTTCCTTAAGTAATCCATTTGTTTTGGGGTGACTTTGAAGGTATTTGCCTTTAAGTGGTTTTGAGAAAATCAAAGTAACAGCAGAAAATGTAAAGCATCAGAATCAGGTCTTTTAGGTAGACATTTGGTGATGATATAGCAAATGATTATTCAGATCACCTCTGTGGTTCTCCTTCATGGACAATTCTATTGGAAGACAGCTGAATTTAGAAGTGAAGATTCCAAATCTCTAAGCCACCAACATGACTGAGGCAGTAAATGCCTTTGATGAAAAAAAAAAAAAAAAGTACGTTTCAAGGGCTCTGGTCATGTTCTGCTTCTTGATCTGAGTGGTAGTTACACTGTTGTCCTCAACTTTGTAAAAATTTGTTGATCTGTATGCTTATGATTTTATGCCTTTCTATGTTTTATACTTTAATTAAAGATTGATTGATTGATTTTTGAGATACTCTGTTGCCCAGTCAAGAGTACAGTGGCATCATCATAGCTCACTGCAACCTCAAACTCCTGGGCTCAAGTGATCCTCCTGCCTCAGCCTCCTAAGTAGCTGGGACTATAGGTGCGCACCACCATGCCCGGCAAATTTTTCTTTTGTTTGTAGAGATGGGATCTCACTCTTGCTCAGGTTGGTCTCGAACTCCTGGCCTCAAGTGATCCTCCCACCTCAGACTCCCAAAGTGCTAGAATTATAGGCATGAGCCACCTTGCCTGGCCAAAGGTTTATTTTTAAAAACATATTGCACTGTGGGGCAGAGTAGAATTGGAATGATATGCCTTTCTTTTCTTCTTTTCTTTCCCCTTTTTTACTTTTAATTGATAAATTATAATTGTATATATTTATACAATTATATATCATGTATTGTATATATATAGTATATATACGATATATTTGATATATGTATACATTGTAGAAAGATTAAATTAAGATAATTAACATATCTGTCACCTCACCTACTTATCTTTTTTGTGGTGAGAACATTTAAAATCTACTCTTAGCAATTTTGAAATATACATTATTAACTGTGGTCACCATGCTGTGCAATAGATCACTAAAACTCATTCCTCTTGTCTCACTGAAATATCAACATCTGCCCTCTCTCCATTCCCCGCCTCCTACCTCCAGCCTCTGGTAGCCACTATTCTACTCTCTGCTTCTGAGAGTTCAACTTTTTTAGATATCACATATGAGTGAAATCACACAGAATTTGTCTTTCTGTGGCTAATTTTACTTGGCATGGTGTCCTCTGGGTTCATCCATGTTGTCTGAAATGACACAATTTCCTGTTTTTAACACTGTATAGTATTCCATTGAATATATACACACCACATTTTCTTTATCCATTCATCTGTTGGTGGATACTTAGGTCGCTTCCCTATCTTGGCCATTGTGAATAATTCTTCAGTGAACATGGAAGTACCGGTATCTGTTCCACATTCTGAGCACATTCATGCCTGTGGTTTTCACCACCCTATACCAACTCCCCAAACCCAGATCTGACTTCCAACTGTGACATCTGTCTACTACTCTTGCCTCCTAGACACCTCTATCTGCGCCAATAGGCCTCTTTCCAAGTCTGTGATTTCACAGTGTATTTTCCCATTTCTGAGAATGATAACATAATTTCCTCAGGATACAACCTGGAAATCTCAAAGTTATCCTGGAATCCCTACCTCCTTCCCTCACAGCCTAGATCTAGTTGGTCAAAAGTCCGGAGAATTTTGCTTCCCAAAGCAAGTTCTAATGTATCTACAGGGCTGTTTTCTCAGTCCCCCCCACCCCATGTCTTGCCCAGATCATTGCAACAGCTTCTTCCATGCTGGTCTCCCAGCTTCTTCAGTTCATTTTCAACATTGTCACCACGGTAACCCTCTCAAAACTCCAACTGCTGAATCTCAGCTTATCATTTCTATGCTTAAAACCTTGCAGTGGTTTCCCACTGTCTTCAGGATGAAGTCCAAAATCCTTGGCCTGGCATTTATGTTCTTTAACAACCTTTAACATCCAAAAAAATATTTATTGATAGTGAAGATAAATGACTATGTTCGTAGTTCATATATTTACCATGTTGTAATTTTTATTGTTATTTTACTTCTACTTAAAAAAAAAAAAGCAAAACAAAACAGTTAACTGTAAAACAGCCTCAGGCAGGTTCTTCAGGAAGTATTTAGAAGAAAGCATTGTTATCATAGCAGATGACAGCTCCATGCATGTTACTGCCCCTGAAGACCTTCCAGTGGGACAAGATACGGAGGTGGAAGCCAGTGATACTGATGATCCTGACCCTGTGCAGGCCTAGGCCAGGGGTTGGGAACCTGTGGCTTCAAGGCCACGTGTGGCCTTCTAAGTTCTTTTTTTTTTTTTTTTTTGAGACAGAGTCTCACTCTCTTGCCTGGGCTAGAGTGCCGTGGCATCAGCCTAGCTCACAGCAACCTCAAACTCCTGGGCTCAAGCAATCCTACTGCCTCAGCCTCCCGAGTAGCTGGGACTACAGGCATGTGCCACCATGCCTGGCTAATTTTATATATATATATTTTTAGTTGTCCAGCTAATTTCTTTCTATTTATAGTAGAGACGGGGTCTTGCTCTTGCTCAGGCTGGTCTCAAATTCCTGAGCTCAAGCAATCCTCCCTTCTCAGCCTCCCAGAGTGCTAGGATTACAGGCGTGAGCCACCACGCCCGGCCAAGGTTCCTCAAAGTTCTTGATGTGACCTTTTGACTGAATCCAAATTTTACAGAACAAATCCTTTTATTTTTATTAATATATTTTTGTTTTTTATATTTTTATTTTTAAAATGAACATATTTAAAATACCAAAGAATAAAATAAGTCTCAATGAAATAATCTTCCCAGGTTGACTGGCACAATTAGAACATTAGTCAGCCATAAGGGCTAAATTGACAGCTGCTATGCTCATGATTTAGCTTTAACTTCCTCTGCCTGACTGGTGCCACTACCACACGAGGCTGGTTGGCGACAGTTTGTGGGGGTCGAGTATGCCAATCTGTTATCAGCTTTTGACAACAGTGCACTGTGTTTCTGTTTGAAGTGGAATTTGTGAATAGTTGCACAGCTCGACAGTATGTTTTGATTTTGTCTGCTTAACAGCCCTTCATGTCAAAGAAGACCAAGAGAATGCTGAAGGAAGAAAACAGACTTTTTAATGAGGATTGGGAATTACAATATTATCTTGTTTCTGCTTTGTGATAATTGCAATATCAACATCAAAGAAATTCAGTGCTCACAATCAGCATTATAACACTCATAAAGACCACAAATATTTTAAATTAGAGAAAAAGTTGGGAAAGGTGGTACTGCAGAAATTAAAAGATGAAAAACAAAAGCAAAGCAAGCAATAAGACATGGAAATAATGCCACTGAAACAACTTATAAAGTAGTTTATATACTCAGGAAAAAGGGAAGCCATTCAGTGATGCAGAAATTGTGAAAGAATGCATTGTTGAAGTTGTATGATGCTTAGACCCTGATAACATTTCAAAGTACAAACAACTGCCTCTTTCAAGGAGACCCATAACTTATTGGCAGCATGAATTAGCTTTCAGCTTAACAACTTCATGCAATACTTCAAAAGGAAAATATATATTATTCAATCACTTTGGATGAATCAATTGATACTACTGACGCAGGTTTTATACTTCATTCAGGTCATAACAGAAGATTTTCTTTGCTACAAAGAATTACTCACTTTGGGCACTCTTGTGAACAGAACATGGGGATCTTCAGCAACTTTCAGGATAAATGTTGTGAAGTTAGACTGAATTTGGTAAATTTAGTGAGTGTATGTACAGACGGTGCATTTTCCATGACAGGATATCATGAAGGGTTTATGGCACAGATTAAAAAAGTATTAACAGATCCAGATGCTCTCATTTCTTTTCATTGTATTTTGCATCAGCAAAATCTGTTGTAAAGCTACTATTTTAAGTGACACTTTGCAACAAGTTGTAAGTATTGTTCACTATATTCCTACAAATGCAACATGGCATCCTTGGTTTCATAACATGCTGAAGTTGAACAATGAGGTATTCGGTGTGGATTTGCCATATCATTCGAAAGTGCAGGGACAGGTATTAGCCAAAATTTTATCTCTGTGAGAACAGATAATTAAATTTTATGAAGAACAGAATCAGCAATGTGAATTATTGAAAGAAGTTTTCTATAGGAATGCACCATTTCTGTGTGATATCATGTCAAATTGAAACAACTTGAATATTTCTCTGCAAGGTAAAACTAAGTCTGTATATGATATGTGGCAAAAAATTCAAGCATTTTGAAAAAAAGATATCTTTTTTCAAAACACTTCTCTAAAAGGAAGTTTCAGATGAACATTTTCCCCAGTTAGCAAAGGCCATTGATGAGGAGGATGGTATATGTGAATCATTTGAAGAATATGCAGCTGTTATAGATCTATTACTTGGAAAATCAATGAAAGGTTCACTGACTTTGAGAATCATGACATCACACTCAAATTAGCATTTTAGCCTCACCTAGTTGATATCACCACGCCACCTAAAGAACTACAAGATGGAATCGATTGAGTTCTCAGTAGATGGCATTTTAAAGTCATTGTTTGATGCTAAGAAAGATCCAATTTAAACATGGAAAAATCCAGTAGAATACCCACACCTTCGGCAACATGCCCCAAAAAATGCTTTCTTGCTTTTCAGCCACTTACTGCTGCGAGTCTATGTTCTCCAGCCTAACCCAGTCAAGATGCCCTTAAAGTCACAAATGACTGAAACCCATCTAGAGAATCACCTGAAACTGCAGACCTCTGCACTGCAACCAAATATTCAAATGCTTTCCAACAAAGAGCAGACACAACAAAATCATTAAAAGATTAGTTAGCTTTAAAATTTACAAATAGTTTTCATTTTTTGAAATTGTTAAGTATGTAGTAGATTTTTACAAAATAATGTACATTTTTAAGTATAGCCAATTGAAGTTTCTAGAATGCAGCCTTATTTGATTACAGCTAAATTAATGTGGCCTTCTAACATGAAAAGATTCCCCAGCCCTGTCCTAGGGTAATATGTATGTTTGTGTTTTAGTTTTTAACAAAAAGTTTCAAAAGTAAAAAAATTAATTAAAAAAATTTAAAAATAGAAGAAAGGGCCAAGCACAGTGGCTCATACCTATCATCCCAGCACTTTGGGAGACCAAGGCAGGAGGATTGCTTGAGCCCTGGAGTTTGAGACTAGCCTAGGCAACATAGCAAGATGCTTGCTACAAAAAACAAGAAAAATCAGTGTGGTGGCACCTGCCTATAGCCCCAGCTGCTTGGAGGCTGAGGCAGGAGAATCACTTGAGCCCAGGAGTTCAAGGTTACAGTGAACTGTGATTCTGCCACTGTACTCCAGCCTGAGCAAGAGAGTAAGACCCTGTCTTTAAAAAAAAATTTAAAATAGAAAAGAGCTTATAGGATAAAGATACAAAGAAAGAAAATATTCTTGTAGAGCTATACAATGTGTTATGTTTTAAACTATTATCACAGAGTCAAAAGTTTAAAAAGATGTAAAAGTTTATAAAGTAAAAAAGTTACAGTAAGCTGGGATTAATTTATTATTGAAGAAAAACTTTTTTTTTTTTTATAAATTTAGTTTAGCTTAAGTGTAAAATGTTTAGAAGATCTGCAGGAGAATATAGTAATGTCTTAGCCTTAACATCACTCACTCACTGACTCACTGACTCTCTCAGAGAAGCTTTCAGTTCTGCAGGTACCACTCATGGTAAGTGCCTTATATAGGTATACCATTTTTTATCTTTTATACCATAATTTCATTGTATCTTTCCTGTGTTTGGATATGTTTAGATACACTAATACTTACTATCATGTCACGGTTGCCTACAATATTCAGTGCAGTCACATGCTATACAGGTCTGTAGCCCAGGAGTTATACCATGGAGCTCCTGTGTGCAGAAGGCTATCCCATCTAGGTTTGCGTAAGTCTGCTCCATGATGTTTGTACAATGACAAAATTGTCTAACGATGCATTTCTCAAAGTGTATCCCCGTCAAGTGACGCAGGACTGTATATGTCTTGAGTAGATGAAGGACAGTGAGAGCCAAACACTATGAGAAATGCTAGAAACATATATAACTGGAGTGTAAAGTTCAATTCCTCGCCTCTTTCATGTTTACTGTGCTCATTCATTTGTACCTTACCACTGCCATTAAGCCCAGGTATTATTTCTGCTGCTTCGATTCCAGAGCCCAGAGAGACTAGTTCTGGGAAATAGTGGCAATTTCTATACGTTTTATGTTGTACCTTGACATTCTCATTGGTGTAAACGATCTCGAAAATTCTTTGCTACTCTAAAAAACCCAAATTCTCTGATTTTTTCCATGGAAAGAGAACTACTCCTTACGGTTAGTGGGAATACTGAACTGAGCAGATGCTTTCTCCTTCCTTTATCTTATAGCTAAATGAGACAGTCTGATTAGCAGACTAACTAAATAATATTTAACCTTTTGGGATCTTCATTCAAGAAGTTTACAAAGCATGACTAAAATGAAGCCCTTTGTGCAGATTTGAAGAACCCTAATGTTTTGGACAAAAAAATCACTAGGATATCACACTCTGTCTTCTTTTAAGTACATGAACTTAATAGACTATCTCTGTATTTAACATCTAGCCTTAGGAAACTGATGCTAGCTTCACTATTCTAGATATTCAAATAACAGGTTCCACAGAGAATATATGAAAAGGCGCTTGTGATCTCTCCAGCACACCTTTGAAGTGGCTTAGAAGTCACAATAATAATAAAAGCAATAACACTTACTGAATGCCTCTAGCGTGCTCTGTACTTGGTATATCTTCATATGCAATGAGTCATTTAAAAATTCAGAAAGATAGGATTTATTATTCCCATTAGAAATGAAAACCCCAAATAACAGAGTGGTTAATTTGTCAGAGACCCTATAGCAAATGTGTGGCGAGCTGGGGTGTGAGCCCAGAGCTGTCTAAATCCAAAGCGAGCGCTCTCTATACTATGCCACAGCACCTCTCTAAAGAAAATAGCTAAAATTATTTGGAAAAAAGATAAAACTCTAGCAATTCTAAGCGACTAGGACAATGTGGCATTGTATTAATAACTGAAAAAAAAAGTGGAAATTGAGCATTTCTCTTTACCCACAGCTGCTTTTCATCCTCGTTCACTCATCCCCTTTTCATACAGGGTACACATAAGCACACATACAGCCAAATGCAGGGTGGAAGCGTGGCTGCTCTTACACCATAACCTAAAGTCTCCCCTCTTTTCCAGCATGAAATCCATAAGAGACTCAAGTGTTTACAACTCTTCAGCATAATTAGTAATTTCATGGTGACTTCAAAAAGTAGCTTTTCACTGAGAACCATTTTCTGCATGTTATTCCAGAAATTCTTCTTAAGGCTCTCTCTGACACAGCAGAAAATGCATTTGTTGAATTGGATTAAAGCCAGAATGCAACTTTCAGTTTGTATTGCTGACTCAGCCTGTTCCCAACTTGACTTTCAAACAGCTTTGTTAGCTCCTGAATACAGGCTCTCAGTTTTCAACAGATTTTTGAAAGTGGTCGCTTTCTGCCCTCCTACTGAAGAGTTAAGTTACTCTGGGAAGCGAATGCTTTCATTTTCTAGTAAAAATTATATTGGAGCCATTTAAAATGTTTCCAAGAGCAATTAAAAAGTGAAGTAAATGCTTTGTTGTTATGTGTCCAACATGCTTGTAAAGCAAGCCCTCATCAAAATAGCCCCAGTGGCAAAAAAAAGTAACGGATTTGTGTTCTTGAGCCAGATTGTCAGAGTTGGCCACTTATTTGAAACAACAGCTATTGTGTAATTGCATTTCCCTGATTCACATGGAAGGTTCCACCAAATCCATTATCTAATACCGAATAAGACAAAGACAGCTTATAACATGGCCCAGCTGTTGGAGTGCTCTGGAGGGAGATATAATATGCTCTGTGGCTCAGTAAACAGAAGGTAATGGACTACAAGTTATCTAGCCCTTCACAACAAGGAGATCTGGAGTTTAACCAGAAATTTCAGACTGTCAACCTTGACAAAACAGATGGCATTCTCCGGTTCGTGGCACCATCAGGCGAGCTGGCATGTCTGCTTTGACAACTCCTGGTACTTCTTAAAAGCCTGGTGGAGAAAGGCACCCTCTTTGTCATCAGTAAAGAACTCGCACTGCTCTGTGTGTGACAAAGGGAGTAAGAAGCACCTATGAGCTTAGGCCTGTTACTGAGCATTTTCATGATCTTTCTTCCCTGGGGCTGTGGCATTCTACATAAGCAGCCTCCTGGATCGTTCTTTTACCTTCTTCTTGTAGCAAAGAAACCACTCGAATCATGTGGTGGTTTCTCTGTTTTGATCACTGAGTACCCCATATATAATACAAATGGCGTGCATTCAAGCCAGTGTTATGGGCTTTTACAGGGTTGTATAGCTAGGGTAGCCATATGTTATAATTTATCAGTGGGACAGTCCCACACACAACTAGGTTATAGAATCACCCTATACGTAGCATATTTATGAAAAACGTGAGTGCTGGAGTCAGACGGCCTGGTTTTGGATCTCAGCTGTGCAGCTTACTGGCTTGGTGAGCTTGAAAAGGTGCTTAGCTGCTCTCTGTCTGTTTCTTTTCTCTAAAATGGGGATAATTATAGCACCCATCTCATAAGATGGCTGTAAGGATTGAATGAGTTAATATGTGTAAAGTCCTTTGAACAATGCCTGGCACCGAATAAATACCCCAAAATGTTTTAATCATTATCATCATAGTTTTGTTATAATATGTGGGAAGAGTATATCATTTGTTAACACAAAACTAAATGCTAGACTGGGTGTGGTGGTTCACGCTTGTAATCCTAGCACTTTGAGAGGTTGAGGCCAGGAGTTCGAGACCAGCCCAAGGAAGAATGAGACCCCGTCTCTACAAAAAATAGAAAAATTAGCTGGGCATGGTGGCATGTGCCTGTAGTCCCAGATACTCAGGAGGCTAAGGCAAGAGGATCGCTTGAGCCCAGGAGTTTGAGGTTGCAGTGAGCTGTGATAATGCCACTGTACTCTAGATTGGGTGACAGAGTGAGACCCTGTCTCACGAGTAAAACAAACAAACAAAAAACCCTAAATGCTAAAAGAAAGATAAAGATGCTACTGAAATACATAACATTTTTTATTCTTTACAGTATTTTTTTGATGATTTAAGAAACATATTCTTTTATTAGAATATTTTTCCTTCTGAAAATGAAAATAGCTATATATATTTCCTTTTTATTTTTTTTTTCAGTTTTTATTTAAGTGGATTTAGGGGGTGCAAGTGGATTATTATTCTTCACAATACTTTGATCCATTGAAAGTTGAAGGTGGTTATCAGTGGCCAGCAATACATGTTATTATTTGATATCTTCATCTCTTGCTAACAGACTCTCCATTATCACTGGCTGATATCCTTCTGATAAGAGATATTTCAGATGAAAGAGACCCACCCATAAAATAATTCAAATCAAAACATCGGCTGGGGGAAGCCCACCCCAGATGCTAACTGTACCGCGACTATTTAGTTATCTTGGAGTAAGGCAATCAGTCTTGGGTACCAAACAAGGAGAAACCCAAGCAGGTGCTCTGTCTAATGTTCTGTGGTGCAGAGATGGCTGGACTGGGAGTTAGACAATCAAGGGTCCCCAAATGAGCTCTGAATCTTTTTGTGTGACCTTGGGCAAGTCATCTTCCTAGGCCTCAGTTTTCTGATACGCAAAAAAAAAAAAAAAGGAGCCATGATAATTTGTTTGATTCTCACAAGATTATTAGACTCAAATGAGACTGCGAATGTGAAAATGCTTCACTGACTAGAATCATATTAATATGACTCTATTGAGTACCTAGAATTTATTGTGAGTTTTTTTTTGTCATCATCATTTTCCCTGTGAAGTAAAGTTTATCATGTGGCAGAGGCTTTAAGGAGATCATTTTCCTATGAGGCCACAGGAAGTGGTGGCCAGAGTGTGGCTTCCAAGTGAGGCAAACTTGGGCTCAACCCAGTTCATAGCTGTGCACCTTTGTGTCACTTAACCTTTCTTATCCTCAGGGTCCATCTCAACTTCATAGGATTGTTGGGAGGAAACACAGCCTCCTCTAAGAACCTTTTTCAAATCCAAATCAGTCCTCTTCTGCACCCTCAGAGTGCTCCGTGTCTGACCGGCGGACACACCCTTCACACTCCCCTGTAGTGATCTGCATGCTGGTCTGTCTCACCCTTAAGGATGTCAGCCCCTGGAGAAGCCACGGGCTCCCCATCTGATGCATTTGTATTCCCAGTGCTTAGCTCTTAGCTTGTTAATCTTCGACGCTGTGTAAATTGATGAGTAATGCTTAGCATATAGCAAACACTCAGTAAATGGTACTGCTGTTATTACACACCAAGAGATTTGTCTCTTTTACAATAAGCTTACAGATGTCTCCACTCATCTCAATTAGTTGGATGTTAAAATGCAGACTTGGATAAGGAATGACCATAGCACAGCAATTTTGGCTTTCTAGAATGTTTTTACCAAAGAAAGACAATAACTGCCAGTTGTTTTATAACAGTAAACACAGATTTTTTGAAACTCTGATCTCAGCTTATGTCTTTAAACAACTTGAGGTATAACTGGTAGATGTCCAAACCATCTTCCACTATTAAGCCTGGTAAAACCATGCTTCCTGAGATTCTTAGGGGGGAGGAAGACTGTGGCAGCCGAGAAAGAAAAACCTGAGCCTTGGTGTCAGCCTGGCCCTGGTTTGAATCGTAGCTCTGCCATTTATGAGCTGTGTGGCCCGGGAAAAGTTACATAAAATGTAAAATGGAGTTAAGAATAGAATCTCCAAGGTAGGAGTGAAGGATGTAGCTCTTGCGAAGATTAAATGAGACGATGTACGTGAAGCACTTTGCACGGTGCCCAGCACACGGTATAGCTCAGGAAGCAGCAGTTGGCATTGGACTGAGACTTCCCCCTGCCTTGGGGGCACTGCTGGCACCACTAGACTCTTATTCCTTTTTTTCTCTCCCTTTGCCGCCTCCTCTGAGTGATGTCAAGCCTCTGGGGAAATTTAAAGTAGTTTTTTTTGTAAAAAATTTGAAGATTCCTGACCTAGGCAGATGACTGGAGCTAGTTCCTTTTGTGCTATGAGATTCTCTAGAAGAAAAGTTTCTTTCTATGCTGGTGAAAAAATAACTTTCTTCCCTTATATGGTTTTAACTTTTTCTGAGCCCTTTTTTCCTGTTTTAACATTTTAGACCTTCTGTGTGATCTTGAAAAACAGTTTGTTTTCTTCTAAATGTGTTCATAATAATTGCAGAAGTAAGGATATGCTCGTAAAGTACATGCCTGACTTTTAGTCCATCTCTGTCCTAGGTCCCTCCCCGCTTGACCTTCCCTGTTCTCCTTTATATACAGTACATCTTGAAAAAGGGGTTCATACTAAATGGCTGTCAAATAATTTCAGTCTTTGTTAAGAAGCATGTTCGTCCATGTTTGTTTTCACACTCATTATTCCTCTTGAGGTATATATACCAGTGCTCCCCAATACAATGTAATATTGAAAAGAAAGAATTCTTGGAATCGATAATGGCTTTTTTTTTTTTTTTGGTGTTTTGGTATTTTAAAATTTTTATTGTGGTAAAATGTATGTAACATAAAATTTACCATTTTAACCATTTTTAAGTGTACAGTGAAGTGGCATTAAGCATAGCTGATTACACTTACTCACCCCTCCCCCATCCCCTGGTAACCATCATTCTACTTTCACTCTCCATGAATTTGACTATTTCTAGGTAAATCATGTAAGTGGAATCAAACAATATTTGTCCTTTTGTCTGGCTGATTTCACTTACCATGTCTTCAAAGTTCATCAATGTTGTAGTGTATATCAGAATTTCATTCCTTTTTAAGGCTGAAGAATATTTCATTTATGTATATATATATTTATATATATATACACACACACATACACACACACACGTATTTGATGAATGTCTGAGTTGTTTTCACCTTTCGAAAAGTTTTTCCTTAAAAAATTAAACATAGAATTACCACATGATCCAACAAATCTACTTCTGGGTATATACCCAAAAGAATTGAAAGCAGGGACTCAAAGAGATATTTGTACATCAATGTTTATAGCAGCATTAATAGTGGCTTTTTGGAATGATTGTTAAGCATGGTCCATCTGGCTTTTCAGTTCTCTATTTTATTTCTGAAGTATTTCAATTATGTGTCCCTCTTTGACCTTTTCTGACAATGAGTGTTGAATTACAGAGAATGATTCTATTATTTGTTCATTCATTTGTCCATTTACTCATTTACTCACCTCTCCATCCACACTGCCATTCATCAGCCCATCAAATAGTTTTTGAACATCTACCATGCTGGAGGCATCATGCTTCAAGATAAAATTCAGTGGGTTGGGAGTCAAGAGATGTGTGTTTTAGTCCCAGCTCTGCCATGAACTCAGTTTCCACAGAGAGGAAAAGTGACTTGTTCCAGTTCACTTGTGACACAGATCTCTTTTTCCTTCTGACATTTATGATACATCCCAACAGAGAATGTGACCACTGTCTAGGTGCCATGGTTGAAGGACATTTCACACCCCTTGAGAGTCATGAAAAATGTACAGGTGGCTTGCTTGTATGTACATTTAGGTACTTTAATTTATGTCAACATTCAGACATTCTTCAAAAAGCTCATTTTATTCTGGGGACTCTCATGGTGGTGATGTTTATGAATGACAGCATGCCTATTGTATCATTTTTGGCCTGTCTGATGGTTTCCCAAATGTTGCATTTTCATTTTGTGAAACCATTAACAATGGTGGACAAGGCATGTCAGAAAAGTCCAACCATGATTTTTCTTCTTTGCCATTCCTTTGTTCTGTTTTTATGGTTCCAGTAACAGGAGTTTTATTACAGCAGTTTGTGTCCTCAGCTCTTTTGCTGAGGCTCTGCATAATTTATGATCTAGATTCCAAAATGTTAGTGAATTGCTCCACCAGAAATAATGGAATGTGACAGCAATGGATTCCACATTCTTGGCCCAAATATTTGTGTGTGTGGTTTACAAGTCATTTCAGAGCACTATTGCTACATTGCTCAAGCTGTTACTGAGAATGAATTCTGACAAAAGAAGAGAATTTGGGTAATTATAAAAACACAAAACCGGTCTGTGCAACAGTATTCTGCTTATGGGTATCAGGAAGAAGAACAGACTCCTCCCAACTCTTCCCCTCCGAAAGACATGGTTTACCCCTCTGTTCTAGGCAGAATTATTGAATATTAGATTCACGATTTAGAATTCAGAATATTAGTTATGTGAAAGATACACATGATCTGGTGAACCAACATTTATTGGGCCCTTATCATGCCTGAATAAAGCAGGTATCTGCCTTCATGATGTACTTTGGAGGAATCACTTTTTAAAAAAGTTTTATTTACCCAGGGAGAATGTCTGGTGAAGTAGTGAATGTTAAGTCTCACATAAACCCTGATGAACCAAAAGATTCATAATCTGTTTAATGTCTTTTTCTTAAAATGCATTTTTTTTATCGAGATAGGGTCTTGCTCTGTTGCCCAGGTTAGATTGCAATATCATTATCGTAGCTCACTACAGCCTCAAACTCCTGGGCTCAAGTGATCCTCCTGCCTCAGCCTCCCAAGTAACTGGGACTATAGGCGCATGCCGTCATGCCTGGCTAATTTTTTAAAAAATTTTTATAGAGATGGGGTCTTATTATGTTACCTAGGCTGGTCTCGAATTCCTGGGCTCAAACAATCCTCCCATCTTGGCCTCCCAAAGTGCTAGTATTATAGGTGTGAGCAGCTACTACAGCCAGCCTGAAATGCATTTTTATTATTAGGTACCTCTTCCAACTATTTCAGAAAGATCTGGAAGTAGACCCTACTTAAAATGCAATCTCATTTAAATGACCAAAAGTTATAGTTATTTCAGAAGTACTGAAGAGACTTTTTTGGTGTAATAAATGAATCTCTTGCCCCTGTGTTGATGTGACTTTTGTTGGTGAGTCAGAAGAGGTTTAGTGGTTGTGGGATGAACTGTATAAGGGATCTGGGAGGTTTGTTTTGGTATTAAATTGTCCTTCACGTGGCAAAAATCATCTGACCAAATTCTTGGACTCTTCATGAAAAGAGTCCTGTATATTCTTATAACAGAGCTGATAGGAAGGAAAGATTGTTAGTGTGGAAAAGAGCACATTGCTACAGTTGTAAGGGTGTCCAGGAGACAGCTACTTTTTTCTCTTACTAAAAACATTAATAATGAGTCATCTCTGTAACCAGTTGGAACCTCTTCTCTATGATCATACCACCCAGATTATGGATAGGATTAGGAAGTACAATGCGTATGTATGTGTGTATCTGCTTTCTTACTATTCCCTTTTAGTGAGAAGTAATGAAAAATATAAGCATTTTAGGGTCTTTTATTCATTCTTTTATTTAGTACCAACCATGTCTCAGGCACTATTCTAGGCATCAGAGATAAAGCAGTGAATAAAACAAAATCCCTGCTTAGCTTACATTCTAGTACAGGAGACATGGCTTTAAACAAATAAGTTCTATGAAATAAACCAAAAATGGATAGGGGGTTAGAAAAGGACAGCAAGTTGCTGGAGAGGAAGGCAGGAGTTAGGGTGATGGCTGGGATAGTTCAAGTGGTGTGGTCAAGGAAGGCCTCTGTGGGGAGGTAACATTTGCGCACATACCTGAACGAAGCAGAGAGTGAGCCTCAGCGTGAGCCAAGCTTGGGTCCGAATCCTGGCATTGTAATTTACTCACTGTGGGGCCTCTCTGAATGTGTTTCATCGTCTGTTAAAGTGTAGTTGATCAAACTTACTTTCGTAAATGTATTCGATGTTTACTGTTATTACTCTTCGTCCTCCTCCTCCTCTTCTTCTTTTGCACTTAAAAGTTAAATACAGCTTTATATGACCATGCTGGTGAACCCAGAATTTACAATGTTTACATATTTTCCAAGTGAAAAATCAAGTCTTAAGAATCTGATCTGAAAAAAAAATACGTCTGATTTCTGGGTTTACTTACTTACTTATTTATTTATTGAGACAGGGTCTCATTCTGTCTCCCAGGCTGGAGTGCAGTAGCATCATCATAGCTCATTGCACCCTCAAACTCTTGGGCTCAAGTGATCCTCCTGCCTTAGGCTCTTGAGTAGCTGTGACTACAGGCTCGTGCCTCCACGCCCGCTTAATTTTTCTATTTTTTATAGAGATGGGGTCTTGTTCTTGCTCAGGATGGTCTTGAACTCCTGGCCTCAAATGATCTTTCTGCCTTGGCCTCCCGAAGTGCTAGGATTAGAGGCATGAGCCACTGTGCCTGGCCTGATTTATAGGTTTATTTATATGAATAAATATCCAAGAGAGTTATAAAAATGAATCATATTCGTTAATAGTTGTACATTTAATTAATCTTTGCCTTTATTGAGAAGATTACATGAAGTTGGCCATTTCTGGAAAGTCCAGGCCCATGGATAGCTTAACTATGTTAAATGCCCACAGGCCCATGAAACTCTTTTTGGGAGTCTAGAGGTCAATCTTAACAGATAGAGATCTTAACTTCTTGGAACTTTACATGGAACGGTGGGTGGCATGAATGTTGATCTAAGTGGAAAGTGACAGAAAAGCTCTGCAGTCAGAGTTTCTAAGGCGGTGTGTAGCAGAGACTGTGATCTCAATCCAGAGGGTGGGATCGATGTGGACAGCATTCCTGTCAGTTCCCAGTAACATTTAAAGCTTCTTTAGAGAAAAAGTCTACTGGGACCTTATTAGTTCTACAGCCACTAGCTGCTCTGGGGAGAGATTCAAAGGCACATCAGCCTTGAGGCTGTGTCTGTTTTGTATCAGGTTTCTTCTCAGGGAGCAATGCAGCACACAGCTCTGTCTTGGCAAGACTTGCAGCTGAAGGATCCCTGAATCCAGAGTGTTAGGTTGCCATAGTCATCACTATGATACTCTATATTTGTACAGTGCCTTGTGAGTCACCCCATTTTGTCCTCACAACAACCCTGCCGAGTGTCAGTGCAGATCCTTTTAACCCAATGGGCGAGGAAGTTACACATCCAAGATCACCCAGGCAGTCAGGACCGCACCTATACCCAAGCCCATGAGCAAGTGTTGTTCCATGGCCACTGTGCTGGGAAAGACCAACCTCTTTACCCCGGGAGCTGCTGACATCTGGCAGATCTTTCTACAGAAACCATGTGGGTGACTATAATTGGTGTTGCGATCCCAGTCATATGTATGAGTTAAGCCGGTAGAGAGGAGAGAGGAAGTTTGACCTCCTGAAGTCAATGGGAGCTGTGCAGAGAGAGGTGGTACAAAGAGGGGAAAGAGATTGTCCTTGGAACATTATTAGGATTATAAATTTTAGAGCTAGAGAGGGACTGTAAGGATCGTATAATTCAGTCCCCTTAACGTTCAGAAAAACAAAGCAGAGCTTCAACTCAGACAAGTTAAGGGATTTAAATCACAGAGCTGGTTCATGGCTGACTAGTATGGGAGCCTGATGTTTCTCATGCCCAGGCAAACAGGTTTCTGTAGTATTTTCCTTCCTCATATCAGGCTTACTCTTCTCTTCCTCCCTCTTGCAATAGAAAGCCCTTTAATTTTTTATAGTTTCATGTTTTAAAATTGTTTGCCTAGTGCTCAGGGTTCCTAAAAGCAGTCCTGATTAAAATGTCCTTAATCAAAACACAAACAGTGATTAATGCCATTCTATCCTTGTTACTATGGATTTATCCTCCTTACCATCATCTCCTTGATTTATGAATGTGCCACAAAAATGAAGCTCCCCAGGTCCTCGAGGCAGTTGCTTCTCTCTTATAACTGTGTTTTGTTTTCTGTTGTTTCATGTGTTGTTCTTATTTCTTCCCATGTTTCTCCTCCCATCTAGGCTGTGAGCTTCTTGAAGGCTTGTTTCCAGGCCTACTGAGACTGTGGAATGCATCCTCTAGCACGATGCATGACCCGCAGAAGGCACTCATTAAATGTGTTTGTTTTGGTAGCTTGTTTACACTCCATCTCCCTTAATCCTTTCAACTGTGCCAGATCTCGCCCTACCCCCAAATCAGAATAAAAGCTGTTGCTCTATAATCATAATAGTTAACAGACAGAAAAATTTGTAACCTTATGAGTTCATGCTCATATTTATCTTACTTCAAAGTATCTGTATTTGAGAACTAGTGGTCATTGTTATTCTCTGTTCATTTGAAGTGTCCTCTATTCTTTGTTCGTACCTTTGAGTTCAGTTCAACAATATTGATTTCCTTTTAATGGAATAGAAGCCCCCTCAGATCCTTCCTGCATATTGAGTTAAATTTTGGTGTAACATTTCAGAGAAGCAATGCCACCTAACGATAGAGTTCAGGCTGTGGGCCCACAGGGGCACCAGGGTCACAGGGTCTCTCCCATATTGCCTGTGGGGTTATCGATGGGCAAGTTGTTTGGCCTTGATAAGCCTCAGGATTTTCCTAAACTATTAAAGCCAGAGCTGCATTGGACAAATCAGTATCATTACAATTCTGAACAGCAACACATTCCTGGCCTGTTTTTTGCTCTGATCATCTGTGCAGATGGAGGGATGGGCTTCTTCTGCCAGAGTAGGCATCTTGATGGTGATATTGGGTAGGAGAAAAGATAGGGAATCTCACACTTTCAACTCTCTTATTTTATCAGTTATTAAAACTCCCCTTGTGCAAATACTTGTAAACGTTTGCTCAGTATTTTTTAAAATTTGTGACAGAGATTTATTGGAACATTTGAAGATTTTTGGATCTCATTTCCAAAGATGAGTCTAGCAGCACATCCCTTTACCCATTATTAAACATTCATAAAAACAAAGAGTTCTAACAGCTTTTGATGGAATCTCGAGATTCTAGTGATTTCTGTATCAGACATTTGTTTGCCTCAGACTCTGGCTGGTTAATACTGTAGTTCATTCCACAGAATGAATTAAAGCCATTAGAAAGTGTTTAAGGAGCGTGTTGGTTTTAAAATATACCTACAGATTCCTTGGCACTCCTCCCTTCAAAAAGTAGAGCCTAATTCTCCTTGCCTTGAATGTGGCCAGACTCAGTGGCTGCCTTCTAATCAATAGACTATGGCAGGAGTGATGCTGTGTGACTTCTGAGACAAGGTTATAACAAGGATACAGTTTCTGCCTGGCTCTCTCCCTCTTGGGTCATTCATTCTGGAGGAAGTCAGCCACCATGTTGAGAGGATGCTTCTTCATCCTTGTGGAGAACAGAGTGGGTATTCCCCCTCCAAACCAACAGGGCCCTCTGAGAGAATTACTCATAGCATTGGAGGTTCTTGCAGGAGTGGGCATCATATCCTCCAGACAGGTGTGATTATGTAGAGAACTTTCTGGTCTGTTCCCTGTGCCTTTCTGAGAAGGGAGAGGGGAAAGGTGGAGAGAATGGTCAGTAGCAGAGAACTGGCACTCTTTTATTTGGCAATTCATGGATGCATGAATTTCCTGTGAACCGGCATAGAAGTTGGCTTGAGACAACTCTCCAGAACTCCTCTCAAAGGATCTGCCTCTGTGCAAGGAAGCCCCAGCAGCATGAGGCTGTGGAGTAGAACTCTGTGGATGGGCTGAGAGGGTTAGAGCACATCAGGGAATAGTGCAATGTGTAGGTCTCCCCATAGGAGCCCCAAAGAACTGATATAAGACAAGTGAGGCTAGCAATTAGATGCCTGCCATAAAGGAAGCATCAATAGCCAGTCAGTTTGGGGCAAAAAGCCAGCAACAGCCAAGAAAATACTGGTTAAATAAGAGTCACGTCTCATTTACTGCCCCCTAGCTCAACACACTGGAGGAGTGAGAAAAAGAAACGAGTTCCCTACTAGTTGTTTTCCAGTAGAACCTCAGCAGAACTTCCTCTTTGTTGCTTATGATTTAAGTGGTGTGCCCGGGTTGTCCAGCTTCCTCAGCAAGAACGTGTTACTGCTTCTGGCCAATGAAATGTGAGGCCTGGAAAGCTCACGTGCAGTTCTCCAGTCTCTGTGTGCCTGCTGTAGCCACCAAGGTGATGGATGTGCAGAACAGAGCTTCCTGCTGACTCACCTTGGACATGTGGGGTGAGCAAGAAATAGATATGTTAAACCTCCAAGACTAGAATGTTCTTTGTGGCAGCATAACCTTGTCTACCCTAACTAGTACAAGCAAGGGCACAGAAGTGGAATGCCCTCATGTTAGACATTTTCCTGGACATCTGGAGCTCAGCAGAGAAGTCAGGTTTTGAATTTGAGGTCTGTGAAGCCTGCGCTCAGCTTTAGAGAACAGTGCTGATCTAAGGGTGGGCCAGTGCTAATTCACGAACTATCATCTGTCCATGACAAGATAAGTACAGAAATCAAGAGTGAGCATCTCAAAACCTTTATAGCAACTGGATGTTGCTGTGGTGTTTTATTATATTTTACAGTGGTATTATTCTGCAATGGATTGTAAAAAGCAAAAATCCCTAAAACTGACCCTTCGTCAGTATAGTTCCAGATGCACTGCTTTCTAGTATATTCACATCAGTCTTAGATATAGTTAAACAAGTAATCAATTTTGGAATTCTTTCTTTTTTTATTTATTCTACATATCCATTCTTTTTCTAAGGTTTATTGATCTTTCTTTTGAAATGACCCCTAATATAATAAAAATTACAATAGTAATAATAGAAGCCATCAGACGTAAATTCCTTATATTAAGGTTATTAAGTATGAAATGTCCGATTTCCTTAAGTACTAAGTTTGACAGTTGATATCTCTGACATTTCACTTTCACATTTCTTGTTTTATGCTTATTGTGAAGGTACATCCTCTGTTTATCAGATGCACATTTTGGCTTGTGATTATCTTTCACATTTTTTTCCACAGCAGTTTTTGTGAAACAATGGATAAGTCAAAAATTTGTCTTATTTTTGAATATGAGTTCCATTGTGCAAGCAATGCAGCACAGACAGCTCAAAATATCAAATGTTTGGGAAGGATGTGGCTAATGAATGCACAGTATGTCGATGGTTTGAGGCATTCTGTTCGGTGATTTTAATCTTGAAAATGAGTAACATGGGTGACCAGAGACCAAGGTAGATAATGATGAGCTGAAAGCTGTAGTGGAAGTGAATCCATCTCAACCTACATGTGAATTAGCAGCAAGGTTTGATCTTAGTATTCCAACAATATTGGACCATTTGAAACAGATCAGCAAGATAAAGAAGCTAGATAGATAGGTTCCACATGAATTAAACTAGCATCAGAAGAGAAGTCATCTCGAAGTTTGTCTTTCTTTACTGTCATAACAAAGGTGAACCGTTTCTACACTGTATTGTTACATGGGATGAAAAATGGATTCTTTTTGACAATCACAAGCATTCATCACAATGATTGGATAAAGATGAAGTGCCGAAACACAGTCCAAAACTGAATATTCATCCAGAAAAGCTAATGGTGTCTGTTGTTGGTCTAGTGCTGGTATTATCCACTACGGCTTCATGAAACCTGGTCAGTCGATTACAGCGGATGTCTGCTGCAAGCAATTGGATGAAATGATGAGGATGTCTGTGATGAAGTCAGTAGAGACCGGCCAATCCTCTTGCAAGACAACACTTGACCACATGTTGTACAAGCAACACTGCTCAAACTACAGAAGCTGGGCTTGGAAACTCTGTATTCACCAGACCTTGTGCCAAGTGACTACCACTTCTTCCAGGCTTTGGATGACTTCTTGCAAAGAAAAATAGTCAGTTCTCAACAAGCCGTGGAAAACATCTTTCGCAATTTCATTGCCACTCACTCTCCAGGTTGCTTCGTTGCTGGCATAAAAAAAGCTACTGTTAAGATGGCAAAACTGTGTTGATAGTTGAGGTGCATACTTTGATTAATTGTACTGCGTCTTGTTTGAGATATAATAAACTATTTATTCGAAATCAGACATTTTATGACATTAATATTTTTCTCCCCTTTACTTTCCAGTTTGGTTTCACCTCGTCATCCTTCCTTCTCCCTCTCTTTCTCCTTAGGTGCTCCTTTACAAAGTTCCACTTCCTCAACACCTATTTACTTCTCAACCACCTGAAATATGGCTTCTTCCCCTACCACTCTTTTAAATTTCTTTTGCTAAAGTCACCAGTGACCTTCTAAATGTCAAACCACTTGGCCTCTCCATTGACTTGAACTCCCTGCCCTGTCTGTCACACTCCCTGCCTGGGATTTCTCCTGTACTTGGCTTCCCGAGCTCCTCTTAGCCCTAAGGTTTTACTCCTCAACAACTCAGCCTATCAAAACCTGTGTGTAAAATTTTTATACACAGTTTAGTGGGTAAAATTTTTGAAATTTAATTTGTTAATGGATTTAATAAGCCATTGTACAGCCTGAACAAGAGCGAGACCCCATCTCTACTGAAAATAGAAAGAAATTAGCCAGACAACTAAAAATATATATAGAAAAATTAGCTGGGTGTAGTGGCGCATGCCTGTAGTCCCAGCTACTTGGGAGGCTTAAGCCTAGGAGTTTGAGGTTGCTGTGAGCTAGGCTGAGGCCATGGCACTCTAGCCAGGGCAACAGAGCAAGACTCTGTCTCAAAAAAAATAAAAAATAATAATAAAAAAAGCCATTGTACATATTTTGTAAAGAACCATTTTATAATGTAAATAAGCATTTTCTTAGTTGTGGAAGAGATTTTTTGTTATAGTTGTTTAATGATAGAAATTATACACACAGAGTAACAAGAGTTGATTCACTTGTAATTTCTCTTTATCCCAAAACACCATGAAACTATATCTTTTTTAAGTCATTTCAATTTCATTTGATTCCGTCCAGTCATTGTGTACTGAGTTGCTTTCCATTTGTTAAGCACTGGGTACAATAATTCTTTATTAGAGAGGTGAAGTGACTTGCTCAAGATTGCATCACTAACTTCCTCTTCTAGGAGGATGAAGTAGACATACTTTTCTATTCCTCCTGCTAAGTACAACTAGATATTATGTATAAAACAAACAGAAGAAGACTCAGAAAGGTAGAGAGAAAAAGGAAGACCATCCAGGAATCTCAGGACACAAGATACAACATGGTAGTGCATTCCCTGGGTTTTCTTTTTGCCTCATATATCTCAACCAGGACACTGGAGAAATCAGCAACCTGGAAACACCAATGAATTCAGACAGACAAACAAACAAACAAACAAAATTAGCGTCCCCAGGAAAAGCTTGTTTTGTAGCTAAAGGAGAAAAAGTGCAGTCTAGTAGGACAGAAAACTTTGAGACAATTTGCTCTACTTAAGCCAGACACCACAGAAAACTATGCCCCCATCCCCATCAGCAAAGGCTGAGTGGTAAGCCTAAACTTTACCTTTGCTAAGCTATAATGAGGCACTCTAACCTACCTTCTGGGGTAGTGTCAGAGAAGGCCAAGTAGAAAGCTGGGACTTTCACCTCTGCCAGTGGGAATGAGCCTCCTCAGCCCTATAACAGCAGAGATCACATGGAGAGCCTGAACTTTCACCCCCACTTGGTGGTAACAAGGCATCTGTCCCCTTCCTTCCTGGGGTGGTATCAGAGGAGACATAGTGGAGAGTAAGGACTTTCATCACCAATCAGCAATAATGAGGCCAACTTTCTCTGCCCCAACCCCCTCCCAGTGTCAGTAGGGAGCACATTAAGTGCCTAGACTTTGACTCCTCCCCAGCAGTAATGAGATACCACCCTTACTTCCTCTCTGGAGGCTTATTGGAGAGTCAGGACTTTTATCATCTCTCAGCAGTAACAAGGCCACCCCCAACCATGGTGTCAGTAGAAGTTATGTGGGGAGCAATAATTAGGTGTTCCTACCGCTCTCAGCCAGGATAGTCTCAGCAGAGGCCTATTGGGGAGCCTAAATTCCCACCCTAATCCAGCAAACAAGGAGTACCTTCTCTATCCCCCCAAGAACAACTAAAACTCCTGGGCATAATATGTAAAACAAACATAAGATGACTTAGAAAGGTAGAGGGAGAAGGCAGACCAGCTAGAGACCCTGGGACCCAAAGAATGACATAGTGGTGAGCTCCCTGGTTGTGAGTTCCCTCAATAGAAGCCAAGTAGAGAACCTGACTTCCACCCCCAAGAGGTAACAAGGTAGCAACCACCCTCCCCAACACTGCTTCATTCACCAGAGTGGTGTGAGAGGAAACCTGATAACATACCTTTAAATAAGATCCAAAGTCTTATAGTATAATATCAAAAATATCCAGGTTTCAATTGAAAATCACTTATCATAAAAGACCCAGGAAGATCTCAAACTTAATGAGAAGATAATCAATAGATGCTAACCCTGTGATGACACAGATGTTCAAATTATCTGAAAAAGATTTTAAAGCACACATCATAAAAACACTTCAAAGAGCAATTATGAATATGCTTGAAACAAATGGGAAAAACTGGCAGCCTCAGGAAAGAAATAGAAGGTATAAAGAAGAACCAGATGGAAAGTTTAGAGCTAAAAAATACAGTAACTAAAATAAAAAGCTCAACAGATGGGCTGAACAGCAGATCGAAGAGTACAAAGGAAAGAATCAATGAACTTGAAGATAGAACCATAGAAATTACTCATCTGAGCAACAGAGAGAAAAATAGAATAAAAAAATATGAACACAGCCTTGGGGACATGTGGGACTAAAAAGATCCAACATTTATATCATCTGAGTCCCAGGAGGAGGAGAAAGGGAATGGGGGTAAAAAAAAAAGTATTTGAAAAGACAATGGCTGAATTTTCTCCAAAATTGGCAAAAACATAAGCCTACAGATTCAGGAAGTAGTTATGATATATATACAGTAAGTCTTAACATTATCAATAGGTTCTTGGAAACTGACACTTTAAAAGAAGCAATGTTTAATGAAACCAATTTTTTCCCCCATCAATATTATAACAGTGATATTGAATAAAACAACATCATCCAAGGATTGGCTGGACTTTGTTTCACTACAGTTACACTACACTGCTCACTCACTCAACTACAGTTGTATTTGCTGAGGAGTTTGAGGTGGCCTCTGCCCTTTGGTGCAGTTAACTTATGACCTGAATAAAGCTGTCAGTGTGGTGCTTCCCAATATTTTCAGGGTCATGTTAGAAAATCAGAAAATTAGTATATCCAAGGGTTAAAAGGGTCTTAGAACCATGGCATGTTGGAACTGGAAAGACTTTTTATAAAATATTATTCAGTCTAACTCTTACTTTACTGATGAAAAAAATTATGTTTTGGGAGATTTTTTTGAATAACGTGAGATTACACAACAGATTTATGGCTGAGCCAAGAAAAGACCACGTTTCTTCTGCTTGTTAGTATATTGCTGTACTGCAATGAGGGTCCTATTGAAGTCACCAGGCTGGGAGTTGTGCTTGTGAAGCATATTGAGACTGCTGGGTGACTGGTTATGAATGCCTCTCTCTCTTCAGTATTTCCATATCAAAGGGGTTGTCTTATTAAAATGTGTACTTTTTTAAAGCTACAAACCTGGTAGTGCATGATGGCTTCCAGCAGGCCACCCTCAAGGATATGTATCTCTAGTAATGCACATATTGGACTCCAGGATCCCAACTTTTGCAGTTGGTTGTTTTACGTCTTCTCATTTCCTTCTTTTCTCTCTTATCTTAGATAGCTGAGCATTTTTCTTTTCTCCTAGAGTGTGACCCTTGGAGATTGTGGTCACCAAGATGTCACAACACTAATGGGCTCTCTCTATCTTAGCATAATGCCTACAAATTTCTTTCTTTTTCTTTTTTTTTCTTTTTTGAGACAGAGTCTCACTCTCTTGCCTGGGGTGAGTGCCGTGGCGTCAGCCTCGCTCACAGCAACCTCAAACTCCTGGGCTCGAGCGATCCTACTGTCTCAGCCTCCCGAGTAGCTGGGACTACAGGCATGTGCCACCATGCCCAAATATATCTCTATATATTTTTAGCTGTCCAATTCATTTCTTTCTATTTTTGGTAGAGATGGGTCTTGCTCTTGCTCAGGCTGGTCTCGAACACCTGAGCTCAGAATGATCCGCCCGCCTCGGCCTCCCAGAGTGCTAAGATTACAGGCGTGAGCCACCGCGCCCGGCCTGCCTACAAATTTCTGAAATCAAGTTTTCTGAATCTTTTGAGTAATGGATGGTGTCTCTTCTCTCAGTGCTGTTTTAGAGATTAGTCCAGGGACAAAAGAAATTAATCAGAAAAAAACAGTTGAACATTCAGACTATGTATAATAAAAATTATAATAGCAACCATTTATTGAGCTTGATTTCATTCCAGGAACTGTGCTAAACCCTAATCTGCATATCACTTAGTCCATAGACCAACGCTTTGTAGCAGGTATTGCTACCATTTTATAGACAGGAAACTGAGGCTTGGAGAGGATAAACAATTTATCCAAGGTCACAGTTATTACATGGTAGATATATACAGACAGTCCTTGACTTACACACATTCAGTAGAAACCATACTTTGAATTTTGATCTTTTCCCAAGCTAGCGATATGCCATGTGATACTCTCTTGAGATGCTGGACAGCGGCAGCGAGCCACAGCTCCTAGTCAGCCATGCAGTCATGATGGTAAACAACCAATCCTCTCCAGTGTAGAGGACTGTGTTGCCAGCGATTTTTGGATATTGTGTCTTGTGTTTTCACATCCCATCATGTCTGCAAAATGCCCATTTCAACTTAAATGATGTCAGCTTATGATGGGTTTATTGGAATATAACCTCATCTCAAGTCAATAAGCATCTCTCACAGAATTGATCAGGGACTGATCTTCAGCCAAAAATATTTACCTTAGGAAAAAAATTCTTTTTTTTTTTTCTTTCAGTTTAAAAACGGAACGAAGGCTCTCAACATAATACTCAATTACTAGATAAACCTTTCAAATAAAAAAGGCCTCGTTGGGTTTTTAAATTCACAATCCTTGCCTGAACACCTCTAGCACCTAGTACTGACTTATATACTTACATAGCAGGCATCCCCAGTGTTCGTTAGCTACCCTGGCTGTTGCCATTGTTAATCAAAATCACTGCATGACGAAGGGCTTGATAAAGGTGATAACTGAGCATCTTCTGAGTAATTGGCAGAAATGACTCCTGGTTCCCCAGGAAGAATCTTCTTAATATATGTGTTTTAGAATTATGTATTGTGACTTGGGGAAAAGTATCTAAACTCATTCTTATCCTATTTACTCTTCTCTGGTATCAGATAAAGTTGTGTCCCCCAAGAAAGCAAAAAATAAAAACAAAAAACAAAAAACCCAAAATAGAATCTGTAGGGCTGGAAGGAACCTCTGTAGCGGTGATCAGCAGTTGAGGTGACCAATCCACTCGTGTAGCAAAATGAAAATCCAGATTTTCCAAAAGACAAAGTAAACTTTCAAATCTGGTTTTCAAAATTGTCTTTCATAGAAACCTTAAATAGCCAGCTATCATTCTACATCTGCATTCACCCAGAAGTTTTTCATGCCCATTTTCTGAGGACATATTTATATGTAAAGCTGGATACATATGTATAAAACCAAACTTCCCTATTATTCCGATAGGGTGCTCACAGAATTAAGATTATTATCTAAAATGAAACGACATTGTTGCAAAACACCATCATTATTATGAAGATAAAACTGAGGAAGTTTCTGAAGCATCAAAGAGGCAGTTTATTTATTATTTTCTAAAAGTGTTGGAAGCCCTAAGCTCCTGAGAGGTTGTAATAAATCTGCTTTTCCTCAGGAAACAAAGGGAGCACTGGCCAGGCACAGTGGCTCACGCCTGTAATCTCAGCACTTTGGGAGGTGGGAGGATTGTTTGAGCCCAGGAGTTTGAGACCAGCCTGGGCCACAGAGTGAGACCCCATTTCAACAGAAAATAAAACAGTTAGCCATGCGTGGTGGTATATGCCTGTTCTCCCAGAAACTAGGGGGCCTGAGGTGGGAAGATCACTTCAGCCTAGGAGTCAAGGTTACAGTGAGCTATGATTGGGCCACTTTACGTCAGCCTGGGTAGAGCGAGACTCTGTCTCAAAAACAAAAACTAAAAGGAGAAACATCTTTAATTCTCTGGGAGAGTCGGGGGAGGCACAGCAAGTACATTTTCCACACTTCAGGTGTCTGTTCATTAAGTTGGATCAAAGGTTGACTAATGGCAAAAAAAAAAAAACAACAAAAAACGGAAAGATTATAAGGTGAAAAACAATCAGCTTTAACTTTGAGTTTTACGTATAGGATCTCTTATTATAGACTGGTTCCTTTATATGTGTTACACTTGCTATAAAGTTTCTCAAAAACAGTTTGGAGATTTAACAGAATAGGTAATATGATGGCATTTCCCCAAAGCATGTTAAGGAAATACTGGTAGTGCTTTACTTCTGTACAGAGCTTTACCACTTACAGTCTTGGTACTCAAGAGCATGGCCCTTGGATCAGTAGCATCTCATCTCCTGGGAGCTTGTTAGAAATTTAGACTCTCCATTGGCCCCACCTTAGACCTGAGAAATCAGCCACTGTATGTTAACAAGGTCCCCTGTGATTCTTATTCACATTAAGCTGAGAGAAGCCTTGGTCTGCGGAGTACTTTTACGTGCATCAGCTCCCCTGCCAGTGTAGTGTGAACATAGGAGAAAGTGGTATCAACCTCACCACATGCGGGAATCGTTTTCCTGGAGGTGAAGGGAATAATGATAATGATAGCAACTGCCGTTCTTTAAGTCCACACTTTGTACCAGGCACTCTGCGTAGGTGTTCATCTCATCCTTACCATACCTCACGAGGGAGGTATTATTAGCTCCATTTTACAGTTGAGGGGGATGAAGCTCAAGAGGGTACACAGCCAGGAAATGCTAGAGCCAGGATAGTTTCCTGACCTCCAAGACCCTGCCTGTTCTTTCCAAGTGTTTGAGAACATGGTAGAATGAGAAAGGCATTCAGAGGTGGAGTTTAGCCTTGGCTGTATTTTGGAATTACCTGGGGAGCATTATAATACACTGATGCCCACCATCAGAGATCCTGATTTAATTGAGTCTGGCATTGGGATTGAAAAAATCTCCATTGGTGATTCTAATGTATACCCCAAGGTTGAGAACCTCTGGTTTATAGATTGGCTAAATGTTTGGCCCTGTTAATGGGACCTTCATCGGGAACAGTTCACCTGCCTCCGTTCACTTATTGTATGAGTATACTTTGAGATTGCTGCCATTGGGGAATTCCAGAGTAGTAGCATAAGTACCTAAAGCATTTGATGCATTGTTACACAGAACAATCACATTAGGTTCAGGGAGAGAGAAATTGATCATGGCCATCCAGATCTGGCTAAATGTCTAAAGACAGGCCTCTTTTGCAAGCTTTGTAATGAGTGCAGTTCGCTTAACAGTATGGTTTCCTCAGTTATCTCACTCCTCACACAGGCTGGCTCTCACTGTCCAGCACCGCTTTACTTAACACTTTGTGTTTAGGTCTGCACATGGGTCTCACTGCTAGGTATGGAAATGGCTGAAAATAGATACCAGAATTCTAACCTACTCCATAATTTGGTGACAGGAGTTAGCTTTGTGCTTTATATAAGTATTTAATTTAATCTTTACCATACCCTATTTCTCAGGTGAGCAAACAGGTTCAGAGAAATTAAGCAATTTGCTGGAACTGCAATGCAACTCAGAATAATTCCAAACAGCCCATGTTCTTTTCTCTGTGGTAAATATTTTCTAATAGGCAAGAGGATCTAGCCCTAGAAAGCCAATCTCTGGGAATTCAAGTTAGTTCAACAAAGATTTATAGAAGCTCTAACGTGAGCCAGAAACTGAGCTCAGTTCCAGGGATCTAGAAATGGAGACAGTAAGGTCATTGTCTTCAAGGAGCTCACAGTCCTGAAGGGTAGATAAATGGGCAAGCGCAGTGCTGTGGAATAGAAAAAAAAAATGCAAGCTGTGTATGTAATTTAAATTTTCCTAGTATCTGCATTTTAAAAGGTAAAAAAAAAAAAAGTGAAATTAATTTTAATTATATATTATCCTAATATATCAAAATTTTATTTCAACATGTAATCAGTATGAAAATTAATGACATTTTATATTCTTTTTCTCACACTAAGTCTTTGAAATCCTATGTCTATTTTACATTACAGCACATCCCAATTTGGACTAGCCACATTTCAAGTGCTCAGCTGCCACGTGTGGTCAGTGGCTGCCATATTGGACAGCACCACCTAGAGAAACATTCAGGAAAGCACATCTTCGTTGTTGTTGAGGGAGCAGAGATTAGGGGAGGTTGGTTGGTTGTTGCTACTACTTTCTCCTTTAAAGGGTACCTAAAAACCCCACATTAGGGTAAGTATAATGCTGTATTCCCAGGCTACATCCCTGAACTCAGTGAAATCCCACATTATACATTTCAGCTTTTTTCATATATCAAAATTTCAGGAAAATTAGGGAGATTCCAATTCCTGACAAAAAGTCTTTTCCTAGCCCTGCCTGGAGAAAAGCTACCTGTGTCTCCAAGGCCCAGTGACGCACTGGTTCCTTCTGCCTATAACAGATATTTTTAATAGAGCCTGACTTTGTAATGATTATGGTTATAGCAAACCTTCTAAGAATCAAGCTAAATAATAAATGTTTCACTTTAATTTATTAGGATATTCTAAAAAAAATTGGAGCTCGGCAGTGGCATGCACCTAGTCTCAGTTACTCAGGAGGCTAAGGCAGGAGGATTGCTTGAGCCTAGAAGTTTAAGGCCAGCCTGGGCAACATAGCAAGACACCATCTCTTTAAAAAAAAAATTGGCTAGATGACAAGTTGTGTTCTATAGGACCCCTCTGCCAGGAGATGTGGATAAGGCTCTCTTATCTCTGTGATCAAATAATTTGGGATATTAGACCCCTCCAGGAAATTCATCCCATGCATTTGTATATGAAAATCTCTGAGAAGTCCTGTATTAACTTTGTGTAACCCAGTGTTTCATACCCACTTGAGCATGGAAGGTACATGCACCTCAAGATTTCTACAGTATTAACATCTCATGGGACACAGCTATTCTGTGGAGCAAGGTTCATAAAATACAAAGCTAGATGATCACTTCTGTTACTTTGCTGACCTTATATTTATATAATGACTGCCTTTTCCACTAGAAAAGTAAGGAATAGAACCTTTCCTTTTCCATCCAAATTAACATAGTGGATACTAGAGAGTGGCTCTTTAATCCAGCAAACCTTGAAAACTGGCATTGTTTCTGTGGAAATACTGTTTTTGCACCTATTTAGACCGGAGTCACTCTGTATCTCAGTGAACCATTGTAGAAAGCAGGACTGGAAGAGGAATGCAGAGCGTGGATTAACCTCAGATACCACGAGCTAGTAGAACTGCTGCCCAGCACTGCATACAAAACGCTGGAAACTCATAGTTCTCCATGGTCAAGCCCGGCCATAGTTACATTTGTGATTTTGTCCAATCTGAATGATAAATCCAGGGTCTAGCCCAATAATCAAATTAAACCATTACATGATTAGATTATTTCATTCTATTAAGGAAAGGCCACTTGTTGTTTTGGGGAACCACACTTGTCCTTCATTGTCTACCCTTGGCACCATGTACTTTAGGAGATGTTACCAGGTGGGATATTCATTATCTCAGGATTTAGGGGACTCTGTCGACGCAGAAACCTCACAGCGCTACAGTAAATCATTTCATGTCTCCTTGGAGCAGAGAGCCAAATTCATTCTTTCGCTTCACTCCTCTCCAATCCTCTCTAGGACCAAAGCACTCCCTCTTGTTTCATATGGTGTTTTTCACCTTAGGGGTACAGTGTCTTTCAGTAATAAAGAATACAGCAACTTTGCTGTTTTCTGATTTCCATTTTCCCGATCCTCTAAGGATTGTAGATGGGTATGTGCAGTTTCTAAGACCCAAGTGTAGTTTTTTTCCACCTAATTTATGCAGATGCCTCATAAGAGAAAACTCATCCTTTTGTCTCTTATCCAGTTTTTTATAATGAGCTATGCAACATTTTTTAATTTAATGGATGAAGCATTACTGAATTACTTATGAACATATTTTTATGCTGAATAAATTTCATTAATGGTTTTTTAAAATCACTGTTGAGCCAATTGGCTTGTCTTATTAATGATAGGTGATAATTCTTTTTTTTCAAACAGACCCTTATAAACTATTGGATATAAAAAGCACATCATGAAAAAAATATGAATCCTCTTGCTGCAAGCCTACGCAGTATTGATCTATACTGTTTTGTTACCAGAGTTCAAGGTGTAAAACCATTCCTTATTTTGCTCCCTGACCCCCAACCCACTTAGAAGACCCTTTGGTAGCGTTAGTGGTCATTAGAGTGAGCACCTAGCAGCTAGGATGGTTTGTATATGATTTTCCTGCCTCCATACCGACGCCTATCACCCTGAGTTGTGATTGTGCCTCCCTCACCCAGTTGCGAGCAGGAACCTCATGTTCATCACCTTTTATCCCTGATACCCACTAAGGTACTACAGTAAATGTTTGTTGAAAAAATAATAAACGCATTTTAGTAAATTAAGTCCAAGCCAACGGAGATTAATAAATCAAGGTGTTTTTTCACTCTGGAGGACTCACGGAACCTGATCCTAAGGAGGTGAGATAGGAAACAGGTTCATACTAACAGTAACCAACTCTCTAACTCTGGGTAGGCTTCTTCCCTTCTTTGAACTTCAATTTCTGTATCTGGAAAATGAATTATTAATAACTTTGCATCCCTCTAAGTAATACCATAAAGATTAAGAGGGGGAGATGAGAACATGGTGAGCTCTTGGGAGGAAAGATCTATGTAACCTTCAGTCGTTGTCATTGCCTGTTATTATTTCTCTAGGGTAGGCAGTGTATTCAGGTTTATTCCCTGATGAACACGGAAGAGAGCTAGCTGGAGTAGAGGATTCATGCTGATGAGACATGGAAGATGAGGTTGGTCAGGCAGGGCGAGCCTAGTTTAGAATCCATCTTTTCAGTGTTGGGGAACCTGTGGGGCTTTGTCCTAAAAAATTACCTTTCCCTTCTCCCCCTACTCCAAGTGCATGAAGTGACAGCCTGAGACTACTGCAGACACATGACTAGACCCCAAGTAAGCAATCTGGAGATTATTTGGAAGTCACTGGGCATAGATAGTGTCTCCCCAAATTCTACTTTCTCTACCTATGTCTTGCTCATAGAAGTCTTGGTTTATTGTCCAGATGTCATTAAATGCTATCGAGTGTGCTAGTTAAGAGCTTGAACTCTAAAATCAGATTTTCTGGGTTCAAATCCCAGCTCACCACTTTCTAGATGTGTGACCTTGGGCAAGTTCTTTAACATCTCTGTGACTCATCTGGAATATAAGGATAATTACAGCATTTAATACATACCCTCTTGTGAGAATTAAAATAACATTTATAAAATACCTAGAATAGTACCTGACACAAAGTGAGTCCTCAAAAATTTTAGCTATTAAAATGCATATTATTATACACTGGGAATTGAGCTAGGCACTGTGTATATTATCATTCTGTCATCCAGCTGTGGATCTGATAGAGGGATTTGGCTAGCACCCAAGCACTTGGAGAACGGGACCAAACCCCAGTAGAGCACAAGCCATGTACTTTATTCATGGGTAAATATTATGTCTAGATATGGCTTGCTTTATTTGAAAGTCAAACAGGGGGAAAAAAACAGATAAATGAAAAATTGCTACAAAATAAGGGAGAGGCAATGGTGATTCTCAGAAGATGAACAGACTTTTAAAAATTGTTTGCTGTAAGAACTGAGAGAAAAATTTTAAAAAGTTTGGCATCCTTAGTAGGATACGACATACAAGTAGAAAATCATTAGGAGCAAGGAGGTTGATATGGGAGAAAGGACCAGATGAAAAAGATGGGTGATGGAAGGAAGAATTCTAAGGAACCTAAAAATGTAAAATCTGTAATAAAGGTAGAAATGAGAAGAACTGGTGCAGTGGGAAACTGAATCAGTGAAATGGAAGCTCTATTATTATAGAATATGGAAGAGAAGTCCAGAAAGTTGGGAAGAATGGAAAGCATTGGTATAGGGCCTGAGGGTCTTCCTTTGGTCATCTTGCTCCCATGTTTCAGTCGGCCGATGTGTCGTAAGGTGGCTTTTGCTGACAGAAGAAGTTTGAGCTTGCTGTACCCATCGACTTCGCTTCTTTGGCTCCTTAACCAATAAGGGGAAATGTTTATTTTTCCACATGCTTCACTCCCCATTTCAAATGGAATCTCTTGTCCAGTGTGATTCAATCAAAAGCCATAATTGGTGTGGTTCTGTCCCAGTGCTTCCTAAAAATGGCTTAGTTATTTTTATGTGGCGAGAACACTATCAGAACAGTTACTCAACTAAAATAGTTTTTTAAATTCTAAAGCAGAGTTGTAGAGAGCAATATAATGACCATTTTTACTACCTAGAAACTTGAGAAATGATTGTATACATCCCAAAAATATATATTGAATGACCTAAGTCTAAGCAAAGACCTAATGGCAAATGGCTGTCACCAACTCTTTTTTATTATCTTTCTTTAAGAACCTGGACTGTTTTTTTGTTTTTTTTTTTTGAGACAGAGTCTGGCTCTGTTGCCTGGGCTAGAGTGCCGTGGCGTCAGCCTAGCTCACAGCAACCTCAGACTCCTGGGCTCAAGCAGTCCTCCTGCCTCAGCCTCCCGAGTAGCTGGGACTACAGGCATGCGCCACCATGCCTGGCTAATTTTTTCTGTGTATATATATTTTTAGTTGTCCAGATAATTTCTTTCTATTTTTAGTAGAGATGGGGGTCTCGCTGTTGCTCAGGCTGGTGTCGAACTCCTGACCTTGAGCGATCCACCCGCCTCGGCCTCCCAGAGTGCTAAGATTACAGGCGTGAGCCACTGCGCCCAGCCAAGAACCTGGACTCGTTTTAATTATTTTAAAATCAGCACATAAAGTATGATCTCAATAATGTAAACAAAACAATTCACATCAAAACAAAACAAAATGAAACCACCACCACCAACAACAAAAAAAACAGATTGTCAGGAACTATCCTAAAGTATTAACAATGATTATCTTAGTCAGTAGGTAAGATAGATAGGATAGAGCTTTTTTTTTTTTTTTTTTGTATTTTTTTCATGTTTTCTACATTGAATATAGTAACAGGAATCTTTGGCCATATGAAACAGAAAATTTGATTTACAATGGCTTAAATAGGGACTTATTTTTCTCACAAAACAATAATTGTGAGGCACATGATATTGGTTCAGAGGCTTGAGGATAAAAAGGCCTATTTCTCTGCAATTCTCTTGGCCTTTCTCCCATTCTAGTCCCTTATGCCTTATGACTACAGATGGCTGCTAAAGCTCTGGGCCTCATGATTGGTTCAAATTAGTAGAAGGGAGAGCTTCTGTATTCTTTTATCAGAAAAGCAGAAGTTTTCCCTAAAGTCCTAGAAGACTTCTGCTTTTGTCTTATTCACCACAATCTTGTCACTTGACCAACCCTAGCTGCAAGGGAGGCTGGGAAAGTGAATATGTAGCTTTGTAGCCCTATAGGGAGAGGCAGAGGCAGGCAGGAGAGAAGGAAAAAGCTGAAAATGAATGTTGTGTGAGCCAAGCTTTTCTGTCTGTCACACACACTTTTTTAAAATATTTATTTTAATAATTGAAAAAAATTTTAAGACTGTTCAATTTTGAATCTGCTATACAATCTCAATAATGTTAATATATGCACAGTAAAAAAACAAAAAGAAAGCCACAGAAACATTAAAACTGTCTGCTCTGGGTCTGGAGACTAGTGGTATTCTGCATTAGAGTGCCCTGCTGGCTGTTGTATGTGATCAGAGAAAGGAAGATTGGGAGGCTTCTTTATTTCTATATTCATGGAAGAGGTTGGCTGGAGAAAGGAGTGTAGATGGACAGGTCTGGCAGGGTAGACAGACAGACAACGGAACCCACCCTTCCTGATGTGTTGTAGGAGGGTTGAGGTCCGTCATGAGCCAACAAATGTTTTAGGAAGCCCACGTTCAAGTGATTTCTACAGGTTACTCTGATCCTGTGAGTCTGCAACTTGAATAGAGGAGGTAAATGGGATTTCAGATTTAAAGTGGATCACAAGAGCTTTCTAGGAAAGCATATTTAATAGCATCTCTGTGATATGCACAAGTGAGCCAGCATCAGGAGCCTCCAATTTCCTAAGTAAATCCCTCTCAATTAAACCGAAAGGGAAGAAAAACTGAAAACAGTAAATGGAATCACAATTTTAATCCCATTTTGCCCTTTTCCATGTTTTTGAAATTGTCTTAACCAAAAGCCCATGTACTAACAGAAAAATGAGCAGAATATATGAATCATTTGTTTTGATAGCCTTATGCTTAAATCTACTTAGAACACTTCACACAATCGTAGAGTTTGAATTTTCAACGTAATGTGAATTTTTTAAAAGGAAGCCTTTCAGACCTGATTGCCTTGGGAAAGCAGATTTCATAATTCGCTGTCCGGCCTTGTTAGAAAATCCATCTGTCTTTGCAGTTGAATTTGCAAGGTAAAATCATTTTGAAGGGCTGTTCTTTTGACCAGCTCTTCTGCTTCTCCTCCCTTTTGCTGTCCATTTCCAGGGCTCCCTCTTGGTCTGGGCAGACCATGCCACCTCTCATCCCCTCTAGGCTGAAGGAAGCATGCTGCTGCGTGTGTGTGGGGGGGGGGGGGGGGGTGCTTTGTCCTCAGGTCGCACAGCTGATCTCTGCTGCACTTGCTGCCTCAGATTCTCAGAGGGGCAAATTAAGCCAGGGAAAAAAGCTCTGGGCTGGGAGGTGGTGGGCCTAAGTTCGGGTCCTAGCTCTGCAACGTAGGGAGTGAGCGTCTGTGAGCGTCTTCAAAAGCAGGCTTGGCAACCCTGTCTTTGTTCTAGGATCAAATAAGATAATGAAGGTCTGAGGGCTTGGAAAACTGACAAGTGCCATAAAATGTTAGATTGAATTCAGCTCAACTATACAACAGTTTTGAAAATATTGAATTTCAGGTTACTGAGGTATATCCAGGTAGACTTATCCAGTAGGTACTAGGATTGATGAGACTAATGCTTAGGGGAGAGCTCTTGGCTAACGGTGCCTATCTGGGAGTTGCATCCTTGGTTCTTGGTGTCACATTATTGAATGAGATCACCAAAGGAGAATTTTGTGTATTATTGACATTATTATTATTATTGCTACTACAAGTTTTTATTATTAAGAAGGGTTTCCCTTTACTCTCATTAATAATCATCATGAAATTGGGAGGAAGCCCACAGATAGGTATCTTTTAATTTATCTTCTTCATGATAAGAAACTGGTGAAGAGGATCAGTCAGTAAGTCAGATAAAAGGAAGGTTTCCAAGGCTGGGCACGGTGGCTCACACCTGTAATCCTAGCACTCTGGGAGGCCGAGGCGGGTGGATCGCTCAAGGTCAGGAGTTCAAGACCAGCCTGAGCAAGAGCAAGACCCCGTCTCTACTAAAAAATAGAAAGAAATGATCCGGATAATTAAAAATATGTATATATATATAAAAATTAGCCGGGCATGGTGGCACATGCCAGTAGTCCCAGCTACTCAGGAGGCTGAGGCAGAAGGATCGCTTGAGCCCAAGAGTCTGAGGTTGCTGTGAGCTAGGCTGATGCCACGGCACTCTAGCCTGGGCGACAGAGCAAGACTCTGTCTCAAAAAAAATAAATAAATAAAGTAAAAGTAAGGTTTCCAGTTTCTCAGTCTTTTGCTTAAGTTATTGGATACCAGCCAAAAGACTTTCCAATTAATTAGCTTTGATGATTTGTTTTAACAACTTCAACTGGATGACAGTACAGAAATAAAGTTGTTTTTCAGATTATTAAATAGTAGTGCCAGAGTATAAAATTACATCAAAGCATCCAGTATTTCTCAACTTGGTGCTCTTGGCATTTGGGGTATGATGGTTCTTCATCGTGTAGGACTTTCCCACATTGTGCAGGCTGTTTACTATCCCTGGCCCCACCCACAGCCTGCCAGTGTGGTTTCCCAAAATTTTTTTTTTTTTTTTTTTGAGACAGAGTCTCACTGTATCACCCAGGCTGGAGTGCAGTGGTGTGATCATAGGTTACTGTGGCATTGAACTCCTGGGCTCAAGCAATCCTCCCACCTCAGCCTCCTGAGTAGCTGGGACTACAGGCATGTACCACCATGCCCGACTAATTTAAAAATTTTTTTTTGTGGAGACTGGGTCTCACTGTGTTGCCCAGGCTTGTCTCAAACTCCTGGCCTCAAGTGATCCTCCCACCTGGGCCTCACAAAGTGCTGGGATTTTAGGCATGAGCCACCATGCCTGGCCTATTACCCAGATATTTTGACAATCAAAAATTCCACCTCTCACCCCTGGCACATTTCCAAATGTCCTGTAGGGTGACCTCCTCTGCTACATGCACACACTAATACACTTAAGGAAATAGGTTCCAGTCTCACATAACATGCAGAGCTTGGCTGTAATACTTTCAGAGTCCTTAATTTTGCACTCGCCTCAGATGAGATGATCTGGTCTCAAGTTCCCTTTGATACTTAGGAAATAGGGCATCTAAGACTTACAGTGAATTATACTCCAGCAAAATAATGCTAGAGGGAGTGGCAGATTTTTTATTTTGTTGATAATATTAAGGACTATGGTAATTGAAGCCGTTTGGAATAATACCAATACCCTAGAAAATGGAGCATCACACCATGGCATTCACTGTTCCATTTGATTTTCCTAATAGCCTTCTGAGATAGATGAAAACCTGAGGCCAGGAGAAGTAGTAACTTTCTTAAGAGCACGTGAAAGTGGAGTGATGGAGCCAGGAATAGAGACCTTCTGATTCCGGTCACAGAGCTTTTCCATCGTAGAGCACTGTCTCCAAGTAGCTATTAAATAGCACTTCTGGATTATTAAAGCTGGTAGAACAGGGCCCAGGAAACAAATTGCAGTGCTTAGGTTGTGGGGTTGAGAAATGGCAGGCTAAGGGGGTAGGCAGATTACCAAGGCAAAGTCAACTGAGCATGCAACAGCTATAAAAAGAGTTTTTGACTGCTTGCTTGTTTATAACTGGTTTCATTCCACAAAGGATTTTGTTTAGCTTATGATATCAAATGATGATACAATGGAAATAGAAAATCAAGATCAGGGAAAAGAACCCAAACATGGAGCACATAGGACTAACATAGTTATTACAGCAGAGTTTCATATTTGAGTTAGAGCTTCCTGGTGGCTGAAGCAAAGAGAGAAATACAGTCATGCATCATTTAACGATGGGGATATATTCTGAGAAATGCATCATGAGATGATTTCTCATTGTGCAAAACAGCATAGAGTATGCTTTCACAAACCTTGATGATATAGCCTACTATACACCTAGGCCATATGGTAGAGCCTGTTGCTCCTAACCTACAAACCTGTACATCATGTTACTGTACTGAACACTGTAGGTAGTTGTAACACAATGGTAAGTATTTGTGTATCTAAACAGAGAAAAGGTAGAGTAAAAATACGGTATTATAATCATATGGGACCACCATTGTATATGCGGGCTCTTGTGGATCAAAACATGGTTACGTGGAACCCTTTCTGTACATAATTTGCACTACCTAGAAGATGGGAACACAGCATTCCTTGGGGGAAGGGAAGCTGAATTCTAAAAGAAATTTCTCAAGAGGTTTTTTATATAAAGGATTCTGGTGATAAAAATATATGATGTCAGTAAAATTTTCATAGCAAAGATTATAATAATCAGTGTGCTTTTTCTAATAGCAAACTTTAATCAAAAACAAATCAACTGCCGGGCGCAGTGGCTCACACCTGTAATCCTAGCACTCTGGGGGGCTGAGGTGGGTGGATCGCTCGAGCTCAGGAGTTCGAGACCAGCCTGAGAGTGAGACCCCATCTTTACTAAAAACAGAAAAAAATTAGCCAGACAACTAAAAATAGAAACAAAAGAATTAGCTGGGTGTGGTGGCTCACGCCTGTAGTCCCAGCTACTCGGGAGGCTGAGGCAGGAGGATGGCTTGAGCCCAGGAGTTTGAGGTTGCTATGAGCTAGGCTGACGTCACAGCACTCTAGCCTGACCAACAGAGTGAGACTCTGTCTCAAAAAAAAGAAAAACAAACAAACAAAAAAAACAACTAATCTGAGGGCATAATGATAACCCTTAATTCACCGAAGCCTATTCTCTGTGAGTCCAAAGTAATTTGGTTGAAGTTTATAGATTTTAGTGGTCTCGCTAGATCCAGGGCTAGAATTTAGAACATCCAGAGGCCCAACAGCACCTCAGGAAACCTCTGTTAATAGGTATCCCTCCTGTCACACAGACTTTGTTGGGGTACTGTTTGAAATTGCAGGCTGTGACAAGGGCTTAGAGGGTTGATATTGGATGGTGCCAGGTTCTAGTATGGTAACAGCCTGCAAATCTTAGTGGCCTAAAACAATGAAGTATTATATTCATACAAAGCCTTCCACGGGTTCATGCAACCCTCAGGGGCAGCTCCCTAATCCAGGCCTGCCCTGGCTCTGTCTTCCCGTAGCTGCCCCATCACATAGCTTCTGCGGTTGATGGGGGGGCGGGGGTACATGGAATACTGCACTGCAGCTGTTACACACTTCGGCCTGGAAGTGACACGTCACTTCTACTCACGTTGCACTGGGCAAAGCGAATCACCTGGCTATGCCTTACTTCTCATGAGTCAGGAAGTCCGTACCTGGACATTGATGAGAACCAGATAGCAGGGAACATTAGTAAAGTCTACCACAAACAAGGAAGGAAGGAAATCCAAGCCCAGTGAATAGGATAAGAAAGTCACTCACAGGCAGAAAAGGTCGGGCAGGACTGAGTGGAAGGGTATGTGGGGCTGCTTCGTGGCTGGCATAGCACAGGGAGCATTGGGCAGGGATGGCTGGGTTGGAGCTGGATCGAGAAAGCCCATAGATGCCACTTTAATTGGTATACACTTTGTAGGCCAGAGGGACCCTCAGAAGGTGCTCCGGGAGGTGGGACTGGTCCAGGTTTCAGGGGCTTGGCTCAAGGAAGGAGCAGAAGCAGCTATCTCAGCATTTCAGTGATTCTTGAAACAAAAGAAATGTTTGTTTCCTATTGAAACTAACTCCTTGTAACATTCTCTGCATTGCTAACTTATGAGGCTGCCTCCCACCTCTTATTGTGATCCCGAATGAAAACCAGGCACACTTTGCCTTTTCCAAACAGTGACTAATGGTGGGTCTTGGCCAGGCAGGCCCAGCATATTTTTCACTCTACTCTGGGCTTCCCACCAAGTCCCTCACAGTGGCCCGGCCAGAGCCGTCAGGGATGACTGTGCCCAGCACTTCCTACCTCATCATCCATCACCAGAGCACCCCTCTCCAGCCACCTCCTTTTTAATAGGTTTAATTATTACTTCCTCTGCTTCATGGCACAATTAATCTTCCCACTGCCTCAGGATTTACAGCTGCACGGGCCCAGGGAATTTCTGAGCTACTTACCTGCAGTCGTGCTCTTTAACTATCCCAGGGAAGTAGGAAGTGGGGCTGTGTACGAAGCCAGTGGAATATTTGTGGGCTCCTGTGGGCTCCGGGCTGCCCTCTTCCCACTGCTCATTCATTCCAAGCCTTTGGGATGGCGGCAGGAGGGGACTACAGAAGAATGGACCTGGAGGGGCAGGGTTAAGCAATTAGGACCTGTTTCTCTACATTTGGAGAAATAAATGTATTATAAGTAAATAATACATTTAGACTATACAATGTAGTCTCTACAAAATGACTTCATGTTATCTCCTCCAAGTTTGTTTGAAAAGATATGTAGTTCCCAATGGAGTGTGCTTGCGGAAGGGAGGGGCAACTTTGTTACAGCAAAGCTGAGACAGAAGGGAAGGGCATTTGGGATCTGGGACAGAAGTGCCACTGAACTCTCAATGTCACCAAAGACATCCTAAACTGCTGTTGAAGCAAAAGGAGATAACAGGCTCATAACTTCGCTTATCCTTTGGAGGAACAGGCAGAGCCTGGTGGGTTTAGTGGAAAAGTAGACAGATGCAATTAAGTTAAAGGATGGCAGAATAGATGTGCGATGGCCTGAGAGTTCTCCAGGGGTGACGCCCACACAGATTACATCTGCTTCCTTCTGCTGCATTCCCGAGTCTCTTAGGATTTGCTAGTCTCTCATGTATATTTCTCAGATCTCTAGACACAAATTTAGCCAGGCCATCCATCTGTTCACATACAGCTGCCGTAGCTTGGTTTGCCACAGCAGTATACTAACGTTAATAAAGAAGAAGTGGGCACAGAGTCGTGTCTCCCTTTCACAAGAAGGCCTTCCAGCCGAGGGGAGTGGGTGAAGGAACATGGACTCCTGAGACAGAAAGACCTGGGTTCCAGTACCAACCCCGCCACTTAGAGCTGTGTGGGCCTAGTGAGCTCTTGAACCTTCTGGGTCTCTGAGACCACAATATCAACCTGGCAGGATTGTTTCGAGGCATGAATGAGATCATGGAGTAGAAAGCCAGACACAGAGAGTTTCTCAAGAAAAGCTTACCTATCAGAAAGATGCTTATAGCTGAAGTCAAATGATACATCATTTTGGAATTACCTGCATTAAAAAATATCTGTACCTTTGCTGTCCTCCACTGGCAAAGATAATGGAGATTTGTCTCCAGGTGCATAGTCACCTGCAAATGTGTTAGATAAGATGTCTAAGTGGTTGCACTTCTTACACAGCACTTTGCTGTCATGCCTTCCATTCCAGCCATCTGTTCACTAACCAGGTCTGTCCCCTCCTTGTCACCCCCAGATTCGAGATATTTTAAATACAATGTAGAATAATCAAATGTGAAAACTTGAGACGGAGAGGCTTCAGGGACTCTAAAGATGTCAGGGTCAGAATAATGGGTTTTCTGGAGAACCCGGGGCACTTCCACCAGCGGAGAAGGATTGGGGGAGCAGTTGGGAGCGTGCAGCGCTCTTCCTGTGAAGTGGGTTTTCTCAGGTGTTTTTATCATCCCTTCCCACCCTGCCTCTTTGATAGACAAAATACCATCTTTTTTTTTTTTTTTTTTTTTTTGAGACAGAGTCTCACTCTCTTGCCTGGGCTAGAGTGCCGTGACATCAGCCTAGCTCACAGCAACCTCACACTCCTGGGCTGAAGCGATCCTCCTGCCTCAGCCTCCCAAGTAGCTAGGGACTACAGGCATGTGCCACCATGCCCGGCTAATTTTTTCTATATAGTTTTAGTTGTCCAATTAATTTCTTTCTATTTTTAGTAGAGACGGGGTCTCATTCTTGCTCAGGCTGGTTTCGAACTCCTGAGCTCAAACAATCCACCCGCCTCGGCCTCCCAGAGTGCTAGGATTACAGGCGTGAGCCACCACACCCAGCCCTATTCTTTAAAATTATTTGAAAAGAAAGGTACAAATCAAAACAATGGGACAAAGTACTGTGTTGTTTTCAGTCCACACACTTCCTCCCAGCCTGTGGAAGGATCTGGAGGCTGGTGTAGCTGCAGAGCCTGGTGACCATCTGATTTCTTTCCCTACTCAGGTCCCAGGGACAGAAAATGGGACTTAAATATCCACATCAAGACTTAGCTACAAGGAAGAGTTTCCTGATCCAAAAGGGCTACAGAAGAATTTCAGTGAAAACTTCTCTGCATATCTTTTTTATTTGACTTTCTATTATGGAAATTTTTACAAATGCACGCAGGGAGAGAGAGTAGTATTAATGAACTCCCACCTACTTATAACCTAGTTATCAAAATTACGCTAGTCTTGTTTCATCTGTTTTCATAAACACGTGCGTGCGTGCGCACACATACACACACACACACACACACACACACACACACACACCCCCCACTGGAGTATTTTTAAAATAAATCATAAACACCATGTTGTGTCATCTGTAAATGCTTCCATATGCTTTTCTAGCTGATGAGAACTTTACAAAGCATAGCTACTGTCCCATGTCACACCTAGCAAGACTAATAACAGTTACTTCCCATCTCCAGCGTATCCTGAAAGCAGATGGACGGATACCACTAAGGGTGCACGCGTCTGTGAGTCCTTGCCTCAGCTGTGCCACTAACTCACTTCCCCTTGCTAGGCCTTGGTCACACTCTCTAAATACTGGTCATACTGTGCTTAGATACCATGTTATAGTTTACAAAGCATACTGATGAATACTATTAAGTTTCTCATACCATGTCGTTGAGATGTGAGAGGGCCTTCTCTAGTTCCCAAATTCTGTGTATCTTCTGAGAATATCTGGTGATTTGGCTAGGATGGAGCAGAACTCAATCTCTTTGAAAGCAGAGGGAAAAGATAAATCAGCTCTCGAAGCCCCATTTGGGTTGTGCACTATTAATAATCATAACAGTATTTTCAGTAAATGAGAAGAACGCTTCCATTGCTCATGGAAGGACACTGAGGCCTTACTTTCAGAGAATTCACAAGAGAAAAGGCAGCCAGAATTCACTGCTAAGAGGCTAAACGTTCTAGTTTTTGTAGTTTTCTGTTCACATCTCCCTAGGTGTTTGCTGCTTATGGCTAATAATAAAAGAAAAATGTATTGAGCAGTTACTATGTCCCAGGCACTAATGCTAGCTGCTCCTAAGCATGATCTCATTGGCCCTCATACAACAGCCCTTTGAAATAGGTACGATTATTCCCATGGCAGTGACCATTCCTGACCCGTAGGTGGAGGCCCGCTGTGGCGATGTATAAATTCATAACCATGTGTCCTTTCTCCACACGCCCTTGTGAGAACTGGGCTTTGTGAGGCTCTTCTGCCCCACTAATCTTCATTTAACTCCCCTCCCTGCAGCACGTTGTCACCTAGCACGCCCTGCTGACAGGCCCTCTGTAAGTCTTCATCTGAATGGTGGCCCTGGAAAATCACGCTGTGGTCTCGAAAGGGAAGGAGGATCCGCAGATTATCCCCTCAGCATGCGCCTTCACTCTGCTGGCAGCTCTCGGGGCTGCTTTTATGTTGCCTCAACAAAGAGGAAGGCTGCCAAGAGTGTGTAACGTTCAGTTCAGAATTCCCCAGGCTGGCAGCGGCGGGGACAGCAGAGACGCAGGGAAGATGAAGAATTCCCAGCTCGGCCGCATCCGTCTCCTCTTACCCTTGTCTGTGTTTGGAAGTCTTTGTTTTGAGAATCTTCCTCTGATTCTTTATAGGCCCTTGGAAATGTAAGATGAGGAGGCAGGGAGGAGAACAGGAGAGTGCATGGAGAAGCTGGCTGGAGATCAGATCATTTTGCCATAACCAGCAGGCAGTTTCTCTCACAAATCATTGAACCCTGGGTAGCCATTATCATCCCAACTGCTTCCTATTAACTAGCCCAGACTCTGAAGGCCCTGAGAGTAAGAGAAATAGAATTCCTTTACTTTTTCACACTCTAAATACTGGTCATACCGTGTTTAGATACCATGTTACAGTTTAAAATCATATTGATACATATGATTGTTTCTTATACCATTTCTTTGAGATGATTGTAACTTGACCTTATTAGTAAGACAAAACAAAAAATGCCAAAATATTTTCAATTTCAAAAAAACCAAGGAAACAAAGGCTCAGAAACATTAAGTGACTATCTCAAAGACACTCAGCTGAATGAGGTAGTGTTAGACCGTAGATAATTCCATGGTGGGCCCAGGGGAGAGACGACCACCCTGAAAAGCA
>RJWJ010000424.1:196650-241940 GCA_004363605.1 Indri indri
TTTCGGGTTGGGGGTTTCTAGTAGCCTAATCTTGCACAACCTGGTTTCAGGGCGGGGAAATTCCAAAGACTTAATCTTACACAAACTTCTCCAAGGGGCCGTGGGGGAGGTATTTCTGGTGCGATCGAAACTGCCAGTCTGGGGTGGGGAAAATTCCAAGGAGCTGTAATCGATAAAGTTTTTAAGCACACACGGGGGGAGATTCTACTATAACCTTACAGTAGGAGCCAGGCTTGTAAAACAGGACTTCTGACTTAGAGTCCTGTGCCTTTTCTCTTATACTGTACCTTCCTGACGCTAACCAGGTTCCTATAGACTGGGGTACAGTCCCACCCTGTAGGAGGGTGGGGGCTAGCAAGGAGATCTGCCTTTGGTGGCGATGGACCATACGTGAAATCCAAGCTTAACTCTGATTGCCTCGTCTGAAGGTCTCTCATTGCTTGCTTCCCGTTATCATTTTAGTAACCAAGTGATGACATTGGCTTAAAAAATTATTGCAGTAAAATCCAAAAGCTGTGGTGGGGGTGGGGGGAGATCATTGCAAAGGCATCACTGTGGGAGAACGTGCTCCGAGGGAGATGCACGCACTTCTGCCGGCCTCCCCAGCTCTGGCTCTGCTCATAGCTGTGGACTCATGGCTGGGCAGATATTTTGCCCTCCACTTTAGAAATGATGAAGCTGAGGAAAGAGGGAGTAAATGATTAATTTCTTCTAAAGATACCTGGAAATTTGAAATGTAAAAGTTTCTCTTTAGCTAAAACTGGTTTAGGAATACATGTTAAATTCAGGTCTTTAGAACTGAAATGTTTCTGTCATTAATAATTCTTCATCCTTGAAAGGGTTCTAGGTGGTGCTAAGGTATTATTTCCTCTTGAAAAGCTTAGATTTTCTAACCTTGAAACAGGCTCTGATCCTTCTAGCGTGGATGCTAGTGATTGCCAACCTAGGAGAGTGACCAAACCCCAATACCCAGGAATGTTACTTGTCTTATTGGAACAGTCCAAAAATACTTTTTTAAAACCACAGATTATGTGTTCATCATAGAAAAAATATTTAAAATACAGACAAGGAAAAAAAAACCCCTGCAATTCTACCACCCAAAGATTATTACTGTTAACATTTAAATAACCTTTTTGCTATAGGTGTATATTTAAATGTAACACGTATATATATACACGCTGTTAAAGTTCTTATAAGATGTATTATTTTGTGCCCATATGTCCCCTCAATATATTACAAATTTCTTCCCATGTCAATATATAAACTTCTACTTCACCATTTGGAATGTCACCATGTTTATTCCATTGTATTTATTTACTTTTAAATCCTAAAGGATTTATTAGTTATTTTTAAATTATAAAATATTTTACTCATTAAAAAATATTCAGAAGAATTATCATAGTTTATTTAACCTCTGCCACTTTAAGAATTCCCTTTCCTGGAAGCACATAATGATTTCAGTAACTAATTGAATTTCACTCTGCAGTTTACAGTGTACTTGCCCATATATTATTTCATTTGATCCTCACTATTACCCCGTAAGGTTGGTATCATGATTATTATTTTCTTCATTTTGTAGATGAACCTACATAGAGCTCAGAAGGGCTAAATGATTTACCCAATACCTCAAGTCCAGTTAACATCAGAGAGATGGCTGGGTCCCAAGTCTAGGTGTGACTGCCGTGGCAGGGCAGATCTCCATAACAGGCAGCGGAGGGGGTCAGGACCAGCACAGTGGCCGGCAGCCTCACCCTGCACCTCCCCCGACCCCACTCCGACTTCAGCATTGATCGTGTGTACTGGCTGTTGGTTTCTTGACTGTCTCCCTTTCGACCTTGTATGCTTTCTGAGGGCAGAGACTCCTGTCTTCATTTCTCTCTCTACCCCTACTGCCCACCGTGAGTTCTAACTTACAATAAATATTCAGTTGTTTGCTGGGTGAGTGAATGAATGAATGAAGGGTGTCATAGAGGCCAGCAAATTGTGGAGGCTGGGTTTTGACAGCTTCCTTTCTCAGTGCCTCTATTTTCAGTTCAAACATTTTAACCAGTTCCCATCTTGGTGTTTTTGAGTTTTTGTGCTTCTGCAGATTTTAGTCACCTCTGCAAAACTCACATATTGATGCATGGCGAAGTATGTTCAAGATCAAGGGCAAAGAGAAAATTGCTTGCATACTTGGTTTTCTCCACCTTTTCTAGTGCTGGCCCCCACTCCAGCCCCAAGTGGGATGAACCAGGCTCTCCTTAAAGCCACTTCATAAGTTACCATTGTATCTTTCATTTGGAACAGCTTTAGTGTTATATTTATACACCTCATTTTGAACTGCTTGTTAAAACAACAGCTTAGCTTAGCAGCTACAGCATAGTTGATGAGAGTTGTTCGAAGCGTTATTACTGTTGATTGTAAAAGCAGTATAGCAGAATTACATGAAATTTTAGAACAAAAATCACTAAAATCCCATCACCTAACAAGGTGACTATTTTTAGTCTTGCATAATCCCCTCAAGGTCTTGTCCGTATGCACATATTTATTTTCTAGTTGTCACAGGGAGCATGCAGCATTGTTTCCTGCTTTTTTCAGTTAACATGATTATAAGAATATTTTTCCCCAATTTTCTGCATAGACTTCATAATTATCTTTTTAATGACTACATGATCCTCAATTGAGTTGATATACCAAAATGTACTTACACAGTCCCCCAGTGGCCGGCATTAAGATGTTTCTGATTTTCCACTAGTCCATGATGCTGCAGCGAAGATTGTCATACACATTGTTATGCAAGCTTTCATGTTTGTCGAATGATTTCTTTGGGATACTTTCCTTTGAGTAAGATTGCTGGGTCAGAGTAGGATCGTGTTTGTGGGTCTTGCCATGATCCTTGTACAAAGGTTGTTCCTGTTTATGTCCCAGCTGTTGATGTGTTTACCAATTTCAGTGCAACCTCATCAGTATAGGGGTCGTGTTTAAATTTCTTTTTGCTAATTTGGTAGATGTAAAATGGTACTTCAGGGTTTTATTTTGCATTTCATTGATTATTAAAGAAAATTAGCGTTTTCCCCTGTGGTTACTCTTTGTGTTTCTTTGCATGTGAGTTGTCCGCTGGCACTTAAAGGTCTTTGCCTATTTTAGTAAATTGGGATCTTGATTTTCTTTTTAAATCTGGTGAAATCTTTACACACAACAGCTATTGAATTTTTTCATATGTTTCATATATTTTCCAGTGTTGTGTTTGCCTTTTAATTGTAGGTCTGTATTTGTAGTACAAAATTTCTTATTTTTGTAATCAAATCTGTCAATGTTTTTTTCTTTTGCTTCAAAGCTTAGAAAGCTATCCTCCCTCTGGAGAGATGATAAATATTTAATCCTACCTTCTGTTATTTTAAATTCTTTAATTCATCTGGATTGCACTTTACTATAAATTGAGTTGCAAATTACATTTTTTTCAAAGTCGCTAATCAGTTTTTCCAATCTTCTTCTGTTCTTTCATTCTCAGGAATTATACACCAGATGAAAGGCGATTATGACACTGCACTGAAACTCCACAAGACCCACCTGTGCATCGCCCAGGAGCTGAGCGATTATGCTGCCCAGGGTCGTGCCTATGGGAATATGGGCAATGCCTACAACGCTCTGGGCATGTACGACCAGGCAGTCAAGTACCACCGGCAGGAGCTGCAGATCTCCATGGAAGTGAACGACCGTGCCTCACAGGCCTCCACACATGGGAACCTTGCAGTGGCCTACCAGGCCCTGGGTGCCCATGACCGGGCCCTGCAACACTATCAGAACCACTTGAACATCGCCCGGGAGCTGCGAGACATCCAGAGCGAAGCTCGGGCCCTCAGCAACCTGGGCAACTTCCACTGCTCTCGGGGAGAGTATGTCCAGGCCGCCCCCTACTATGAACAGTACCTCCGGCTTGCTCCTGACCTTCAAGACATGGAAGGAGAAGGGAAGGTCTGCCACAATCTTGGCTATGCCCATTACTGCCTTGGAAATTACCAGGAGGCGGTAAAGTACTACGAGCAGGATCTGGCACTGGCCAAAGACCTTCATGACAAATTGAGCCAAGCAAAAGCCTACTGCAACTTGGGCCTAGCATTCAAGGCTCTGTTGAATTTCAGTAAAGCTGAAGAGTGTCAAAAGTACCTACTGTCCCTAGCCCAGTCCCTGAATAATTCCCAGGCTAAATTTCGAGCCCTAGGGAACCTGGGTGATATATTCATCTGTAAAAAAGATATAAATGGTGCAATAAAATTCTATGAGCAGCAGCTGGGCTTAGCTCATCAGGTAAAGGATAGAAGACTGGAGGCCAGTGCATATGCAGCCCTGGGCACCGCATACCGAATGATCCAGAAGTATGACAAGGCCCTGGGTTATCACACGCAGGAACTGGAGGTATATCAGGAGCTGAGCGATTTGCCAGGGGAGTGCAGAGCTAATGGGCACCTGGCTGCTGTCTACATGGCCCTTGGGAAATACACAATGGCATTCAAGTGTTATGAAGAGCAGCTGGATCTAGGGCAGAAGCTGAAGGATCCAAGTCTAGAGGCCCAGGTCTATGGCAACATGGGCATCACAAAGATGAACATGAATGTGATGGAAGAAGCCATTGGCTACTTCGAGCAGCAGCTGGCCATGCTGCAGCAGCTGAGCGGAAACGAGTCTGTGCTTGACAGGGGCCGGGCCTATGGCAACCTGGGGGATTGCTACGAAGCCCTGGGTGACTATGAGGAAGCTATCAAATACTATGAACAGTATTTATCTGTTGCCCAGAGTCTAAATCGCATGCAAGACCAAGCCAAGGCTTACCGGGGTCTAGGAAATGGACACAGGTAAAAATGACAGAGGACAAATGTGGTTGGTGGTTCTGCAAAAAGGGCAGTTGTGACAATAATGGCAACTTCATGTCTGCATGGCAGTTTATTCATTCTAACCGTTCTCTGAATTAAGCAGGTGATATTATTACCCTTGTGTTAGGGAAGAAGAAAGTAAAGCCCAGAGAGGTTGGCTTAATGCCTAAGATTACACAGCTTAAAAGGGACGGTTGAGAGTCAAACCTAGGGCTCTCTGACTCCAAATGCAGTGCCTGTTTGACAGCATTATAATGAGCAGGAGAAAAGAGATAATAGGGATGGGAAAGGTGAATGAATCACTTTAACTGATCTTTTCTGAAAGCCTCCCACATTATATGAATGTGTTTATTAATACATCTGTACTCACCAATTGGACCTCATTGTGTTGCTTTTAGGAAAAGCCACTTGATAATAAGGGGAGTGAATAAACACGTACTAGATATCATACATCGTGCTAGGCACCTTGCATAGGTATCTTACTGAATAGTAATAGCAGTTTTGTATCTACTGTGGGATGTGGGATTTATTATCGCCAGAAACTGAGGCTCAGGGAAAGGAATTCCTGTGCCCCACACAGCTGGTTTGGTCTGCTGCCAGAATCCATGTTCCTCCCACTCTTATCATGTCATCTCTTAGCAGCACAGAAAGACACACTTGGCCAAGCTGATGCTTTTCTCCTGGATATGGGGAACCCAAGAAGGTGTCTGCGTCTGCAGAATATATGGCCCCCACCAGATAGGCAGGGGATTAAGGCTCCTGGAGTGGAGGAAGGGCAAGGGTCAAACTAAATCTTCACCCACAGAGTGCTCTGAGAAGCTCAGGGTGAAAGATTTATAGCCACTGTGAAGTGATTTCAAAAACATAGTCTAAGCGGTAGTGGAAATTGGGAGGCCCAAAGAACCAAACAGTTCACTTGCTATCATTGTGCCTATTAATATATTTTATGTTTCCTCTGGGGTGTATATCCCATTGAATCTCGAGCTCTTGGGAAGGTCACTAAGGGATGACTTTTGAATTGCTTTCCAGATTATGAAATTCCTCTGCATCTCACTCTAAGGGCACATGATAGATTTTAGCTAGAAGAGGAGTTAAGAGCTTCTATAGTAAGTGACAGTGACAAATGCTTTTCATTTTCTCAGGGGCTTTAGCATGTCTGCACCTGCACAAAATAATATCATTGCTTTTGTGTCTACATCCCCACAGGGCAATGGGGAGCTTGCAGCAAGCCCTTGTGTGCTTTGAAAAGAGGCTCGTGGTTGCCCATGAGCTCGGGGAGGCCTTCAATAAAGCCCAGGCCTATGGAGAGCTGGGAAGTCTGCACAGCCAATTAGGGAATTACGAACAAGCCATTTCCTGCCTTGAACGCCAGCTGAACATTGCTAGAGAGATGAAGGACCGAGCCCTGGAGAGTGACGCGGCCTGTGGCCTGGGGGGCGTTTACCAGCAGATGGGGGAGTATGACACAGCCCTGCAGTACCACCAGCTTGATCTACAGATAGCAGAGGAAACCAACAACCCCACATGCCAGGGCCGAGCCTATGGGAACCTGGGCCTGACTTATGAATCCCTAGGCACCTTCGAGAGGGCTGTGGTCTATCAAGAACAGCACTTGAGCATTGCTGCACAGATGAACGACTTGGTGGCCAAGACGGTGTCATATAGTAGCCTCGGAAGGACACATCATGCCTTGCAGAACTATTCCCAGGCAGTCATGTACCTACAGGAAGGTAGGTGAAAAGGCCCTTTGTGGTCTCTTGATGTACTTGAGCTCAAGTGCAGAGTCAGAACGCAAGACTCAGAGGGAAGTATGCATGGTGTTAGTGGCCACCTCTGCTTGGAGTGAGGGTCTCAGGCCACATCGTCAACTCCAGAGCCACAGTGTCCCTCACCAGGTGTCCCTTGCTAGTACTAAGATGCTTCATTGTCCTGAATACCTTACCCTGTTATCTCTGGACCCAGATTGTCTTACTCTCCCACTGACAGCATCTACTGCTCACCTGCTGCCCAAGGAGCTAATACCCTCCTTGGTTTTCAAATCCCTGTATGGGGTGAACAATATGTTCTTACAGAAGATGAATCAAGTAGGATTTCCTCCTCTAAAATTCTAAAAGTCTGCATCTGAAGAAAATGCCCATCTGCTGCAAGTTCTGTTGTCCCTCTAGAAAATATCTAAACTACCAAAACCATATAGAAGTCAGTTCTGATATGGCAGCTGAAGTCTGATCCAGAAGCATCAGTCTGAAGGTCACACTAGCAGTAAACCAGGCTTCCTTCCCAGTGTTTGTGACCTATAGTGCTTGGGCTGTTGCCACCTTAGAGTCTTGTTCCAGGCAGGCCTGGAAACTGGAACCTGGCCATCAGGTGCCACGCAGCTTCCTGAGCATGGCTGGTCCTTGGACTCTTCCTTCCTCCCAGAGCATGAGTCCCACAGCAGTGTGTTCACCCTCCACCTCTTTACACCGCGTGGGGCTTTCCACTCTAAAAGGCCTGCCCCTCACACAGGCACACTGGATCCTCTCACCCTAGAAGGGAAAAGGGGCAGATAGGATGCTTTCAGCTCACTGGTGAAAGGAAAGAGTTGCTGATTTTAAGCAAAAACTCTGATTTATATTAATAGTTTCCAAGGGGCTTTGCATATACAGTTTATTTAATCTGATTTAATTCTCATAATAACTTTGAGAGGTGTGTCTTTTTATTTATATCATTTTTGTAGCTAAGTCATCAGAGGCTCAGGGAAGTACAGTGATTTGATCCTGACCATGTGGTTAGTTAGTTAAGGAGTAAGGCTCAGCCTGGGTTTTCTGACCCAGGAACTACACCGTGTCGGGAGTTGTTTCTAACCTCACAAGAGCAAGGCAGGGTTGGGCAGTTGTATCCCCTGGTGTCCTGAGCCCCAGCGGGGAAGCCTGGAGAGAGGGAAGCGGGAAGCAAAGTGGGGAATGGGCAAGGGGATGGTCTGCTGCTCTCCTTTGCACGGCCCAGAGACTGTGCTGGCTTGCAGGCTGAGAGGTTACCGAGAGGCTGGAAGCTGCTTCCTACACCTTGTTTGGCTCCCACTCTGTCCAGGCAGGGCTCTGCCTCAGTGTGTTAAATGGGAACGTTGGCTTTTGATTTCCTAAAGCTTGACCGTGGTAAAATGCCAACAGATGAGGAATGATTCTCAGTTGAGTTTGTGAAAATGATTAAATTCGGGCCCAGTGTATGACAACTTTTTAGCTGTGTTCTTTTGTACTTTCTGAAATACTATTTCCATGAAACAGCTGGTTTACCTGAGACATTGTAACATAAGTCTGTATTTATGGAAAACATTCAAGTTAATTTTTATTGTTTCTTGTAATTTTTAAGTCTTGCAGAGATCTAAAACTCCTATTTGTAGCCACTCCATAGCGTCTATTTCATGGATGTGTCCACTGGAGAGCCAGCAACCAGTGTCTTCCCTCGTGGGCCATACCAAATGCCTCTTTTCGTGACCTCTGAGCTGGTACAGGTGCAGGACACCTGCAAGGTGCTTTCTGAGTGCTCTGAGTTGGGTCTGCAGCTTCTTGCAATGACTAGTTCAGCTGGAAACCACCCCAGTGCTTGCTCTCCTGGCTTTCCGAGGGGAAGGGGCTGCAGCTGGCATTGCCCTGCCCCAGTGCAATAGAATCTCACTGGTGGGGCCCAGTCTGAGTCTTTTGAACAAGCTCTCCAGATGATTTGGATGGACACCCCTGGTTAAAACTACCGATCTCATCCAGCTTTTTCTCCTTTTGCAAATGAAGAAAGGGAGCCTGGAGCAATTTAGTGCCTTACAGGGATTATATAACCAGTCCCTCACTAACTAGGCTCCAGGAGAGGTGTGGATGAGTGGCTCAGATTCCTAAGAGGCAGAAGCAATAGAAGACAGGCACCATGTCTGTCCAGGGGGCTTGTAACTCTTCATTACTGAACCTAGCGAGTGTCCTACGTGCTGGGGAGACAGCAAGAACAAAGCAAAATCCCTGTGCTCACAGAACATGCCTTTTAAGGGGGGTTGCCTCAATGATTTTACTTCTGACTCATTGACCTTGACCTAGCAGGGACATCTGTCTTGAAGATCAATGTGGGTAGCTGGTTGAAGGTTAAAATAACCAGTATCCTCCTGGTTTCTCCCAAGAACCATCTTCTTTCATGTGTTATCCTATTCTGTGAAGTGTTTAAAAATGTGAATTATTGCCACACACGGTGGTGTGTGCCTGTAGTATCAGCTACTCTGGAGGCTAAGGCGGCAGGATCACTCGAGGCCAGGAGTTCAAGATCAGCCTGGGCAACATAATGAGACTCCATCTCTTAAAAAAAAAAAAAAGTGAACTATTTGCAGATATGATTTTTATTACCCAATGACATGATTTAAACTTAAAATATTGTTTCTAAGTTTTCCGAATTATGTGCGTTTTGAAATGTGTATTTTATGAGCTTGAACCTGAGTATCACTTTTCTCAACCGACTCAGTTCCTTTTCAAAAGTCTGAAATTGCACAGTCCCAGCATGATTAGAGGCAGGCTGCCATCCACCTTGAATTAGATTAGAAGAAGGAAGTCCTTCCCTTGTGTGTGCATTTGTACTGTGGGATCCTTCATGCTGTCTCTGCAAAAGGAAGCTTCTGTGTACAGAGAGCAGGATAATGAGGGCAAAGTGACTCTGAGCACTGCTCAGTGACCAGTACAATAAATGACTGCCTTCAGATTTGGCCCTCACAAAACCCTGGAGGTTGCTGGTGTCCTGAAACCCAGAAGCTTGCTGTGGGTAAGTGACCCAAACTGCAGGTGCCTATCTAAAGCCTCTCAAAATAAGGACAGCCTCATTTAAGGCTTTTGACTTATAATAGCGTTTGTTTTGCAACCCCACGGAGGTGCTTCAAACTCTCAGACTTAAAGGAAAACCAAATTGGACACGAAATATCTCAGTAGCATCAGTGACAGAAGACAGGGTCAGGGTGTGTACCTGTTCTTTCAGGAGAACATTACATGTGTCTCCCATCAACACTGATTAGATGCTGTGCACGTGAGATAGGAAAAAGTATTATCTTGGCTTCTGCATTTAACTGTCAGGAGGAGCTTTCTCAGCCAGAGAAACAGATAAATTTATCAGCAAGGAGTTTTCATTTGCAAAGCTAAGGATTTCACATCTGGGAGGGCGGCCAGGTTAGGTTTTATTTGTTTCAATGTTTCTGCCTGCCCTGCAGACCTGTCTCCTGCTGATAACCATCACCTAAACTCTTGCTGGGGCATCTTGGAGTGTCCTGGAAATGTCGCTCCCAGCACACAATTTGAAGAGAATGCTTATTCTGCCTTGGCTGATTCAGCTCTTGTCCTGCATTTTACCTGTCTGTGTTGTTAACATTCTTTACATACACCTGAAGCAAAATTAGCCTCCGGGACTCCTTGGGAGAGGAATTATCTGTCTTCTATGTTTCCTTAAATTTCTCTGTCTGGTTTCAGGTTTAAGGTTAGCTGAGCAACTGGGCCGAAGAGAAGATGAGGCAAAGATCCGCCATGGTCTTGGCCTCTCCCTTTGGGCTAGTGGAAACCTGGAGGAGGCCCAGCACCAGGTGAGCAGGAAAACCCCTCACGCAAGTGGGTTTTCTTTGCAGAAGCATGGAAGACCTTGCGATTACTGTCCTAGTAGTGATGGCATTTGCCAGAGGTACTGACCTCTGCCTTTGAGTTAATGTACAGGATATCCAGCCTGTACCAACCCAGAAGTGTGTTCCTGCTAATTCATGTGATAGATTTCGCAATAATTTCTTTGGAATCCTTGTTTTATGTGCTGTTGCTCCTCATTAAACTTTAATATGGAATTATATTCATTTCATAACAGAAAAGTAAAAATTCATAATTATGTATTTAATGTCTGTAGGTTTCTAGATGTCAATAGATACAATTTCTCTCTCTCTGTCTCTCTCTCTCTCTCACTCTCTCAGGATAAGCCTGTGTTTCTGCACGTGTACAGATAGTTGAACAGAGGTCCATTGTTATGCTGGCTCTGGAGATGAGAAAGATCCCGAGAGCTACGGGCTTCCTCCTCTCTGAGGCATAGTGAGCTGGCCGCGTCTGAGATCACACGCTTATCCCGATAGCCAGTGAACGAGTGCTGGGGAGCACTGTGCTAGGCAAAGGGGGGACAAGGACAGGAAGCCAAGGCTCCTGTCCAGAGTGCTCACAAGCGATGAGGATGCGATGTGACTGAATTTGTGCCATAGCATCCCAGATTGTTAGGGCATTTTATTGTACTCTTAAAACTATTAAAGGAAATTTAAAGAATTAATTCTCTACTTGCCTGGTTATAAGAATTAAAACTTGTATAATATAGCGAATTTTCAATTTTCACAGTACTTTCACTCGCTGAATTTATTCCTCAACACAACCCTGTGAGGTAGAGTAACTATCGCTTTATAGAAAGGAAGAAACTGAGGCTCCGAGTCTTGCCAAAAGTCACACAGCAAATTAGTGGCAGACTTAGGAACACATACCTCCTCCCTCTCTTACCTCTCTCCTGCTCTAAATCTCTTAGTCTTAGAATTCTGGGTTTTTTTTTAAGTTTGGATAAATTTAAAGTTTAATACTGAATTTCCGGCATATAACTATCAGAGTCAGAAAAGCCTTGTAGCCTCACTGCTGGAGAAGTGTCTCTGTTAGGAATGTCAGTCGTCTGGTCCTGGTGTGTCCGTGTGAGCAGGCGTGGCTCCTTGGGGAGCTGACCCTGGGCGCTGCTATAGAGGGCAGGGCCTGATTCGGCTTCACAGCACTGAACCCCCTCAAAAAGCTGCCGCCCCCGACGTGTGGTGCTCCCTTCTGCTCAGCCTCGTCGTTTCCAGCATGCCTTTAGCACACCTGTGCCCGTGCCCGTCCTTCCGCACTGCGAGGCATGCAGGTGGTGAATTGTGGTTGCCTGATGACAGGAGGAGAGGCTTTTTGTTTGTTTTAATGAAAATCAGCACTTAGTTGGATTAATAGCTGATTTTTTTTATATCCTTCAGACCGTAAGTTTATAATCCCTGTCTTTTAGATCCCCTTTATGTGTCAAAAATTGATTACGTAAATTATAATTTACCGGGTATGATCTGATGCCTTTTCAGGTCCACACAGACCTACATGGAAATAAAGATTCTTTCTTTCAAACCTTTAAAAAATGTTTAGATTGTGCACCAAGATCTGAGCCAAAGTTGTCTTTTCTGGGGAATGATGTTCTTCATCCCTACTTGCAGCTCTATAGGGCATCGGCCTTGTTTGAAACGATCCGACACGAGGTGCAGCTGAGCACGGACTACAAACTGTCCCTCTTCGACCTGCAGACGTCGTCCTACCAGGCCTTGCAGCGGGTGCTTGTCAGCCTAGGTGAGAGCACCTGGGCTTCCCGTTTGTGTGTGTGCATGTGCTGCCCGTATGTCCAAGGTGTTTAATGACCACTGTGACAAAATATAATTCATTGTCACAACAGAATGCGAAGCCACAACTACAACCAGCCATTGAACATCCACTCATTTATTCAATGAGTACCTACCAATGAGCACAGAGCACCTACTGAGTGCCAGCCCTGGGGATTTATAGTCAAGAAGGCCGGTTGCTGACCTCAAGAAGCTCTTAACCTGTCAACAAACATAAGTCATTGAGTCCAGGACAGTGCGATTGGCACTAGGATAGAATAAACTCAGACACTGTGGAAACAAAGTTGCTTGGCTGGCAGACCCAGGAACCAGAGAAGGTGTCCCCAAGACAGGGACACTTGAACCAGCTGACTTTCCCCTAGGTTCGCTCTCACCACTAACACCTGGTTCAAGCATCTAACCAAAGGAAAGTACCTGAGAAGACACTTGGTCTCCTCTCTATTTCCTCAGCCACATGTCTTTCGGTGCTGCTGTCTAATAAATGTTTTTGCCATCTGGGTCTGCCTCGTAGGCTGTGACCGAGTCAGCGATAAATTTCCCAAGCCTGTGTGCCCATCACAATGGAGCAGCATGCATCTTCCTTCACCTGGCATTAACTGTCACAGCCAGCCCCTTCCAGCTCCCCTGTCATCTGCCTCTCCTGGGAGATATTTGTTGGAACTAACATAGTCTTTGAAGTTGGATGTTGAGGTCTTTTCAATAGCCTGTCCTTTGCTGTCTGTACAGCAATACACAAATTTCTTCTTGGAAAATGTTTCTATTAAAGGTGCTCATTGCCGGGGATTACAATTTATCTGTTATAATCACAGTTAAGTCTGTCTAGCACTTTGAGGCCAATTTTCCAATGTGCACAGAAATTGTCCCTGCTGTTCCAGTTAATAACTTAATAGAGTAAAAGAAGGCATTTGCACGTACACATATAAACCTCCACTTTCTACTGATACCAGAACCACAGGAAGCAAGGCATCCTTGAAGTGCTATCAGGGCTGCAGCATCTGGTCTCCTGCTTCTGCCTGTTCTCTTTGGGCCCTAGTTCTAGCAACTTTTTCATATTTATATTTATGACACAAGTAAAACCTCTGCCTTGCATTCCTTCAGTACTTATAAACAATCCTCACTTGGAAGTATGTTGCTTTACATTTTTCATGCTTTAATATTGGTGCATTAGCTTTTAAACTAGATTACAGACAAGTTTCTAGAGGAAGTGGGGCTAGAAATTGGATTGAAAGACTGAGGAAAAGCTTGAAAGAGAGAAGCAATTTTAAAGGAATAGAGACCTCAGAGGTTTAAACCCTTTGCCCATGGGGATAAGGAGAAGTATGTGGGAGCCCAGAATGGAATGAGGTATCGGCCTCAACAATAATAATACCGCCTGATATACATGTGGTGCTTTAAATAACCTACCAGGCATCTTTACAGGTAGTGCCTCTTTTAATCTTTACAATAGCCCTTTGAGATAGGCAGGGCAGCTATGACAATCCCTCTTTTGAGACAAGGTCAGAGAAAGGGGAAAGGGCACACCCAGGAGGCGGACCTCCATGCGTAAAGAGATGGAGGTGTGATTTGGGGCGAGTGGGGAGATGGGGCTGGACAGTGTGATGCATAGAGGGGCTGCACCGAGGAGAGGGAGACGGCCAGGAGACATGTCTTCTAGATCTCATCTACCAGTGCCCAATCAGAGTCGAAGTTGAGCAGGGAAATGAGAGGATAGCCAGAGAACAAAGCATCAGGTCCAGAGAACCAAGTGAACAGGGCATGATGTGTCAGAAGCCAGGTCAGGGAGCAGGTTAGGCTGTGAAGCAGAGAATGTGCAAGGCTGAGGACAAGTGCACTCAACTAGATTGGCTCTTTTCTGCGGCTGCAAGACAGGGGAAGGTCCGATGGCTCAGGGTAGTGTAGAATTAGTCACATTGAATCTAAAAACGTGGGGTTTTATAATCGTGGACACTGCACCTGCCATCTGAGGCAGGGAGTTGAATTTGAAGCAGTGTGACTGAGATTCTGTCACATATTGGAGAGCAGAGGCAGTGAGGTTTCTGCTCGGGATCTGATGGCCCTCTCTGAGTGAACACACTCACTGTGGCCTGCTTGGCCTAACCCTTTGTCTCCTAGGCCATCATGATGAAGCCCTGGCTGTGGCAGAAAGAGGACGGACAAGAGCATTTGCTGATCTTCTGGTGGAACGACAAACAGGACAACAGGACTCCGACCCCTACTCCCCAATCACTGTTGATCAGATCTTAGAGATGGTCAATGGGCAGAGGGGACTAGTGCTTTACTATTCCCTGGCTGCAGGCTACCTGTACAGCTGGCTGCTGGCCCCTGGGGCAGGTACGATCTCTTTCTGTGGGAACAGGACCATGAAAACACTAGAACTGGGAAGGGATAATGAATAGAGGTGCAAGAGGTACATTATCCTGGATCAGGCTGAGGAGCTGATGTCAGATTTTAGCAAAACCTCAGCTGTGGTGAATAGTCCGTGGCTGAGCATTCAATTAATAAGACAGCCCAGCTTTCTCATTCCCCTGCTGTCGAACGTGGAAATATTTATCAAGGAAGACTAAGAGCAGGAGGATTAATTTCGCTAGCGTCCCTGTTTGTCGGCAGCTGCTGTTCATTAGCTAATAAAGTGATGACTACAAGTCCTATCATTTTCTATCTATATCTATGTTTAATAATTGTGACCCTTTGTCATGGTAAAGTTAAAGATACTAAAATGATAACAGCAGCTCTATCACAGAATATAAATAAGTCTTATGCTTGAATTTTCTGAGTTTAACAAAACCTGTTTTTAGCCAGTTCTGTTGTAAATCTATTTCAGAAGTAAAAATCCCCTTTGATTGAATCAGCATTAAATGTTCAGGCTGTAACAGTTTCACTAAATACAGAAACACTAATTAGCTGTTAGGGCCATATTTTTTGCATAATAAAATGCTGATGGCTTTACCATGTTGGAGACATACCAGATCCAATTAGAGTTTATTGACTGGGGAAGTGGATCTTATAATTGGGAATCTTGAAGAATGGGCTTCTTGAATTTCTGTAAGCTAATTTCAAAAACTTTAAGTGCCAGGGAGAATTGACAAGGTTTTCTTCATTATGTTCCTATCCCTTTGATTTAAAAAAAAAAAAAAAATGATGGCTGGATGACAGCTCCCAGATGCTTCTTGGGTTCTGAGCGTTTGTGCCTACACATTCTATGCCTCAGCATTATTTTTTATAGTCTCTCCCTTTAATTCCGTGTTCTTTATGGGCTTTCCACAAAGAACATCCTTACCTCTGACCGTTTTTATGCTAAAGGTTTTAAGTGGTGATTTTCATGGTAACTTGGTGAATGAATGTTGGCCACAATGGAATCCTTGTGTGTCCCAGCTCCCAGAGTGGCACTAATACTCGTGAGGACGAGGTTGATGACAGGGAGGTATCAAGCTCTTTCTCTCTGTGGTTGTTACATTTGGGGGACATGATTTAACAGGTGGTATATCCAAAGCCCTGTAATAATGAGCCATGTATAATGAGGCTCCTATTGTTTCTTTTTCCGTTCCTTTTTGCTCTTAATGAGGCTCTGAAGCTTTCACTGGGGGCTCTAATCCAATCAGAGAGGACCAGCATTTCCCAGCGCTGACACACCTCATTACCATTTGAGAGTGTGTCCTATTTATTGCCAGAAAACCACTGTGGCTCACCTCAGTTTCATGCAGCCATCATTTTTTGCTCCTTTAATCTATTAATGACCATTGACCATTTAGTCTTATTTAAAAATGGTTTAAGGTGTTTTTATGTGGCCTTTATACTATACGTTTATTATGATTTGCTTTTGTGAAATGAAAGGTGTTTTATAACACAATTTCCATTTGGCCAATGATATTTTCGTTCAGGATTTCAGTTTCTGCAGAAAATATACCTTGGCATGCCATGCACTAGTCCTAAAAGGAGACTTTCCCTAGTTAGTGCTTCTGAGAAGCGTCTGTTTTGGAATACATATGAAGTAGTCATAATTCCAAGAGCTTCTGAAAATGCCATCAAAAGCAAAAGCTGTGGTTTGAAATTTCTGGTTTCAAGCACCAAACCTGCTGGTAAAAGCTATAAAAAGGGCACTGACTAAAATAGAGAAAGCCCTCTTGAAACCTTGGATTCCAGGATTCCTTCACATGGTTTGCAGGATGGCATGCTTGTTAAAGAAGTCAGTCACCTAGCATCAGCATTCCTGTCCCCCGCCTTTGACTTCTCCTTCCTTCCACTCCAATCATGTATAATGTCGGCCGTGCCTGTCTTGCTTCAGGAATTCTGAAGTTTCACGAACACTACCTGGGTGATACTACAGTGGAAAACTCCGGTGACTTCCAGGCCACCAGCAGTGCAGCCCTTCCAACAGCAACCAGCTCGGCCCTAGAGCAGTACATCGCCAGTGTCCGGGAGGCCCTGGGGGTGGAGTCTTACTACTCAAGGTAGGTGGTAAAGCATTCTGAAGCCCATTTGCAGATACATTTCAGGGTTATGTTTTGGTAAACATCCTATTTGTACTAATGGAAGAGATCTTTTGGAATTCACACTTTTGTGCTCAGTCTTCTCACAGTTGCTGCAGCAGAAACAAATATGTGTCTCTGGAGTGCAAGCCCCTTAGTGGTCTGTTTTTATTCTTTTTGGTAATTTTCCTTCAAACTGAGATGGGCCTCATCAGAGATGCCCATTCTCTAAGCAGGGTTTGTAAACTGTTCAAACATAAGCATGACTTTGAGTTTAACATGCCAGCTAATTACGACTGAGATTATTTTTGGTTATAAACATTATAATGAGTTCATACTATAGCTGACTACCTGTTCGAGAGAGTAATTTAGCACCGGTGACAGGACATGTGCACAGATCTGTGTGTTGGGGGACTGAGGTGAAGGGAGTCAAACTCCTAAATATGAAGAATAGAGAAGGGAACTGCTTTTTGCAAAGGTTGTAAAAGGTGTAAGCTTGTGGAAACATTTTATTGTAATGACTGACTATTTTACATGTGGAAAATAATTTCCACAGACACTCTGCTTCTGGGGAAAATCAAAAGAAGAGGGTTCCTTAGAGCTGGGTTGTAACCAGATTTCCCAGGCATCAAAGTTTTTCAGCCAGTGATTAACAAGTGTCCAGAAGATCTGTGTGTCAGAGAATCTGTCGGGTCCCAAGAATATCTGCTTGTCTCCTGCATGATTTCGTTTGTAATTATGAAGATCTTAAGGTATCTCCATGATTTCTTTAGAGATGCTTCACCCAGACTTCTTAGTTTATGGTGGTCATTACCAGCAGCTGGACTGATCTTTGGGGTGCTTATGAAGTCGGGAGGGAGTTCTTAGGTGAAAAACAATTGTTGGATAATATCAAGATTGAAAGGGCTGTAGTGGTCATCTAGTCCAACCCCTTTATTTAACAAAAGCCAGCACTGAAATAGGACTTGCTAACAGCCAAGTTAGTGTCTGAGCCAGAATCAAAACAATCTAGATCTCACCCAGACTTCCAGGCCAGTACTTTTTCTATTTTTAATTATCAAAATTAATATCATATTTTTAGAAAATAGCCAAAACACATAAGAACGTCATTGTAGCTTCTGTTTGTATGATGTATGAACAGGCTTTAGCCACACAAACACACTGTTGTCACATTTCTCCTCTGACTGCTGTGCATCCTGGAGTATCACTGTCAGAACAGAATAATAGACACAAGTTTGACAATTATAGGGGGTTGACAGTATGGTGACCCCCAAGAACTTGGAAATAAGGCTGCGCTTTGAGATTTAAATTGTAAATGACCATAAAGTGAGTTAGGCCAGAGGTATACAAAGCCGCTTCAGCAGACATAAAGACTTAGGCCAGTGTGATTGGACTGCAATCTAACCAAAAGTATTGCATATCCAAAGCAAGAGTTAGAGGCGAATGGTTGGCCAGCAGTAGAAACACAGATAAGAGACAGTAAGCAGTGCAGACTCTGGCTGTCTTCATTTCTGACACTATCAACGGGAGAGAGAATCTTGGCTTGGGGACTCAAAGCCCCATCAGCAAGGCCGATCCCATGGTGGACATGCAGTCACCGTTTTCTCTCCTCCCTCCTGCCATCCCTCCTTCCTCGAGTATTTGAGTTCTTACTCTGTGTGAGGTACTACGCTAGAGACTGGGGATCGTAGTGAATAGGGCAGGCGTAGCCCTGCTTTCACGGAACTGAGAGCAAGCTCTGGAGTGCGGACTTCCAAGTTTGAAAACTTCAGTAATGTTGCTAATGTGCCCAAAGAGGCTTCCCTCTTGGGAGCGAACTTTCATTAACCAAGCTCAAAGAGAGTTGTACAAGCCAGAATACCAGTTATTGTGTACGTTCTCTGCCTGCAAGTAGATTCACGTGAGAAACCAAATGATAATCAGAAAGGTTGACAAGAAGCAGAGGACTGAACAAAGGGAGGCAGGAGGACCACCTGCGAGGTCTCCTCCACCAAGGGGTACTGAAAGCCTTTGTGCATACTCCCTGGGGTAGTCTTTAGCAGTTTATTTCTCGTCATCCTTCTGAGCTCAGCTCAGATATCACCTCCTTGAAGAAACCTTTACCACTCTCAGAAAAGGTTTTCCTACCCCTCTACCCCCATGTTCTCATTATACTCTGCGTTTTCACTTAAGCATATACTGCAATTTTAATTAAAAGATTTTATATACTCCATTGTTGACTACTTTTCGGTTCTGTGAGAGCAGGGCCTATATCCGCCCTGTTCACCACGATCCCCAGTCTCTAATGTAGTACCTTGTACACAGTAAGAACTCAAATACTCGAGGAAGGAGGGACGGCAGGAGGGAGGAGAGAGCACGGTGACTGCATGTCCACCATGGGATCAGCCTTGCCGATGGGACTTTGAGTCCCTAAGCCAAGATTCTCTCTCTTTTTGATAGTGTCAGAAATGGACACTGCCAGAGTCTTTCCTGCTTACTCTCCCTACTTTGTATTTCTACTGCTGGCCAACCAAGATCATGAAGGCACTGGGTGTACGGCACCTGCTGTTTGAAACCTCTGCACACACAAAAGTGATTTCTATGTGCCGCTCCCTTATGGTAATGTGGGGGCCACACCCTCATCATCTCAGTCTAAACCAATCATTCATAGGGCCCAGCCCTTGTGAAAATACACCCAATCCTAGTTTTCAGGTATCTAGATTAAAATTCACCATAAGAAGGAGGAGGATTACCCTTTGACTTACTCTTCCCAGCTCTCCTCCTCATTGGCACCATGGTTTAACTCCAAACACTTGTGCCTAAGCACTTCTTTTATATGAAACTGGAGGTGGAATAATTCTGTTTCCAGGTGCCTTTTGAATTGAAAAATGTATTTTAGGTTATAGTTTATCTCTTCATCAATGGCAGGGGGAGAGGATGATGGACTGTAACTTGCTTGTGTTCCCCATGTTACTCTTTTCCCCTCTGCCCTGTAGAGAAAGCTAACAAGTTATGATGAGTCCTTAAGATCTCTGGCAGGTTGTGTGGCTTGATGCTCAGCATCACTCTGTTGGGCTGCCCTCACTAGCTTAGATCCTTTCCTGTTGCTTCAGAGTAATCTTGTTAGAATTTTTTCCGTATTTTGCGAGCTTTAACTCATGTTTTAGATTATAATATTAAAATCGAACACTTTATTGGCGTGGTTTGAATTTACTGGTATGGAGTTTTGTGAGACTCTGGTTTGTGCCTCATAGTTTCATGAAAACAGTGAGAAAATGTCAATGATAGATTATTTTTAATCTGTAAAATGAGTACTTTTTTAAACCACAATGCTCAGTGATGGTAAGAATACAGTGAGTGGGCAGGCTCATATCCTAGGGATACACATTGTTTTAGCCTTTCTAAGAACAATTTGCAAATAGTATAAAAATCCTTAACAGGTTCTTGCCCTTTGATCCCAAAATTCTCCATTTTAGAAATGGAGCAAAGATCTATACATAGGAATATTTGTCATAGGCCTATATATTATTTTTTAAAAATGGAAAACAACCTAAATATCTAACAATAATTGAATGTCAAGCAAATTATATCTATTCATCTGTATTATGTTGCAAGTAAAATTATGTTTATTGAGAATTTTTAATCATATAGCCAAATGTTTGTGACAAAATGTTGAATGAAAAAAGTAGGATATAGAATTATTATACATAGTATAATTTAAATCTTGTAATATATACAAAATATGGGCATAAAAAGAAAAAATTCTTTGAAGGAAATATTCCATAGTGTTAGTGGTAATTAAAAGCAGATGGTGGGATTTTAGATGCTTATTGTTTTATTCTTTATACTTTTCCTTATTTTTTAGTTTTTTTTTTTTACAATGAGTATATATTACTTTTAAAATCAGAAATTAATAGCCATGAATAAATGACTCTACCATTTAAAAGGAAAAAAAGAAACTTTTCTGTAATTTCACTTTACAGAGAATAAAACCCAAATTTCAGAGCCTGTCACCATGATCTGGCTCTAGGAAGGTATTCCGGGTTTATTATCTATTCTTATCTCTTGGTGGACACCGTGTTTCAGTCACTACTCCTTCCTCCGTGCTCTCTAAGAGTACACCTGTATAACTTCTTTCTCTCTGCCCTAGCTCAGGCATCTTGGAGCTCTGGATCTGTATGTGTAGCTGCCACTAAATGTCTCTGTCTGGATATCTTATAGCCATCTCTAGTCTAAAATATCTAAAGCCTAACTCTTGAGTTTCCACATTTCTACCTTAATCTTTATCCTGATTCCTGCACCATCATGTAGCTAGTGGCTTAAGACAAAAACATTAATTGCCACCCATTGTTCTCTCTTTCCCTCATCCCAACCCATAAGTACATCTTGCAGATTCTCCCCATAAAATACATTTTGAACAACCTACCAAGACTGAATCATGAAGAAATAAAACATCCAAACAGATCTATAACTAATAAGGAGATTGATCAGTAATCAAAAACCTCCCAATTAAAAAAAAAATACAGGACCAGATGGTTTCACTGGAGAATTCCACCAAACATTTAAAGAAGAATGAACACCAATCCTCAAATTTTCCAAAAAATTGAAGAGGAGGGAACATTCCTAACTCATTTTATGAGGCCAGAATTACCCTGATACCAAAATCAGACAAAGATACTACAGGAAAAAAACTACAGACCAATATACCTGACAAATATTGAAGCAAAAATGTTCAAACGGATACTAACAAACCAAATTCAACAACACATTAAAAGGATTCTACACCATGACCAAGTGAGATTTATTCTTAGGCAAAGATGGTTCAGCTATGAAAATCAATCAATGTAATATACCACATTAACAGAATGAAGGGCAAATCACACGATCATCTCAATTGATGCAGAAGATGCATTCAATGAAATTCATTGCCCTTTTATGATAAAGACATACAACAAGCTAGCAATAGAAGGAAATGACCTCAATATAATAAAAGCCATACATGAAAAGCCCACAGCTAACATCATACTAACTAGCAAAAAACTGAAAGTGTTCCCTATAAGATCAGGAATAAGGCAAAGATGCCTTCTTTTGCCACTTCTATTCAACACAGTACTGGAAGTCCTAGCCAGGGCAGCTAGACAAGAAAAGGAAATAAAAGGTATACATATTGGAAAGGAAGAAGTAAAACTATCTCTGTTCACAGATGACGTGATCTTATGTGTAGAAAACCCAAAGATTACACCAAAAAACTGTTAGAGCTAATAAATTCAGCAGTGTTGCAGGATACAAAGTCAACACACAGAAATCAGTTGTGTTTCTATACACTAGCAAGGAACAATCTCAGGAGGAAATTAAGAAAATAATCTCATTAACAATAGCATCAATAAAGATAAAATACATAGGAATAAACTTAACCAAGGAGGTGAAAGACCTATATCCTGAAAACTATAAAACTTTGCTGAAAAGAATTAAAAATTCAAATAACTGAAAGACATCCTATGTTCATGGATTAGAAGAGTTACTATTGTTAAAATGTCCATACTTCCAAAAGTGATTTACAGATTCAATGTAATTCCTATCAAAATCCTAGTGGCATTTTTTTTTTTGCAGAAATAGAAAAAAATTCTAAAATTCATATGGAATTTCAAAGGACCCCACATAGCAAAAACAATATTAAGGAAGAAAACCAAAAAGCTAGAAGTCTTACACTTCCTGATTTCAAAACATTATTATAAGACTACAGTAATCAAAATAGTATGATACTAGCATAGAGACAGACATATAAACCACTGGAGTAGAATAAAGAGCCCAGAAATAAACCCTTCTGTGTGTGGTAAAGTGATCTTCAGCAAGAGTGCAAAGGCTATGCAATGAGGAAAGGATGGCCTCTTCAACAAATGATGTTAGGAAAACTGGATATCCACATGCAAAAAGAATGAAGTTGGACCCTTACCTTATACCATATACAAAAATTAACTCAAAATGGATTAAAGACCTAAGCATAAGACCTGAAATTATAAAACTCCTAGAAGAAAACACAGGGGAAAAGCCTTACAATATTGGATTGCCAGTGATTTTTTAGTTATGATACCAAAAGTATAGGCAACAAAACAAAAAAATAGACAAAAAGGACTATATCAAACCTTAAAACTTCTGCATAGCAAAGGAAATGATCAACATGGTGAAAAAGCAACCCATGGAATGGAAGAAGATATTTACAAACCATATATCTGATAAGGGGTTAATATCCAGAATATATAATATAAAGAACTCTTGCAACTCAACAACAGTGAAAAAACCAAGTAATCCAGTTTAAAAATGAGTACGGGACTTGAATAGACATTTCTCCAAAGAGATATACAAATGACAAACATGCATATGAAAAAAATGCTCAATGTCAGTAATCGTCAGTGTAATGCAAATCAAAACCATGACAAAATACCTTTTCCCCCATCAGGATGATCATGCTCAAAAAAAAAAAAAAAAACAGAAAATAACACATGCTGGCAAAGATATGGAGAAATTGGAACCCTCATGCATTATTGGTGGGGATGTAAAATAATGCAGCTACTATGGAAAACAGTATGGAATTTCCTCAAAAAATTAAAAATAGACAAATCAAAACCACAATAAGATACCCCTAACTCCAGTGAGAATGGCTTTTATCAAAAAGTCCCAAAGCAACAGATGCTGGTGTGCATGCAGAGAGAAAGGAACACTTAAACACTGTTAGTGGGACTGCAAACTAGTGTAACCTCTATGGAAAGTAGCATAGAGATACCTCAAAGAACTAAAAGTAGACTTACCATCTGATCCAGCAATCCCACTACTGGGTATTTACCCAAATAAAAAAAATACATTTTATAAAAAAGACACTTGCACTTGAATGCTTATAGCAGCACAATTCACAATTGTAAAGATGTGGAAACAACTCAAGTGCCCATCAATACATGAATGCATCAATAAAATGTGGTATATGTATACCATGGAGTATTACTCAGCCCTAAAAAAATTGGTGAACTAATACCTTTTATAACAACCTGGATGGAACTGGAGAGCATCCTTTTAAGTGAAGTATCACAGGAATGGAAGAACAAAAACCACATGTACTCGTTACTAAATCGAAACTTATAGATCAACACTCATGTGCACGTATGATAGTAAAATTCAATGGAAATCAAGCAGGTGGGGGGAGGAGGGGATGGGTAAATTCACACCTAACGGGTTCAATGTACGCTATATGGATGATGAACACACTTATAACTTTGACTCAAACTGTACAAAAGCAATTCATGTAACCAAAATGTTTGTGCCCCCATAATATTCTGAAATAAAAATAATTAAAAGCAGAATTACTGTATGATCCAACAATCTAATTTCTGGTTATATAGCCAAAAGAATTGAAAATAGGATCTCAAAAAGATATTTGCACACCCATGTTCATTGCAGCATTATTCACAATAGCCAAGGGGTGGAAGCAACCTAACTGTCCTTCTATAGGTGAGTAAAGAAAATGTGGTATACACATACAATGAACTATGAGTGAGTCTTAATAAAGAAGAAAATCCGGTCATATGCTACAACCTGGATGAACTTCGAGGTCATAATGCTAAGTTAAATAAGCCAGACACGAAAAGACAAATACTACATGATTCCATTTATATTAATATGAGGTATCTAAAAGTAACCAAACTCTTAGAAACAGAAAGTGGAATGGTGTCATCAGGGGTAGGTAAGGGGAGAAAGGGGAGTTGTTCAATACGAAAAAATTCCAGAGATCTGTTGCATAACAAGATGCATATAGTTAACACTACCATACACTTAAAAATGGTTAAGATAGTAAATTTTATGTTACGGGGTTTTTGCCAAAATAAAAAGTATTTTAAAAAGATGTATTTAATCCATCCACTCTGTCTCCACAGCTACAAGCACTGTCATCTCTGTCCTGAACCGTTGTTTCCACTTCCTGTCTAACCTCCCAGCTCCCTCTCCCTGTCCTGGCTTCCAATCCCCTTCAGCCAGAGTGGTCTTTCAGAGATACGTCTGGGACTCTGTTTTCTTCTCTCCCACCCATCGCAAAGCTCCCCAAACACCCTTGAATCCCTTCCAAGTTTCTGATGGCCTTTGAACTCCAGCTCACATTCCTTACATTGACCCTTATCCCCGTGCGATCTAGCCTCTGCCTGCCCCTTTGGCGGCACCTCTAGTCCCTCTTTAACTTGGCATCTGTCTCCATTTTGCCCCCTCGCCTCCTTTCACCTCCTGGGGTACACCAAGGGCTTTCCTACCTCAGGGTTCTACACAGGCCATTCTTTCTCTTTAAAATTCTGCCCACTGTTCTTGGTATGGCTGGTTCTTTTCATCCTTCAAATTCCTGATTAAATGGTAACTGTCAGAAAGGCCTCTCAGAAGCTCCATCATCGGTTTCATTCACCTGTCTGTATATCCACTCCCAAGGGCAGCCCTGGAACATAGTAGATGCTTAATCAATGCTTGAGTGAATGACCGACTGACTTTCTGAATGAATGAAGTGCTTCTCCCTTCTGCTCAAATTTGCTCTTCGTCTTTTCCTATAGATAGTCTAATCACCCTTTGGATCTCTGCTGAAATCTCGCTCTCCTTCCATCAGAACTACCCCAATCCTTACCAGTCCAAACCAGGTATTTACTCTAAATACAGCACTTATTTTGTTCTTTCTAATTTTATAACTATGTAGTTTGTGACACTCTGGAGAGTAGGTGCTATCCTCCTCTCTGAATTCTCACTAACACAGTGCCTGACCCATGGTTAGATGTCAGTAAGTTTGAAATTTAGTTGCCAGAAGATGTTCTGTGAGCAGACTCTCTGTTCATGCTGGGCTGGGTTACTGATTCTTTTTCTCTAGTGTTTGTAAAATATACTGTGCCCCTAAAAATTGAGTCTCTGTGCCTTGGAGGACACCTTTATTCAATTAACCACAGCTTAGCCATGGTGTCCTTGTTATTCTGCAGACTGTTTTTGCTCTCCTTAATGCCATCTTGCTGCTGAAAGGAAGTAAAATGCTGCAGAGGAGTTTCCGAAAATGGATTTAAAAATAAAAGAAGTGCTTTTATTAAGTGTTTAATAAGAACTTCCAGTCCCTTCCTCCGAGATCAAAAAAGGCATAGATTGAAACCACTGTATAGAACATGAACCTCCCATGAGGGAGGTTATGAATTTCAAAACACATCTTCAGTTTTAAACGGATATTTAACTAGCATCTTGCAGTATGTAAGTTGTTCCCTGGGTACCTGGAACAGTGCAGTGACACTTTGGGGACTGAGACTGGTTAGAACACTGACAGGGCTGTGTTCAATAGTAGGTCAGGTCTGGAAGGAGTGCTCCCAAGGGGTTTTAAATAAATTGCAATTGTAGACTGCCCTTTTAAGGGGTACATGTTCCTTTGTTGTAAAGGAATATTAAACCTTGATAAACTGTAACTGATATTTTTTTTTCCTTTTGGTGCCTTTCTATATTTCTAAATATTCTATGGCAAAAGCTATTTTTGTAATCAAATGCATTTTCTTATTTCAAAACACTGATTAATTTAGATAATATTCATAAATGCCAATGACACTAGTTGGTTATACAGTGATAACAAGCAGCAAATATTAACAAGTCCAACAATACCAGGTGTTGGAGGGTCCACACTGGGCTCCACAAGCTGTCTTATATTATATATGGCTGATGGGAAAGTAAATTGCTATAACCATATCAGAAGAAATTTGGCTTTACCTTCTAAAATTGAATATTCATGTGGTCTTTACACCTGAGGTGTAATATCTAAGAGGTGGTCTTTTGTATAAACAGGAATGTTCAAAACTGCACTGTAAACAATAGCAAAATCCTGGAAACAACCCACGTACCCTCAGTGAGAGAGTGGATGAGTCAATGGAGGTATAGTTCCCAAATGGGACATTAGCCAGCTTTCAAAAGCAAAGGAGCCATAGTGAACCCAAAGATACGACTCTTAGAAATATAATAGTAAGGGAAAAAAGTAGGTACCAAAACATTATCTGTAGCATGACATCCTTTTAATTGAGTTAAAGACAAAAATAAAAACATACTTTTGGAAATACACATAAATACGATCAAACCTGTGTAGAAAGGACCGCCAGGAGTGATGGCCGTGGGATGAGGGGCAGTTCCTACGTCAGGCTGTGGTGGCAGAGGGTGGACTCAGTGGGAGGTAACAAATAATTAGAGGTATGTTATTCTCAAGACCCTGGCTTTTGTTTTGAGTGGTGTTTCTGTGGGTGCTTATTACATAATTAAAAATTACTGAATAAATGAAAGCAAGCCATGCATGACGGAAGAGTGTCACAAACCAAAGACTACGTATGATTAATATAGTCCCAAAGAGATTCCCTTTCACCCCCACCCCTAAAAAAAGAGGAAAAGAAGCAGGGGTTTTTAAGCAAATGAATTGCAAAAGCAAGATTGCAAAAGGACATATTTAACCCATCAGTGTAAATGAACAGCTGATAAACTGAGTCAAATTATTTGTGTCTGTTCTTTTTATTTTTCCTTAAGAGGTGGGAGTCTCGCCCTGTTGCCCGGGCTGGAGTGCAGTGGCGTCATCATAGCTCACTGCAACCTTGAACTCCTGGGCTCAAGCAATCCTCCTGCCTCAGCTTCCCGAGCAGTGGGGACTATAGGTGTACCACCACACCCAGCAAATTTATAAAAATCTTTTTAGAGATGAGGGCTCACTATATTGCCTGTATCTGTTCTTCAAAGCAAGTACTCAAGCACTGATGACTACATTATTGCTATGTCATTAGTCTCATTCAAGTTACAGTGAGTCTTTAAACGTTTAAAACTATCTTTACAGACATTTTCTAATTCAGGCTTTTTGCTAATTGAGACTGACCTCCCAATGAATCCAAACTAGTACAGGTTTACTTTACAAGACAGTTTTTTCTTACCCCAAATCCTTTCCAGAACTCTGTGGAGAAAAAGTGGATATAATATTTTTTGGCATTTATTTTGTCCCTTAAAACAAAGAGTTCCAATTGCATTCCAAATTAGGGTAGTACCATTTCGAAAATGTTTTATGAGCATGTGGTCTGTGCCAGGGCCGATGCCGAGCCTGGAGATAGATGCGTGAATGATGGCGGGAATTCCTGGCCTTACTGTAGCTCACAGTGTGGAGCGCGCAACAGATGTGTAAATTACTCATCCACCACATGAGGAGTGTTATGATAAAGGTCTGAACAAAGAAGGCTCTGCCTCACACTGCCTACTCGGGGAGGCAAGGCAGTGGTTTGAGAGGTGACATTTGAGCTGGGTCTTGAAGGGCGAGGGGAGAAAAGGCATTCCAGGCACAGGAGTTTCTCACCAGGCAAGGATGTGGAGGAAGGAGAGGGCTCAGCCCTTTCGGATGTTGAATGGTGTTTGCAAGAGGAAGATGATCTGTCCTTTGCTGCAGGAATTACAGCCTTCTGTGTCACAGTCCCCCAGCCTCTGCCTGCCGAGGCTCACCTCTTTTCCTCTGAGATCTAAAGTTGGGCTCCTTCTTGAATGGGGTAGGATTGCCTGGCTGAATCTCTGTGTCCTGTCTTGCTGTGGCCCTCCACTTCTGGCATGACTGGGTTCCACAAGGCAGGTTTAGTCTTAGCTATGAAGTGGCTCACTCAGGCTCAACTGTATCTGTTTGGGGAAAAAAAAGAGGATGTCATGTTAGGGACTAGAGCATCGAAGAGACACAGTTGCAAGAATGAGTGGAACACACTGTAGACTCTGGTCCTGTGCCCCTGATTCTTGAATTTGGATTCCTTCTAAGAGGCTGAGACCAAAATGAGTTCAGAAGGCTTCAGTAAGCTTATTGGTGTAAGTTAGCAGCTTAGCAAGAGGATAAGTGACGTGGGTCTCTTGTGTGACCTCTGAGATAGCCTAAATAGAATCCCCGTTTATGTTTCTCATGATCTTCATTATAAGCAGAATTCTTGCCAGGCACAGTGGCTCATGCCTGTAGTCCAGCTACTCAGGAGGCTCGGGAGGGAGGATCACTTGAGCCCAGCAGTGTGACGCACAGTGAGCTATGATGATGCCACTGTATTCCAGCCTGGGTGACAAAGTGAGACCCTATCTCTAAAAAAAATAAATAAATAAAAGCAAAATTCTTGAAATTGCTAGATACGAGTTTCCGCATCATACATGGAAGGGGTGATCTGGTGAATGGCAGAATCAGCCTAAAGACAAAAAGCGGAGAGCACTGATGCGGGAAAAACTGTCATGAGCCTGTCACTGGGCAAGCAGGAGGGTTTAGCCCTCCGCGTGGCTGGGGCTCCCCTGGGCCAGGGGACCTCTGCCACAGGGCAGGGGCCGGTTTGGTAGATGCCCTGAAGACCTGGCAGAGGCACTTTTGAACACCAGACATTCCCTTTTTTATCTCTTGTTCCAGGTCCCTGGTTTATAGTCCCAAAGCTTGGAGTGGCATTCCTGTTAGAACAGGGCTGGAGGGTGAAGGGGCAGGGTGGGATTCTGAATCTGTTGATTAATCTAGACATTCAGTCCTTCCCTCTTGGTTTCCATGCCAACTGTTGGCTGGTTGTTGCCACAACAAATTCTGTAAAAATTCTTTGAATTTATCAAATCTCAATATCTCTGACCTTGTATATCCTGCCCTTTGCCCCAGTTAAATTCCCTGGTCTTTTCTTTTTGATTGATTGTGTACAGCTTTATTTAACAATCAATATTTAAGACATTTAATATGTAACTCTTGACTTATCTTGCTTTGGGAAAATAACCCCAGTATATAGTTCCTCTTTGAACTTGCTGAAATAGGCATTGTTTTTCATCCTGTTTGTACTTTTATGATTTGAGCACAGTGGCAGGAGACCCAGAGGGGTGCATCCCTGAAAGGAGCACATTTGACTGTGTCAACCCCCGGCTCACACTGTGTCAGGCGGGTTCTCCTCCGATAATGCCATTCAGCGCCCAGGATTTCAGAGACGTGTAACCACAAGCATGTATTTCTTGCCCTGGGTCTGTGGGTCCACGGGGATGGTTCTGCTTTTTGCTTCCTGTTGGGTTTAGGTCAACACCCTGTGTCTCATCCTTCTGTGAGCAACAGTGACTGGGAAAGACTCTTCTCATGGCAAGAGTCAGGATTGCAAGAGACCAAGCAAAACAAAGAGGCACATTTCAACTCTCTGCTCACCTCTCAGACACTCACATTCCACTGGCTAAAGTAAGTCACACATCAAGCCCAACATCAGTGGGGTGGGAATATATTCCTCCCACAGGAGTGGATATGTGCTGAACAGTAATCCTGTCTCCCATGCACGCCCGCCACCAGACCTGGGGAGAGAGAAGGGTGATCTGTCAGGCTCCATGCTCCTGGTTCCCTTCAGCACCTGATGGCTGCCCACTTTGCTACCTGTGTCTCTGTCCCTTCAACACAGCACACACCCCTTCGTCTCCTTCCACGGCTTCTCTTTTTTTGTTATTACATTTTTATCCTCTGACTATACGTAAGTCAGGATCCTTCCCTGGCTTCTCATCTTCCGCTTGCTCCAAAACTGTGGGCACACCTGGTTATTGGGCTTATCCTTGGAAATTCAATCTATCTCAAGGACACAGATCTACATCCCTGGCTCAGCGTCTCCCTTGATTTCTAGGTTTGACCTTTCCCCTGTATACAAGCAGTTCCCCTGGAATTCATCTCAAACTCAACATATCCAAAATCAGACCTTTTCTCGTGCAGTTCCTCAATTAGATGTACATTTATTCCCAATTTTTCCCGTTTATTTTAAAGCCTCCATCTTTTCCCTCCAAGTTCCTTAGTTTTGAGGCTTTTTGAATCGTTCGTCCTTAAATCTCCTTTTCCTTTATTGCTGTTTATTTAATCAGTTACTAACCTCTGTTTGATCTTACCCATTGGCTCCCGGAATCACCCCGTCTTCTCTCCCACACCGATGTAGGCTCTCATGAGAACACGCCTGCATGACCAGCCTGGCCTTCCTTCCTCCTGCCTCTTCTTCCTGTGATACTTCCGGCTCTCTGCCGCCTGAGGCTTTTTCTAAGAGCTCACTGTCATCGCTCCTCGCACGTCAGCCCACAGAGAAGGGTGGCGGCGGCGGAGTGCCTGGAGATGAAGTCGGTCATCAGGCCCAATCGTTCTGCGCTGCGTGTCCCACTCTGTGTCCAGTGCCAGCCCTCCGTTCTAACAGGGGCCACCTTCCCCTGCCATCTCCGCACCGTGCACGTTCTAGTGAGCTTGCATTCACTTTCTTCTTCTGACAGTTCGAGGACCCTGGAGTTCTATTCCCCAGGGCGTGGCTTTTCCTAAAGGTCTTCAGCACATGTTAAAGGCAGGAATTGCGTACACAGATGGGTAGGAGCCAAAAATGGGGATTGGATTGGCTGAAGTAGAGGATACCTGCTGTGGGTTGACGCGTTCGTGCTTTGCCCCGTTTCTCTACCTCCCGCCCAGGATTTAGAAAAGTCTGGGTATGGGTATACGATACATAGAACCCTGATGGATATTTGTTGGTTAACTAGAATTCAGTAACAGATGAACAAATGAACTCAGTGCCAGCGATGAACGTTCCTGCAGGCCAGAGTGAGGATGGAGCAGCGATCACGTCTAATCTCTGCACTCCCAGCTCCTGGAGGTACCTAGCACAGAAGAGGCCTCCGTGGATGTTTATCGAATGAGTGGACGAGATGGGGTGAGAGAGCAAACGGCCAGGGGCTGGGAGAATAAACCACACCTTCTTCTGAACATATGGTCAACGTAGCATCATTAATGTGTGGTTACTGCGTCATCATCAGCGTGACATCAGCGTGACAGTGATAACATGTATTTCATAGTTATTTCTTACATTTCTCTAGCTTTTCCCTTCCTGCTTCTACTCTACTCCTGTGAAGTACCAGGAAAGCACAATATTATCCAGATCAGACAGTTAATGACAGACCTTGAGCTAACGTGTACGTTTCAAAACCTGACCGCAAGGCCAGCTTACGAAACTCTTCTTATTCCCAGTAACACATTAAGTTAAGACTTGCTAAGGCTTCAAAAGTAACGGGATGTTCTCTCCTGGCTTTTGCTAATGTAATGAGGAGTCATTGCTAATAAGCAGGGAGAGACAGGATTGATTTAAGGATCTGCCACTTCCAAAAAACATGCTGACTGATGGAGACAAAGTTATACACTTATATTTTTCTTGATTTTTGTGTGTGCTCTCTGCTAATTAGAGATGTCAGGAGATAACACTTAATTTTCTGGCAGCCCTAATAAGAGATTCCTGCTTTGAGAAAGGACTGATGACCCTCGCAGCCTCTGGAGTTGGCCCCTGCCTGCCCCGCACACATTCTCCTCCCATGCCCCAGCACCAGGGCCTCCTCCAGTGCGTTCCTGACATGGGCTTTAGTTCATTTTCCGTGTCCTCACCTCCGGTCTCATGGGTGGGTCATTAACGGTGGATGCTTACCCCTAAAACCAAAAGTTGAGTTGACATATCCTGCCCACAAAAGAATATAGCCATGAGGTAGCTTGCAGATCATACCGTACGTTAATATGTATTTATTAATTTAGACTTAATAGGTTGAAACTGTATGCATCACATGTATTGATTATTATTGTCTCAAGATTGGAGACAGCTTTTCTTGATGAAGATTAAACAGAAAGACTGAATGATACAGGATGTTGATTTCCTTTCCTTTAGCTATCCACTTTAAACCATCCCTTCCTTCTTTTAGACTTGCTTCTTAATGATGTTTTGGGTGCCACATCCTTTCGGAGAACTTAAGAAATCTCTTTGGAGTTGTTTGAACAAAAGCTCTTGGTTAGGTCTGAGTAGTTTCACTGTTGTAGGTTTCTACTGTCTTCTTCTGTCCTATCTCAGCACCTTGTGTGTTTCCTTTTTTGGCCATCCCTAATCACAGCATTATTTACGGTGTGGGGGTTCATTTTGTAATTTCTGTCTCTCCCATTGGCATAGAGGCGCACCGAGGGCGAGAATTGGGTCTGTTTGATGGACCATCAGTACAGTCCCTGGAGTGTGGTTGAGTCTCAGGGGATAGTCATTGAATGACTAAATGAAATGGGCCTACCTTTTTCCCCCCTATATAAACACTGTTTATTCATAATTACACTAAAGTTGAAGTTAGGAAAGCTTCTGATCGATGCTAGAATGGGTCTCACTACGTACAAGAAAAAACAGTTTCCAAAGGAGGGTACAGAATGAGGAAACTAGGCTAACACCAGAGCGAAAGGGAAAAGAACGAGGGGAGTATGTGTGTGTTCCTCTACACTTTCTTCCAATCTATTTGAAAATAATGCTTTATTGTGTTTTTCTTCTTGTCTGCATCCTCCTACTTTGGTTCGGTGTTGAGTTTTAAGTCCTAAAGATAAAAATTCAGTAGATTTATAGTGAGTAAGGACTTTGGAATATGGTATTTTTAAATGTTAAAAGTGTCTCAGTTTAAAAGGAATAGAGAGGCTGGGCATGGTGGCTCATACCTGTAATCCTAGCACTTTGGGAGGCTGAGGCAGGAGGATTTCTTGAGGTCAGGAGTTGGAGACCAGCATGAGCAAGAGCAGGACCCTGTCTCCACAAAAAATTGAAAAATTAGCTGGGTGTGGTGGCACATGCACGTAGTCCCAGCTACTTAGGAGGCTGAGGCAGGAGGATCGCTTGAGCCCAGGAGTTTGAGGTTGCAGTGAGCTATGATGATGCCACTGCACTCTTGCCTGGGTGACAGAGCGAGACCCTGTCTCAAGGGGAAAAAAAGGCGGGGGGATATAGAATTATATTTGGAAAAAACTTGCAGGAAGGGAAAAAGCTATTTGTCTAATTGATCTTTGAAAATGAGTCAAACAGGCAGGAGAATCTAGATTTCATATAATACTTACCATTTCAGTTTCCAATGGCAGATAGTATTTCTCAATAGATAGATACAACTTTGATTTCATTTTTTGCTAGTAAATAATATTAATAAACCAAGATATATAAGATGCCTTGCTGGGTACTCCGTTATGCCAAGTTAATCCTCATGTTTTAACTTCTGTTCCCTATTAGAATCTCTCAGCTTTCTTCTTGTTGGACAAAGAAGAGAGAAATGGCCTCGTTGGGGCATTTTCTCTGTGCCAGACACAGGTGTATGAACTCACTAGATGTTTGTAACATCCTCTGAGGTGGTGTGGTGGTCTTTGTTTTACATAGCACAGAGCCAGGGCTCAGGACCTTTCAATGAATTGCCTGAGGACTCACAGTTAATTAAAGGATGTAACTGGAATTCAGAGGTGGGCTTTAAAAAGGACTTCTCAAAAATAGAGTGCCAACGTGCCTCTTGGGTAAGTATTATAAGCAATTCCGGAGAATTGCTTTCAAATGATTTTGTTTGAGGATGAGAAAAAGACCAAAAGAAAATGACTCATTCACTGCCTTTCTAGAATTTTGCTGTCCATTGGTTTTGTTAGACTTCTCTCCTCCTCTTCTGGAAACCCCCTTTTGGTCTTTAAGTACTGGGACTTCCCCAGTCTCACTGACCTGAGCAGTACAACGGAGGAAGGAAAAATGTAGAAAAGTATACAAGATGAAAGTAGGGAAACACTCTGTCACAGTGCGGTCTGACACATCATTTAAACATCTTACTCTAGTGAATTCGAGAGCAAGGGAAATGATTTCTCATTGAGAAATAAAAGTCCTTTGGCTTGAAGAATATTTTCAAAAACTAATCCTTCATTACCCTAGATAATTGTCGAAATAAAAATAGTTCATATCAAGCCACACCATGAAAGAAATAATTCAGCAGTCCTTGAGAATTTACCTATTTTCTATTCAAACATTAAAGTGATCATTTAATCTGACATACAATTCCCTGAACTCCCCCAAATAATTGCTTTGGTGATTGTAGCTCAACCTTGAAACAGACTTGTATCTGTGCATATTTAACTTCATTTGAAAGAAAGAGGCAATTTTAACGAAATAGAGACCTCAAAGGTTTAAACCCTTTGCCTATAGGGACTAGAAAAGAAGGAAAGACGAGATGTAGGTTGTGGGAGCCTAGAATGGAATGTATGGGCTCTAACGATAATAATACTGCCTGTTATACATATGACACTTTCAATGACACCTGCCAGTTGTCTTCACATATGACGCCTCACATAATCTTTATAGTAGCTCTTTGAGATAGGCAGAGAGCTCTTATGATTCCTCTTTTCTGAGACAAGGAAATTGAGCCTCAAAGACTGAAGATGACAGAGTCAGAACTTGAACGCAGGTCTCCAGGCTCCAGTCTACTGGTCTTTCCACCAAGCCATTTGTCTCTCTTAAGGGGCAAGCATTCACTGTTGGTAAGCTCTTATTAGAAAGATTTGTCAAGGATCATATAAAGTCTTTGCTTGTAATGGACTTTTTCCTATGTTTGAAATATGCGGATGTTGCCTGGGGTTTATAACAGTATTTATAGAAATGGAATTTAGGTTGTAATAATGAAGTTGCGACTTATTTGCTGCTGTAATGCTAAGTTAGAGATGAGCTACATTTAAGTCAGTAGCATGTGAATAAACTGGTCTACCCCCCTGCTGCATAGATTGGGCATATGGATTCCGGGATAAATCTGAAGCTGCTTAAATCAAAGTGGAACAAGAAGGCAGCAAAGAGGAGATAAATAAGATGTCACTTAGTGTGATACAACTCTGGTTAAAAGATAAGCTGTGAGGTGTCTGGAATGAAAAGAGTACGGATAATTTTAAAAGCGTATTTCCGAGTAAGTTAGCCTTGTGTCCAAATAGAACTTGAAACCTAGTCTCCATTCGTTTTTTTAGATTAATTTATTCATTCAGCAACTATTTACTGAGTAACCACATCATGCCAATTGCTGTACTGGGCCCTAAGCATTCAGAGAAGAACCATAGTCTCTGTCCTTGAGGAGCTCATAGATCAGTAGGTTTGTAAGTGTCATGAGTAGAGACACTCAGAAACGTAAATGTAGACTTCACAAAGGGCTGGCATTCGTCATATGATGAACACCATGTTTGCCTGCCTTCCAATTTTCCAAATCTTTTATTTTCTTTTAATTGGATTTTTCAGTATTTCATATCATAAGAGATACTGCAATCACTCTACTTTGCAAGAAACCTAGTTATTGAGACATTCATTCATTCAGCAAACATTTGTCATATGCATCCTATGTGCCTTGAGCTCTGCTAGGTATTGGGGTTACAAAAATGAAGCCAGTATATTTTCTGCTGTAAGGAGCTCTCACTTTAATAGGAGAGAAAAAAATATATAAACAAATATGCCCAGTCCTGACTCCGCTACTTACTAGCTACATGACCTTTAGCAAGCAATTTAATCTCATGCAATTTTTGTAATAATGAAAAGATAATGCCTGAAAAGCAGGAGGAAAGAGCTGGGCACATAAGAAGCTTCAAATAGTTGCCACTGTTGGTTATTATGGGAGAAGTGGGGGAGTGGTTGGGCTCCCAGAGGCACACAGAGTTGGGAGGGATCCCTAGTACCTGGGTGAGGGTCAATCAGGAGAAGATTTCTGGATAAAGTGCTGTTTGATCTGCATGGAGAGATTACTGGGTTTTTGCCATGCCAAAAGCAGGTAAAGGCAGCAGCAGGAGCCAAGCTGAGGCAGGAGGTGCACCTTGGCCACACTGAGCGAGATGCAGGGCGGAGTATAAAGCACAGGAAGAACCTAAACTGGAACAACCCTGGAAACAGGCTGGAGAAATGCAGGGGTGGAGGGGGCCAGACCCCACGTGTCCGTGCAGCGGGGCACACCCTGCAGCCAGGGGCAGGAATGTGGAATAGGCAGGTTTGCATTCAGGAAAGATCCCATGGTCCCAAGTTGTCCAACGAGACCTCATATCATTTTGCCCTGTTCTGTCTGTATCTCTTAGGTTAAATATTCCACATGGTCTGTTATTTTCAGGGAAAAAAAAACAACCATTTATTACTGGGAATGGTGGCTCATTCCTGTAATCCCAGCACTTTGGGAGGCTGAGACAGGAGGATCGCTTGAAACCAAGAGTTCAAGACCAGCCTGGACAACACAGCAGGACCTTATCTCTACAGAAAATGTAAAAATTAGCCAGATGTGGTGGTGTACACCTGTATTTCCAGCTGTAGGCTAAAGCAGGAAGATTGCTTTAGGTCAGAAATTTGAGGCTGCAGTAAGGAATCATGATGCCACTGTACTCCATCCTGGATGACAGAGCAAGACCCTGTCTCAGGGAAAAAAATAAAATAAATAATAAATTAAAAAATTTTTAAAAAAGAACCATTTTGAAAACCTGCTGGACAGACCAATACTGTATGAGCTCACTTATATGTGGACTCTAAAATAGTCTAACTCATAGAAACAGAGCAGAATGGTAGTTACCAGGGGCTTGGGGGTGGGGGTAAGGGGGAGATGTTAGTTAAAGCATACAGACTTTCAGTTATGTAGGATGAATAAGTCTAGAGATCCAATGTACAGCATGGTGACTACAGCTAATAATACTATATTGCATACTTGAAATTTGCTAAGACAGTAGATCTTAAGTTACCCCTCCCCACATGAATGGTAACTAGGTGACGTGATAGATATTTTAATTAACTTGATTGTGGTAATCATTTCACAATGTATATGTACATCAAATTATCACATATACCTTTCATATAAACAATTTTTTGTTAATTATATCTCAGTAAAGCTGAAAAAATAGAGATATCTCTATTTTAAAAAAATACCTGTGGGCACTTAAAAGTCACGTTAAGCATCTGCCTTTAAGCAAGAAATATTATACATACAAGGGGGAAGACTTGCTTTCTGGCTCTAGAGGTTACCAGAAAATTAATATTCCAGTTTGGTCCAGCAAATGCTAAAAGAATAAATTGAGTATGAAATATATACGTTTCCCAGTGATGTCTTTGATTGTGTTGGCAGAGGGTTACCTATCTGGAATAAACGTTCAGGGAGATGAGGTTCTAGCTGTGTGCAGAGGAGACCAAAATCCCTTGTCTAAACCCACCTGACACTCGCCAGGGCCTAACTCAGTGGAAGCCTGCCATCTGGAATGGTATCCAGCTGTCTTTTTACCCCATTTTCTTTTAGAATTAAAGTTGAGTAGTTTTGTCATGGTGTCATTAAAAATAAGTAAAAAAGAAAATAAAGGAACAATCTCTTTTTCTGAAGGCAGACAAGGCTGTGACACTTTAGCTGTCTTAAGGACAGAGCTATCAAAGGAACTTGCTGGCCCTCAGTTTAACCATAGAAAACATGTTTTCTTGAATTATTTTGGCTTCGTAGGGTGCTTTCTTAAATGAAAAACGATCACAGTTGGCATGCCTGACTCTTATTGGCCTGACCGTTTTATGAAGAATAATAATGTTATCATGGCAGAGCAGTCTGAAAAGAATGTCAGCTTGCTTAGGGTGAGGATTCTTGGCGACCTCAGAGCATACTCTACGTGGGCAGAGGAAGAAGAATTGAGGGCTAAATGTGTAGACTGAACCGCGGCAGAGTAACCAGTACTTTCCTCGGCATCCCTGGGTTTTCACTTCCTTCTTTGGAAGAATCTCATCGTGGTGGGAAGTATAATTATCCTTGCATATACCACTTTGGGAAGAGAATGTGTGTCCATAATCACTGAAAGGAAATACTCTAACACGGTTCAGAGTCTGTCCTGGCTGACCTAATGAGGGTTAGCAGCTGCTGCCAAGCCGCTATGCCAGGGGCTCGGCCTGGCTGGAATACCAAAGGCATTGTTGGTTTCTGGATGCTATAGGGAAGGCCACACATTCCTGTGTACAGGGTATCAAACTGACGCATTGATGTACTAAACGCTGTCTTATATACATGTGCTCATTCACTGTTTACATTTTTATTTTAGTGTTTGAATAACCGATACTTGCACATGGTACAAAATTCAAAGAGTCAAAGGAGAAATGGTAAATAGTCTCCCTCCTATCTCCTTTTCTCACCACCTGATTTTCCTCCCTGGAGTAGCCAATGTTACAGTTTCCTGTGTATAAAATACCTTTCCAGAGACAATCTTACTCATTTGCTCTTAATATGTCTGTCTCCTTGCTTCTTGAGGATAGCAATAGTGTTTGACAATAAATATGGTAAAACTGTTTTTCTACCTTAGTCCTGCACATAGAGTTGACGTTCAGAGTATGAAGTTATTTGGGGGTGGGGTGTAATTTGGCCCGTTTAACAATAAGGTATTATTATATATGATATTTTATAGTAGTAAAATGTTATTCCATGTTTCATGTTACCCTTATTATAATCTAGAAAAATACACAAGAGCAGATATTATTATCCCCATTTTACAGTTCATAAAACTGAGGTGAAGAGAAGTGCCTTTCATTGTGTCTTACAGCTAATTAGTGGCAGAATTAGGCTAGGGATGTTCTGCTGATTCCCCTTGTATTCACACTTCTGTCCAGCGTAGTAAGGCTGATTGTAGGGGATCCTCCATTATCGTATGTCTTGAGTTGTAGCTGGATTCTGTTCTGATTTTAGAAATACTTTTGCCTCTGACCTTCAATAAAATATTGAAAGAAACAATACTACGAAGGGTTATTAAAGAAGACCCATACCAAGAAAAATATCTCATTATAACTAATCTCTAAGTCCTTCTCTGGGCCAGGCATCGTGCTAGATGCTTTACATATACTATTGAATGTCACAACAGCCTTGTGAGGTAGCTGGTATTAACCCATTTTACAGTAGAGAAGATGGAGGCACAGAGAGATGAAGTACATTGTCGTGGTTACACAACTTGAAAGTGGTGGCACTGGAATTCAAATCCAGGCTTGTGCCTATGACTGCCAGGCAGTGCTGTTTGTCCCGTATTGGGTGACCAGAGCAGAAATGGTTATCTCCGTAATACAGATATTTTATTTATTCAAAGATCTAGCAAATACACGAGCCTTGATTGTTAGCAGTAATTAAAAGATTATAATACTCAAGTGTTGAACTCTGTTAAAAATATCACAGAACATCATTTAAAGAAGTAAAATTTAGTTCTTGCTTTCAGGATGTTGCCATTAAGTTGAAGGCACAGAAGTAACACAAATAAGCATCAGAACATAAATGACACGGTCATAAAAACCACACTCGGAAACACAGAATCAGAGAGGTCTGAAGTTAGGAAGGCCCAGGAGGTTATTTAGAGACTTCATCCAAGCCTGAAGTCATCCTTTTCCCTCTGATTTGTGTGTCAGTGATACCACCAGCCTCCCAAGACAACAAACCCACAGACATGGAGTTCTAATAATTCCTTCCACTCCTTCATCTCCAGTCTCCTGAGGATCAGCCTTGCAGACTAAATTTAAAGTGACCATCGATACTGCACTTCTCTTTCATCCACAGGAAAATTAATAAGCACATGTCAGTTCTTTCACATCCACCCCCTACCCTGCCAACCAAGCTTACCCTGTTTCATGTTCCATCAAATAAGAGCTTAAAAAAAAACAGGACACTAAACCAGATTCTCGACCCCAGTCTCTTTGCAGTCCAGTTCAACAAACACTCTAGAGGCGCAAGAACCCTCCTAAAACGCAACTTTCCTGTTACTCCCCTGATTACACCTGCGTTGACTCATTTCTACATGGGTCCTCACTTCAGCTCTTACTGCACCTCCCCACAGCTACGCTTCTCTTCTCCCCATCTCCTCGCATACCAGGTTCACATGCCTACCTTTGCCTACCTTTTTGATTTTGCTTGGCATGGTATCTTCATACAGGTGCCTTCCCACCACACCTGGACTGTGTTATTTGTGTGAGTGGGAATTAGAGTCACCCTGAGCTGGGCGTCCATCACTGGTAGAGTGGGTAGGTAAAACGTGGCAGATGCATGCCATGGGGAATCACGCAGCAGTGGGTATTACAGTGGTCCTCCTTTCAGTATGGTGAAATAAACTCCTCCCAGGATAATCCCCCCACAAATAACCACTAAAAACTCTGGAACATACCAACTACCTGAAGGTACTAGAGAATGAGCAGAAGCACGTAGATCTGGAGGAGTGTCAAAACAAGGAAGAAAGGAATGGCAGAGTGTGTTTCCCATTTTTATGGCTTTTAGCTTGAGGTCAGAAAACAGCTAGTGGCCACATTTGGCATTTAAAGCTCCAATAGAAAACTACAGCTTTTCTGTTCTAAAGACCCATATGACAGTGTTCAGGGCAACCACAGCCTCTGGAAAATGAGGGGGACATGTATATCCTGGGATGGAAAAACCCAGAGAGTGGAAAGCCCAAATTTTGTGTATAAATTCTGCCTAAATCTCTGGCCGACCTCTGAACCACAAATGCATGGGACAGATTCTAGCTAAAGATGTAAGAACTAAACTGGTATTTGATTTGCCACTCAGGAAACAGAATTTTCCATTTGAATCCAATCAAGTTAATTACCTGCTTTGAAAAAAACAAAATCAGTACTCTTTAGAAGAGTATAACAGAATCCACATCATAACTTTCACAATGTCTAGGATACATTGCAAGATTAAATTATTTGACATACAAAGAACCTGGAAAGTACGACTCATTTTTAAGAGAAAAGCCAGTCAACTGAGACCATCCATGAAATGACTCAGATGTTGAAATAAGCAAAGATTTCAAAGTGATTTTAACTATATTCAATGAACTATGCTCACAATGAATAAAAATATAAGACATTTTATCAGAAAACTAGAAACTTTAAAAAAAGGACACAATGGGAGTTCTAAAACTAAAAAACATAGCCAAGCATGGTGGCTCACACCTATAATCCCAGTACTTTGGAAGGCCTGAGGCAGGAGGATCATTTGAGCCCATGAGTTCAAGACCAGCCTGGGCAACATAGACATATCTCTACAAAAAAATAAGAAAAATTGGCTGAATATGGTGGTGCACACCTATGGTCCTAGCTACTTGGGAGGCTGAGGTGGGAGGATCGCTTGATCCCAAGAGTTCAAGGTTAAGTGCACTACGATTGTGCTGCTTGCACTCCAACATGGGTGACAGAGACACTGTCTCTTAAGAAAAAAAAAAAAAGACATTGTCAAATGGATTTTTTAAAAAGCAGAAGCAAAATATCTGATATTTACAGATAGATTGAAAGTAAATGAGTGGAAAAAAGATATACCATGCAAACAGTAATCATAAAGGCAGCTGGAGTGCCTTCAGTCCGATAAAATAGACCTCAGGACAAAGAGTATTACCAAAGAAAAAGAGGGACATTCCTTACTGATAAAAGAATCAACTCACCCAAAAGATATAAAAACCATAAATGCTTTTTATTTGTCTATTTATAAAGTTGCAAATTATTAATACATGAAGCAAAATTTAATAGAAGGAAGAAATAGACATTTCTGTAATTTTATTGGGTGATTTTAATAACACTCTTGATAAATTATTAATAACTACAATTAGAAATTGATAAAACAATTAGAAAAAAATGCAAACCAGTGAAACATAGATGATACAAAAACCGTACCTACAACCTTGATCTAAGTTTATTTATAGAACACTATATCCCCAAACTGAAGAATACATATTCTCTTCAGGTGCCCATTGTACATTCAACAAATGGACCATAAAACAAATTTCAGTAAATTAAAATGATTGAAATACTATAGAACATGTGTTCTGACTTCAGCTACTTGGAAATTAAACATACTACTGAAAAATCCATAGGTCAAAGAAGAAAACAAAAGGGAAATTTGTAGTTTTGAATGTTTACATTAGAAAAAGAAAAGTATAAAGTTAGTGACTTAACATTATACTAAAGAAGCTAGAAAAAGAAAAGCAAAGTAAACCCAAAATTAAGTAGAAAGAAGAAAAGGATAAAAATAAACAGAAATCAAAGAAAGGGAAAACAGAGAAACAATATTGAAAAATTAACAAAGCTAAAATTGCTTCTTCGAAAAGAGCAAACAACTGATAAACCAAACCCCCGATGAGATTGGCTAAGAAAAGAGAACATGAATTTTGCCTGTATGGTCTGAAGCATTATTGCTGCAGGACATTACAAGGATAAGAGAATGTCATGAACAACTTTATACCAATAAATTTGACAACTAAGATGAAATGAAAAAATTTGAAAAATTCATTTTACCAAAACTAATGCTAGATTAAGCAAAATATGAATAGCGCTATATCTGTTAGAGAAATTAAATTCATTATCAAAAACCTTTTAACAACAACAAACTCACTCAAAGCCTGGATGGTTTCAATAATGAATTCTATCATTTAAGGGGAAAACGCCACAATTTTACATAAACTCTTTCAGAAAATAGGAGAGAAGGAACCATTTTCCCACTTGTCTTATGAGGCCAAAGTAACCCCAATGCCAAAACCTAACACCAATATTGGAAAAAAAGAAAATTACAAACCAAATCCCTCATGAACACAGTTGCAAAAATACTAGTAAATCAAACATAGCATGACCAAGCAGGTTTATCCCAGAATGCAAGGCTGGTTTAACATTCAAAACTTAATATACTTTACCATATTATGTATTGGAAGATTCAGTGTCGTTAAGATGTCAGCTCTCCCCAAATGGATTATATCAATACTGTATCAGTCATAATCCCTAAATTGATAAGTTAATTCTAAAATATATATGGAAATACAGAATACCTAGAGTAGAGGTTCACAAACTGTGGCCTGCAGACCAGTTACTGTTTTATAAACTTTTATAGGAATACAGCCATAACCATTTGTTCACATATTATTTATGGCTACTTTCATGCTACAACAACAGTGTTGAGTAGTTATGACAGACACCATATAGCCCACCAGCCTAAAATATTTACTGTCTGGACTTTAAAAAAAAGAGAGAGAATTGTTGACTCTTGCTGACTAGAATATCCAAAGCAATCTTGAAAAAGCCAAAATTGGAGAACTTGTGTTACCTGACTCCAAGACTTTACCATGAAGCTTTAGTTATCAAGACAGTGTGAGCCCAGAAACAGACCCACACTTATATGGTCCTTTGATTTTTAACAAAGATACCAAAACAATACAATGAGAAAAGAATGTATTTTCAACAAATGGTCCTAGAACAACTGGATGTCTTTATAGAAAAAAAATTAACTTTGACCCTTACCTCATACCAAACGCAAAAATCAATTTAAGATGGATCATAGAATTAAATATAATAGCTAAAACTATAAAACTTGGAGAGGAAAACATAGGAGAGTCTCTTCTTGATTTATCAGTAGGCAGGTCATAAAAAACAATAGCTATAAAAGAAAAAAAAACCATAAATTAGACTAGCAGTCCCAACCTTTTTGGCACCAGGGACCAGTTTCATGAAAGACAATTTTTCCATGGCTGGGGGCAAGTGGGTAGGGATGGTTTTGGGATGATTCAAGTGCATTACATTTATTGTGTACTTTATTTCTATTATTATCCCATTGTAATGTATAATGAAATAATTATGTAACTCATCATAATGCAGAATAAGTGGGAGCCCTGAGCTTGTTTTCCTGCAACTAGACGGTCCCATCTGGGGGTGATGGGAGATGGTAACATCCAAAGTGTGTTGCTTATGTCTGGTCTACTCTGTAATCTCGTTCTGGTTGCTGTCACTGCAGAAAACCCTGCTTCACAAAGATAGGATGTTGGCAATGGAATAGGCTTTTCAGTGCTTTTGTGGCAATCTCAGGGTATTCCACCTTGACTTTAATTCAAAACGTATGGAGATTCGAAGTTGTTTCAAACATACTTTTAAGGCCACCATCATTTGTGATCTCAAACAGTTGACCCTCTTCTTGTATGGACAAAGTTGATTCACCTGGCTTATTCATAAATGGGTCGCAGATCCATTCCTTCCCAGTCTGAGGGTCTTTTGTGATTGGGAAGTAATGTTCAACCTCTTTTGAAAGCTGGGGTATGTGATTATGCACCAGCTGGGAGAAAGAAGGCCCTGGCTCAGGCTCTTTCAAAATCGCTGCTAATGTTTGAAACATGTCAAAAATTCCAGTGTTCACTTATCGCCCCCATAATTCCAGTTTGGCTTTGAATGCAGCCACTTTATCTGCCGACTTGAACACAGTTGTTCTCCCCCAAAGTGACAGATTGAGTTCGTTGAGCAGGTCGAATACGTCACACAAGTAAGCAAGTTTTGCAGCCCATTCTGCGTCACTGAAATGCGCTGCCAATTGTGACTGTTCTTCTAAAAGAAATCTCTGGAGCGACTCTCATAATTCAGAAGCTCTGGCCAGTGATCTACCTTTAGAAGCCACCTCACTTGTGTGTGTAAGAGAAGGTGTGTGTGCTCTGCGTCCATCTCCTCACAGAGCCGCGTGAACAGATGTGAGTTAAGGGCATGTACTTTAATGTGGCTGATAATTTTAATCACATCCTGCAAAACATTGTTTAGTTCAGTGACATTTTTCGGCTAGCCAGCATTTCTCTCTGGATGACACAGTGTGTAGACTCACATTCAGAAGCGACCCTCTTGACCCAAGTGGTGAAACCAGAAAACCCTTCCAGTCATGGCAGCTGCTCCATCTGTGCATATAGCAACACAAAATCACCAGTTCAGTTCTCCTGGTACATGATCATTCAAAGACTTGAATAGTTGTGCAGCTGTGGTGTTGGTTGGCAACAAAAGCACACAT
>RJWJ010000425.1:0-241702 GCA_004363605.1 Indri indri
TTTTTTTTTTTTTTTTTTTTTTTTTTTTTTTTTTTTTTTTTTGAGACAGAGTCTCGCTCCGTTGCCCTGGCTAGAGTGAGTGCCCTGGCGTCAGCCTAGCTCACAGCAACCTCAAACTTCCTGGGCTCAAGCGATCCTACTACCTCAGCCTCCCGAGTAGCTGGGACTACAGGCATGCGCCACCACGCCCGGCTAATTTTTTCTATATATATATTTTTAGTTGTCCGATTAATTTCTTTGTTTTTTTTTTTTTTTTTTTAGTAGAGACGGGGTCTCGCTCTTGCTCAGGCTGGTCCCGAACTCCTGAGTTCAAACAATCCGCCCGCCTCGGCCTCCCAGAGTGCTAGGATTACAGGCGTGAGCCACCGCGCCCGGCCGCGAATGGAAATTTTAAAGACAAATCTTACTTGTAGAAAAACAAGATCCAATCATGTGTATCTTTTTCCTTCCCTCTTTCATTCACTCAGCAAGTATTTATTTACTGTTTATTTTGCATCTGTAACAGACAATAGGAATACAATGATATCAAGAAGCCAGTCACAGTTCCTGTTGTCATGGTGCTTAGAAACAAGCCAGGAGAAGGACATTTTTAAAAAAATCATTACATAATTAATAAATATTACATTTGCACTAAGTACTTTGGAGTAAAAGACACTGTGAGAGTATATAAAAGGGAGAATACCATGTTTTGATGCAAGGCAGAGAGAGAGAGAGAGAAAGAGAGTGTGTGTGTGTGTGTGTGTGTGTGTGTGTGTGTGTGTGTGTGTGTGAGCCTAAGAATTAACCAAAGTTGGGAAGTTGGAGGTGACATCGGGGAGGGAAGAAATTCTGGGCAGAGGGAAGAGGATGCTAAAGATTCTGCAGTCCAGAGGTTGGATGAAAGTTGGCCTGTTTAGGAATGAAAAGGAAGCCTGCTGGCTGGAAGACAATGAATCAATGGAAGAGTAGTTGAAGAGATGGAGAGATAAGTGGGGTGGTGTATACAGGGTCCCCTAAACAGTGCTAAAGATTTAAGGAGGTACTCAATCCAGTCTGTTTTTTAAAAAGATTACTTGCTGATGGAAAATTCAGTGAAGGGAGAATATTTAATTGCTGTGTGGGTGTAAAATTATATAATCATTCTGATAAATGATTTGGCAAAATGTATCCAGAGCCTTTAAAAATTCATAGCCCTTGGTCTGTTAATACAGCTTCTACAATTCTATCTAAAAAGGTAAAAAAAGAAAAAGACATAAATTTATATACATATATAATCATAGTTATTTCTAAAAATGAACAATTAGAAACAATTAAAAACTCAACTATAGAAAAAAACTACACAATTGACTATTCACTGTTTTTAGCTATTTATGTACATTAACTTTTAAATTTCCTAATAATTTTAGAGACAGATAATATTAATATTCCTATTTTACAGAGAAAGCACTAAGGGGTTAACTTCCTTTTCTGAGGTCACAGAAGTGGTTCCTGAGACACCTGGTATTCCTGTGCAGGCCATCTGAGTCCAGATTCTGCGCCCTTTATCACAAGGTCAAATACTGACTGGCCACCAGGTAAGTAGCTAGTAGACCAGAGGAGGGAATATTCCACAAACATTGAGATGGAATCCTCGATGAATCTTATAACTTAGATAAAATGTTTACAATTTAATTATCAATAAAAATATATGAAGACATAAAACTGGCTAAGTGTGTTCGTGATTTTGTAAAATAAAAGGTACATATATGTGTGGTAGGATTATTAAACTTTATTAGATTGTAATTCTCTTGAATCTTCCTTTCCTTTCTGAATCATAGAATTCTCTCATTCTACTCCAAGGAGCCTTTTCCCAAGCCTATTTCACACTATAGGCATGGGATCACCCACTTTGGAAACAGCTCTAAAGACAGAAGTTGGGAGCTACTGAGGTGCTACATAAAAATATTCACAGGCTTGCTGGAAGAACAGGTTTTTCTACTCCCTGAAAGATGTGGAGCTGTGGAAGAGAGAGAAGAAGGCTGAGAGAACAAGCAGATGGAAGGAAGGAACTGAGAGACCTCAATCCTTGAGGAGGAAAACAGAGCCTTCCTTTGCAAGTACCAGGAAGTGTAGACAGTGACTCGATGCCAAGAATCTTCTTGTTGCTAATTCAAGAATTTCACCAACTACTTGGCTTAGTGCCCCAGATCATCTGCCCTATCCAATCGGTACTCACAGGCAATACACTCACTGATGGTTCTGGAAATTCGTAGGGGAATTAGATGTTCAGCAAGGAGGTGATGGCCAGAGAAGACTTTGAGCTGAAACAACGGTTACTATACCTCTCCTGTTACAGAGGCATAGAAACAAAGGAGGGGAAATATGGCAAAATGTCAACCATGCTCATATTAGGTGGTTATTACAAGTGAGTTTTAATTTCTTCTTAAAACTTAATTGCATTTTCAAAGTCATATATCATATTCTGTGATATATAACATTTATAATCAATGATTGAAATAAGGAAAATTTGCAATCTTCATTGAAACATGTGTCTGATATATGGCAACTTCATCTCCACATTGGGTTTGGCCAAGAGAGTGTCTGTAGCAGTGCCGCAAGTTTTCTTTGAAAGTCTATTTGGGTTCAGCACAATTCATAAATAAATAAACTCAAAGGCCCAGAGAGTTCTTCACTGTAAAACACAGGCCCAATGATTTTAGCTTGGATACTCAAAGACATAGTCTACGAAGAGAGGAATAGGCACTAACTTGAAGAGAGTATGAAATTAAAATTTTTGTCTGTGTTTTTCTCTACACTGCTGGCCTGAATTTTGGTCTACAAGCTCCCCTGAGTAATTATACCAATTGCACTTACACTAATTTGTATGGCTAATTCATGTCTGCCTTCTTCCATAGACTTCAAACTATTAATATACCAGAGCAAAAACTTCAGTATTTTATTTTTCTTAACATTGCAAATTCAATTAGGAGGCTACCTTTGCTTTTGTGGAGTAGTTATTTCAAACTCATAAATATTATTTGCATAGTTACTGCTCAATAAACATTTCATTCATTTGACTGGATGAACACCCAAATCCCATTTATCTATAGGTAAAGGGAAGTTTTCCCCATGATATTTTACAGACGAGCAAAGGTCAAAATAATTCTTGGAACTTCTGAGTTGTGACCATGTTTCATGCAGAGGAACTACAAGGCAGGACACTGATTAATACTCCATGATGTAACCCAAAGAATGCTTCCCGGAGAACTTGTCATTTGAAACAAGTCTTAAAGGATAAAAGGAGTTAGCCAATTAAAGTGGAGTAAATTCTGGGGTGTTGGCCAGGTGTGGTGGTTCACTCCTGTAAAAAATTAGCCAGGCATGGTGGTGCATGCCTGTAGTCCCAGCTACTTAGGAGGCTGAGGCAGTAGGATCGATTGAGCCCAGGAGTTTGAGGTTGCTGTGAGCCAGGCTGATGCCACGGCACTCTAGCCCGGGCAACAGAGTGAGACTCTGTCTCAGAAAAAAAAAAATTAAAAAAAAAAAAAATTCTGGGGTGTTTAAAGCCTTGTGGGCAGGTTGAGAGATTTGGGGGCCAATCAAGGAAAAAGCAAGCTTGATGGGCTACACTTTGGTAGGTTTGCATGCAGGGGAAGTCCCTCACAGCAGGCGTGTGTCCAGAGGCTAGGGCACAGAGGTTGCTACCCAGAAGAAGAGAGCAAGGAAAGTCCCAAGAGAGGCAGATCAGAGAGACTGAAAGAGCACTCACATGTTTGGTGATGCCAGGTCAGCAGCACAGTGGGGAATATCTGGCTCAAAGATCTCTGAAGGGCAGCAGCAGCTAGGGGTCCTTACAGCCCAGGCCTCATCTTATTTACTGCCAGTAGATGTGGAGTGAGCTTGCAGGCGAAAGGGCGGGCAAGTTCTAAATGACTAAAAATTTGTTTGTTTGAGCTATTTAAAAAATGATTAGATATAGAGTATTCTCTACTTATCCAAGATCCCCAGTGGATGCCTGAAACTGAATAGTACTGGACCCTACACCTACATACCTAAGACAAAGTATAATTAAGTGCTTATCACGTACTGTGGCCATCACTTTTGCAGTTTGAGGTACAACAGCAAAACTAGCACACATTTCTTTTTCATTTTTTACAGTTTCATGGATAGAAGATTCATTCTTACCATTGATATTAGCAAACTCAGAATACGAATTTTTTTCCCCTTTCTTATTAAGTCAAGAACTTTAACCTTTTCACTTAAAGGAAGCACTTTATGGCTTCCCTTTGGCATATCTGCATAGCCAGCATCACTGTTCTTGCTCCCTGGGGCCACTGTTACGTAAAACAAAGATGACTTGAACACAAGCACTGGGATACCAGGACAGTCAGTCTGAGAACCGAGCTGGCTACTAAGTGACTCATGGGCAGTGAACACCTAAGTCATGGATACCCTGGACAAAGGGAGGATTCACATCCCTCGCAGGATGGAGCTTGATGGCACAAGATTTCATCACACTATTCAGAACAGCAGGCAATTTAACACTTAAAAATTGTTTATTTCTGGAATTTTCCATTTAATATTTTCTGACCTTGGTTGACTGTGGGTAACTGAAACCTCACAAAGTGAAACAGTGGATAAAGGGGAACAACTGCACAAAAATTTGAGTCTGGTACTGGCTGGCTTTAGTTGTAACAGAACTCCACCTGCTGTGAAGTAAACATCTAGGAGCTGATACACAGAGGCCATCTTGGCTCATTTATGTAAGAAGCACTCGGGGCTGCTTGGTGGGTCAGTAGTTGGAGCTGTTGTAGGAATGGGGCAGCAAAGCGGGACAGGCAAGGATTATGCACAGAGTAGCCAGGTACAACATCCTTCTGACAGTTTGAACTCTAGGTTCAAAGCAATGTGGGAGTCATGGAAGGGATTTAATGGTTCCTAACCATCTACACATTTTATAAAAGTTCTTCAAGTGACTGAAATAGGTAGCTTGAGTTGAAAAATACTGCTCTATGGCCTTGCTACTCAAAACGTAGGCTATGGACCGGCAGGATTGTCACTCCCTGTGAGCTTGAGGTAAATGTACAATATTGAGTCCTACTGTAGCCCTGTAATTTTAGCAAAATATCAGGCAATTTCTGGCTACATTACCCTAGTCTACGGTAAATGGCCATAGATTTATCTCTACACTTCAAATATAGAATTATTCAGATGAGGTTTTCTCTCAATAATTTTTTGTTCCTTCAAAGTTTATGCATGAATAATATATAAATGGTAGAATAATCTTACAAGGCTTGTCATGAAAAACAGCAGTATCCCACCTATTCCTCTACACTGGCTCCACAAAGGTTGTCTTTTGTGGGGTAGTTATTTCATGCTCATAAATATTATTGTTATGTTTCTATTGTTTTTTAACAGTAGGCATTTTCTACTAACTTTTCACTATAAAAGATGAGTATTTAGTATTCTTTCACCTCTACTTCCCACCTCACAGATTCTCAGTTCTCCCTTATCTTCCCTAATTTGATGTATACTTTTCATTTAAATAATATTCAATGCTTACATAGATATGACCATGAAAAACCCTACTTACAACTGTAGTTCAGTACAGATTTCATTTTCTTTCTTACACAATTTTTTTTATGCCCTCGAGGTTTTCTTTTTTTTTCATAAATGATTATTCGTTCATCCACTATCCTCTGTCATAAGTATAAAATTCCTCAAACAAATCAGGATTCCTGTTAATTAACAACTTCTTCTCCTCCTCCCCCTCCCCCTCCTGCTCCCTTCACTCCTGCTTTCCTTCCTCCTTCTTCTTCTTTATCTTGTGTGTTCCAAACTGAACTCATTGCTCTTTAGGCCTCCTGCACAGCTCTCACAATCATCTTGGGGGACACTCTACAATTCTCTCTTACACTGGATTCAGTTTCCTAAATCCCATGTCTTCGTTTTCTTTGCTTATGCCATCTTTTTGGTGGACCATGCCATCCTGCAGATGCTTGGGAAATGAAATGTTTGAAAAACTTAATGTTCTTATTCTAAGCTCACATTTAATTAGTGGTTTAGCTCATTAAGGCTTTTAGGTTGGAAATTACTGTTTTCCCCCCCTCAGAATTTTGAAGACATTTCTCCTTACTTTCATTGTTATTGAGAAATCAAATTTATTCTGATTATTGATCCTTCATATAAAACCAGTTCTCCTTTATCCTTCTCCCTGGAAGCTTTTAGAATCTTCTTTCTGTGCTCACTCCAGATCCTGCAATTCCACTGTCCTGGGCTTTGCTGTTGATTTCTTTTCGTCTATATTATTGGGTACTTGGTGGGCCCCATGTTAGTTTCCCAGGTCTACTGTAACAAAGTACCACAAACTGAGTGGCTTCAATAACAGAAATTTATTGTCTCAGAGCTCTGAAGGCTGGAAGTCTGAGATCAAGGTTGACGTGGTGGGCTCCTTCTGAGAACTGTGAGAGAGAGTCTGTTCCACGCCTCCTGTCTAACTTCTGGAGGTTTGCTGGCAATCGTTGGCATTCCTTGGCATGTAGGTGCTTCATCCCGTCTCTGTCTTCATCTTCATATGGCTTCCCTGTGTTCAAATTTCTCCTTTTTGTAAGGACCCATCGGACTGGTGGGGATTAGTGAACTCATCTTAACTTGATTGTATCTTCAAAAATGGTATCTCCAAATAAGATCACATTCTGAGGTACTGGACATTAGGACTTCAACATCATTTTGGGGGAGGAAATTTAACATATAACAGCTCCTTGGAGTTAGAAATCCAATTATTTTAGTTATGGAAATTTCTTTGAATTGTCTCTTTGAAAATTTTTCTACTGGTTTTTTTGTTCTATTCTCTCTAGAACTGCTGTTATTTGGATCATGGAACTTGTGATATGAACTTCTATTTGATTAACTTTTTCCTCTTTTTTATCTCTTTATCTTAAAATATTTATCTTCCAATATTTTAACTTAATTTTTCATATTTTTCTATCATATACAAACCCACAATACCCCACCCACCCAGATATTGTCTATGTCTGTGGGTATAATTTCCAAGGGCTCTTCTATATTCTCAGAATATATTTCTTTCTATGTCATCCTGCTTTTGTTTCAGGGTCATACTATACTGCCTCTTCTCTCTGATGGAATTAATGATATTACTTGATGTTTTCTTCACCCACCATTGTTTGTTTACTCACTTCTTTTCTGTTTGTTTGTCTGTTTTGTTGTCTGTTTCTGTAACTTAGGAGTGGGGCATAATAAGCTGAATTAATGCACTTGGTATTTATTCAGGGCTTGTCAATCGGTGCTTTTCAATCTTGGATGGCCTGGATGGGTTTATTCACTGGGATCACTTTTGGGGGAAGACTTCCAATGTCTGAGCATTTATTTCTCAAGGGAAAATTCTTTAGATTTCTTATCTTGAGGGCAAAAGCCTGGATGCCTAAATTCTGAGCATCTAGTAAAGAAAGGGAGAGAAGTTTAAATATTTCATTTATTTTCTCTGTTTTAAACCCTCCAGTCCTTAGCTGTGCCTGGTGTTGCCTTATGGTAGTGAGTTTCTAAAAATCCCCCTGACCAACATGATGTGGCAGAAATGATGCTGCACGACTTCCAACTGTGTGTCATGGATTCTTTGTAGCTTCCACCTGGGGCTCTTGGAATGCTTGCTTTACGAGCAGCCAGCTTCCATGGAAGAATTTCAACTACCCTGAGACTGCCAAGCTGCGATGACACCAAACCTCCCTCGTGGAGAGTCTGTGTGGAGGAAATAAAACCTCATCAGCCTCTGGCTGGTCCAGACATCCCAGCTAAAGATCTAGGTATGTGAGCGAAGAATTGTATTGGACATCCAAACTATTTAAGTCTTCAGAGACTCCAGCCCTGATAACATTTGACTGGAACAGCATTAGAGAGCCCTGCTGAGATATGCCCAATTGAGCTCAGTCAGTCCATAGAACCAACAGCTGTAATATCACTACGTTTGGGGGAGTGATTTGTTACATAGAAATACATTACAGAAACATCCCTAGTTCATAGTACCAAAGAATAAACCTCCAATTTTCTACTGGAGTAGGGCAGGAACAGTCTTTTAGCTGTGCAGAATAAGGGTGGGGGTCTAAAGGTTTAACTGCTCCTTAACATGGCATTTGAACAATGCTTTGCTTTTTGGCCACACCATCACCCTCACAGCCATCAACTTCTCAACCATTTGGAAGTTCTACAGTTAAATTCTATTGCTGCACAACTTCTACCACGGAAGCTTAGGATTCATCTCAAGTTTTCTAAGCAGTTACCCCAATCCATCTGCTTTCCAGCTTCCAGAATTCTGTTTCCGTTAATTCCACTTCTGTTAATTTTGTCTCTGTGGTTTTATTGCTTTTAAGGATTAATTTATTTTGTATCTGTTAACCAGAAGTCCCTAGAAACCATTTTCTTAACGGAACTTAGAGTAGAACACTGTAAACAAAATAAATAGTGCTTTCAAGCAGATTAAAACTAATTACTTACTAAGAGGTAAATCAAAAGGTTTACTTTATAAAATTTGGGACATCATCTTCAACCACTGGACTTCCCTGAAAAGCTAGCCTAGGTTCCCTCTTTAAGGGCATATCATAAAAGACAATACACAAGCAGGCAAAGGATGCTCTTAAAAGCACCCCTGCCAGGAATTCTGAATAAATATTATTTGGACTTATAATAAGATTTTGGAGGGATTCAATATGCTTTCTCTTTCCCTCAATGCCTCCCTCGTCCTCAGTAACTGTCCTGCTACAGTGTGGTTTCTGTAATTTGTATGTACTTAAAGTCCTTTTTAGAAATAATTTACCAGAAGACAGCTTATCGTGGAATTATATTTTTTTTTCTGTCATCAGCAAGAAAAATAACAATTTCCAACTTCTTTCAAGATGAGTCACCTTTTCGAGAACATAGCCAAGTATTCTAGAATTTTAAAAATATCTTATTTTGCTCATAAAAAGCAATATGATTGTCCACAAAAGATTCAAAAGAACAAGGAAACTTGGGGAAGTTATGAAAGACAGAATTAGGAAGCAAATGATTTAAGCAACATCAACCTATTAGGATTTCCCTTTGGTTTTTATGTCAGAAAATGTAGTTTTAGTTTAGGCAAGTCCTTAGTATGATTTAATTAAAAAAAAAAAAAAAACAACCTCTCAGACCTTTACTTCTAAATGTAGTGTAACATGATAATCAGGAGGCTTTAATTTCAAGTTAATTATCATAATATGCTGGTAGCTTTCATAAAACCCTCTAGAATCCCTTGGGAATGGAAGCATTACCGTCTGCTGCCCCCTGGCAGGCATTTTGTTTACTGAATGCTGTGAGCTGCCTGCCCTAAGAAAAATGAAAACAGGGTATATAGGCTGCTCTGTATGTCTCTTCAGAAGATAGAATATTCTTTTGGTGTTTATTGTCTGATGAAGAAATTTATCACTGGAATGAAATTTGTTTGAATTAGAGCTTTGCTGAAGCAGAACTAGCGTGTTTGAATTCTTGGCCTCAATTTCTCTGTGTAAGTGGGAATAGATGAAATGGAATGCCAAAAGAGGATAAATGTTATAAATAATAAGAGATGCATGCTGCAGCCATTATCCAGGCACTTTATCATAAGTTCAACCTGTCAATTATGATGCTAAATACAGGTAGAGTTGAGGACCAGGTATATTCTCAAAGGTCCTTGGGATAAAGAACACTTTCCAATCACAAGCATCAATTGTGTGCACCTGCTAGAAGAGAAGAGATATGTTGATTTGGTGAAAAGGGGTGTGAACATCATCCCCTCCATCACTTTGCCTATGTTAAATTGCTGTTGGGGCATATATGAAATCATGTGTGGTCTGAAAACCCTTCACATGAGAGGAAAGTGAAGTCCATGAGATCACAGGTCTGCAGCTGACTTCCAAAACGAGGGAGAAATAAAGTATAACGTATTGATGTTTCTTGTTTGCACTTGATGTTTTTGAGAGTAGAAGCAGCAACGAGCTACCTTAATGGTGATAGAGAATAGAGATTTTAAAAAAATTGCTTAGGAGTTATTTAACTGCTATGTTTGTGAGGAATATTAGACTGAGAAGTCAAGTGGGAAATAACCTAGTTCTGCCGCATCTCCTTTTTTTCAGGATGGTTCTGGTGCTCGGAAGGTGAGACAAAAAAGGTTGAGGGGGATCAGAGAAGGATGCTAGATTTGAACATCAGCCAGTGAATGCTGTTATCTGCTCTGGTCCACCAGGATTTTTATTGATTTCCAAGTAGAATAGAGTAGTTTCATTTTAGTTTGCATCTTACAGTATGCAGAAGAACAGATAAGGTCAGGGTTAAGAACATCTCCAACTTCATCAATCTAAATCAGTGTTTCTCAAAGTTTATCTTACAGATTCCTTGCATTAGAATTGCCAGGGTGATCAGGTCATTCTGAATCAGCATCTCTGGGGTTCAAGCTGGGAATAGGCATTTTTAACATCTTTAGATGATATTGAGGGAGAACTTTGATGAAGCAATCTTTATTATGCTGTATATTTTCAACTATGTTGTCTCTTGGAATTTTGATGATAAATAATATCTACCTGATACTATATTGTAGACAGTGGCAAATTTCTAGATTCTTCACATACCTCCTTGGACAAATGCCAGATATGAACCCCATGTGAGTATTTTCAATGTAAGATTTGCTTCTATTAAAAAAAAGTAATTAGAAATGTTATGTGGAATTATCCCTCACTGTTATGAAAGCCATCTGAGAGATTCAGCCTGATTTCTTATTCCAGGGTCAGCATTACTGCCCTTGGCAATCTTTGTTTATGAAGTTCTATGGACTGCTCTCGGAGTAATGAAAATGGACTAGAAGGATTAGCACTGAAATTCTCAAATACTTCTATTTGTACAGAGAGCCCTGAGTTAAAGGATTTCTGCTTTCTTTCCTCATAAAAGCGTAGGCACACATAACCAAATATGTTTCTGATTTATGTCAATGCTGGTTTGTTTATCCTAGATTGTGTGCTGTATTTTTGTTATTTAGGTTTTTAAATTTTTTATTTTATTATGAGTTATTTGCCATTATATGTTGTGTTTTTCTCTACATTTTGTAATATGTATGTTGAAGAAGAGGTTTGCTGAGTGAGGAACCTAAACAATGATGATCTCTATATTTTAATTCTCAGACACAATGATTAAATGGTAACTTTCAGTTCTCATGAATTCGAATATTTTTAGCAATTCTATGAGCTCTGAATAAATAGTAGGAACCATCTTTAATGGATTTGAAAAATTTTGTTAGAAGGTTTTATTTTTATAGAAATTTTAGGTTTATAGAAAAACTGCAGAAAGTACAGAGAGTTTCCCATTCATCTCCTATCTATCCCCCCAACAGTTATCATTATTAACAAGTTGCATTAGTTTGGTACATTTGGTGTAATCGATGAGCCAGTGTTGATATATTATTATTAACTAAGGTTACATTAAGATTCGTTTTTTGTGCTGTATATTCTATGGGTTTTGACAAATATATAATGCCATGTATTCACCATTACAGTATTGTAAAGGAAAGTTTCCATGCTCTAAAAATCCCCTGTGATCTACCTGTTCATCCCACTCTCTTCCCTCCCCCAGAATCTGTGACAAGCACTGACCTTTTTACTTTCTATTTTTTTTTTTCTAGAATGTAATGTAGTTGGAATCGTATAGTATGTAACCTTTTCAGACTGGCTCCTCTCACTTACCAGGGTGCATTTAAGATTTCTCTATATCTTTTCATGGCTGAATGGCTCCTTTCTTCTTAAGGCTGAATAATATTCCACTGTATGGACACAATTATACTATTCACACACTTTTTGAATTGAAATTTTGAATTCCAATATTTTGGCAATTATATATAAAATTGCTATAAAAATTTGTATCCAGGTTTTTGTGTGGACATGCTTTCAACTCATTTGAGTAAATATCTAGGAACATGACTGCTGGATTATATGATAAGCCTTTGTTTTGTCAGTGTTTTGGACTTTAGCTATTCTGATGGGTTTGTCAAGATATTTCTTTTTTGTTTTAATTTATAATCCGCTAATGTCATAGGATATTGAGCATCTTTTCATATGCTTATTTTCCATCTGCATAACTTCTTTCTTTGGTGAGGTGTATGTTTAGATGTTTTGCTACTCTTAATTTTTTGTTTGTTTGTTTTCTTATCATTGAGTTTTAAAAGTTTTTTGAATATTTTGGAGATTATCCTTTTATCAGATATGTGACAGGCAAGTATTTTTTCCCTGTCTATGACTTGTCTCTGCTTTCTCTTAAGACTGTCTTTCACAGAGCTGAAGTTATAATTTTTAATGAAGTTGAACTTATCAATGTTTTCTTTCATGGATTGTGGTTTTGGTGTTGTATTTAAAAAGTCATCTTCAAACCCAAGATTATCTAGATTGTCTTCTATGTTATCTTCTAGGAGTTTTATAGTTTTGCATTTTATACTTATGTCTATGACCCATATAGAGTTAATTTTTGTGAAGGATGTGAGGTATGTATTTAGATTCATTTTTTTTTTTACACGTGAATGTCCACTTGTTCCAGCACCATTTGTTGAAAAGACTATCCATTCTCCATTGAATTGCGTTTGCTCTTTTGTCTAAGATCAGTTGACTGTATTTGTGTGGATCTATTTCTGGGCTTTCTACTTTTTTCCATTGATTTATTTATCTTTTCTTTTGCCAATTTCACACCGTCTTGATTACTGTAGTAAGTCTTGATGTTGGGTAGTGCCAGTCCTGTGACTTTGTTCCACTTCAGAATTGTGTTGGCAATTCTGTGTCTTTTGTCTTTCTTTATAAACTTTAGAATCATTTTTTTGATATCCATAAAATAACTTGCTGGAATTTTGACTGAGAGTGCAGTGGATCTATAGATCAATTTGGGGAGAACTGACATCTTAACAATATCGTGTCTTCCTATCCATGAACATGAAATAACTTTCCATTTATTTATATCTTTTTAAATTATTTCATCAGATTTTTATAGTTTGCCTTATATGAAACTTGTATATACTTTGTTGTATTTATAACTATTTAATTTTTGTGCTACTATAAATGATGTGTTTCTAATTTAATATTTTATTTGTTCATTGTTGATATATAGACAATTGATTTTTTTTTATGTTAACATTGTATCCAACAACCTTGCTCTAGTGACCTATTCCAGTTTTTTTTTTTATAGATCCTTGAGTGTTTTCTAACAAAGGCTTTCATTTCATATGTGAAGAAAGCTTTATTTCTTCCTACTGGATCTGTATATCTTTTATTTCTCTTCTTGTCTTATTTCTTAAGTTAAGACTTTCAGAGAAGTTGAATATGATTGTTCCTAATCTTAGAGGAAAAGCATCCAATTTTTCACAATTTAAATTGATGTTAGCTGTAGGTTTTTTGTAAATGTTCTTTACCAAGTTGGGGAAGTTTCTGCCTATTTCTACTTTGCTGAGAGGGTTTTTTTTTTTTTTTTTCCTAGCATGAATTGGTGTAGAATTTTTTAAAAATACCTTTTTTATCTATTGATATGTTCCTATGATTTTTTCCCTTAATCTACTGATGCGCTCAATTACATTAAATAAATGATTTTTAAATTTTGAGCAAGTTTTGCATGCCTAGAATAAATCTTACTTGGTAGTGGTGTATAATTATTTTTACATATTCTTGGACTCAATTTGTTAATATTTTGTTAAGGATTTTTTCATGTCTGTTTATGAAACATATTGGTCTGTAGTTTTCTTTTCTTGTATTGTCTTTGTATGGTTTTGGTGTTAAGCTAATGCTGGGATATACCCCCATAATATTCTGAAATTAAATAAATAAAAATAAAAAAATAAAAATCATATATTTAAACATTTTTGATATGAAAATTACATTAAAATTTTATTTGTTGTCCTAGAGTTTGCAATATACACTTCAACTAATCTAAGTCCACTTGTAAATAACACTATACACTTTGACATGTCTTGTGGATACCTTATAACAGAGTATCCCCAGTTTCTCCCTTCTCGTCCTTATAACATAACTGTCATTCATTTCTTTTATCCATAAGCTGAAGTCACCCAATATACTGTGCTCTTATTATTATGAAAAACTGCTATCAGTTAGAACAAGTAAGAATAAGAAAAATAAAAGATTTTATTTTAAATTCATTCATTCTATTTTTCTTTATATAAATTTAATTTTATGATTTATGTTAATTTTCTTCTTCCTGAAGATTTTTCTTTTAAGATTTATTGCAATGCAGGTCTACTGGTCATGGATTTCCTCAAATTTTGTTTGAGAAAGTTTTTATTTTTCCTTCACGTTTGAAGGATAATTTTGCTAGATACAGAATTCTAGGTTGGTATTTTTCTCCTCAATACTTTAGATATTTCACTCCAGTCTCCTTCTTTGTATGGCTTCTAAAGAGAATTCTTATGTAATTATTGTCCTTGTTCATCTAAAAGTAAGGTCCTCTGGCTTCTTTCAAGATTTTCTCTGTCTTTGATTTTCAATAGTTTGAATATTTGTGTATCTAGGTGCAGATTTTCTGAGCTTTCTGAGTCTATGGTTTGGTGTCTGTCATTAATTTTGGAAATTTCCCAACCATCATTGCTTCAAATATGTCTCGTGTTTCTTTCTTTCTTTCTTCTTCTAATATTCCCATCATGCATAATATGTTGTCTTTTATAATTACTACAAAGTTGTAGGCTATTGTGTTCTGTTTTTTCCCCACAGAAAAAAACATTTTTCTCCTTGCTCTTGAGTTTTGAAAATTTCTATTGAAATATTAATATCTTCAAGCTCAATGATTTTTTCTTCAACTATGTCCTATTTAATGAAGATAGCATCAAAAGCATTCTTCATTTCTGTTATAGTATTTGTGATTTCTAACATTTTCTTTTGATTCTTAGAGTTGCCATATCTCTGCTTACTTTGCTCATCTGTTCTTGCATGTTGTCCACTTTTCCCATTAGCGCCATTATCACATTAATCATAGTTATTTTAAATTCCCGATCTGATAATTCCAAAATATCTGCCATACCTGAGCTTGGTTCTGATGCTTGATTGTTTCTTCAGACTGTGAATTTTGGTTTTTAGCAATCTTTGTAATTTTTATTAAAAGCTGGACATGCTGTATTGGGGAAAATAAACTGAGGTACCAAGACCTTGAACATGAGGTTTTATGTTTACCTGGTTAGAAATTATTCTACATTTACTATATGCTCTAGCTGTAGGTCTCAGAGGCTAAAATTTCCTCTTGTGTTCTTGTCTTCCCTGTTGTCTTTGTGTTTTTCTAGAGACTCTTTTTGAAATAGAGTCTGAAACTTGCCACGATTTTCAGCTGTAATCCCCTCTTATAACAGGATTTCTGTCGATGAGGCAGTATGCTGTAGGTGGAGGGGAAGTGTTGTATGCTTTAGGTCTCAGTATTTGAATGGATTTGAGATCCTAGGCTGTGACCCTCACAAGTGCTCCTCAGTTCTTCTTACTTTCCCCAACTCTCCTTCCCCAATTAAAACAGGAAGGCTAGAGGCGGTGGATTTGGGTATTTTCCTTTTCTTGGGTGGGCTAGTCTTCAGTAAAACCCATATTAGTTAGGTGCTGGTGAAATACCTAGGTACTTTCCTTGGGGCCAAGCCTTTTTCAATGAGAAAGAACCGTAGGTGTGAATTTAAAAAATGTTACCTTTCCTATCCCCCTGGTAGAAGCATGAGGAGATTTTCTCTGATCTGTATCCTGAGTACCTGATGAGACTCCTGGAGGCAAAATTCAGAAAATTTTGAGCCCCTCTAAGCCTGGATTCCCACCTGGTGTTAAATCTCTCAATCTTGTCCATACTCAGTCTCCAATAATTTGTCAATCACTCTTTGTGTTTTCCTACCTCACTCCAGTTTTTGCTTCTTTTCCCAGGAAACCCTCATGCTTTGTATTCACGCAGCTCTCCTATTTTTCGGGTGTCAGTTTGTCCTGTGAATTCAAGTTTTTGACGTATCTAAGAAGAGTTATTGATTTTTCAGTTCAGTCTTTTAATCATTATTATAAGGACAGGAATGACTTTCAAGCTCTTTACATGTTGGACTGGAGCAATAGCTCCTTTTGAATGAACGGAATCTGGACTATTATTCCTCCCACTTTTATCGTTCCAGACATAATTTGATGTTTTTCTTTTTCTTTGTACCCTGGATCATTAGAGAGCGGCAATTTGTGTTAATTTTAAGTACTGATGTTAGTAGGACTAAGGAGCATAGTAAGTGCCCAGTTTTTATTCTTAGGAAGAAAGAGCTTCAAGTGAAAAAGAATTTCAAGTATTACCACTGAGTTTTGAAGCACATTTTATTATTTTGAACTGTAATAAATGCCAAATAATTTTATTTTGAAGTAAAAGATCTTTTTGAGAACCACGGTTTTCTTGCATGAGATAAAACTTTAACCGTAAAAATATAACAAACAAAATAGTTTAATTACAAAATAACTCCAAATTTGTCTTCTGATACTTGCCATCCAAGAAATACACGTGCATTTCACTTGAGATCAGGGTACATATTATTTTTCAATCACTCTTCCTTTCCATTATTCCCTCCCTGCTTCATTGACCTCTGTTACAAAATGTCTTGCCCTTGTTGTAAATTCCCACCCTATACAGTAGTAAGCCGGTCCATCTCTCTTAGGCCTTCAGTCTCATTCTGATGGCTGGCATGTTCTTGCCTAATCAGAGACTCACCAGAATATAGTTACCTAACTGGCAAGACCTTCAGTTTCCTTTACATTTTCTATACTCTTGAATGAGACTCTTTAATCTTCTTTTGGAAATTCCAGTGATAACTCCTTTCTCAGAATTATGACTGAGTTGGCCACACTGTTCACCTGTACAGCCAATAGTCTACTATCGTTCAGGCCTTCTTCATACTGCCATACTTTCAGGGTGAGTCTTCTACCAGGTCTATCTTCTTTCTTTCCTTTGGGTTCTGAATTGATGTCAGAAATTAAAATCACCGTGCCTCAAATAAGATTTTTTTATATGTTTCTCTCCTTATCTACTTACGATTCACTTATTCTTAGGATGTTAGCATAGCCTAATTAGTTTTCATTTTAAATATCTGTGTGGTATTCTATGTACAATTTTATGCTTAGTTGTTAGTTTAATGTTACAAATTTTTAGTATTTCCAATTTCTGTTTTTATAAATAATGCTGTCACAAACATCTTTATGTTAATTAGTGTTTCTTTTCTACTGTTTTATTTATTTGACCTATATCCCAAAATAAAATTATCAGTATGAACAATTTTTGTGTAACCTACTGACCTCAAACTCAAATGGTTTTCTATAAACTTCATAAAATTAACATTTGAGAGTGATTGAGTTGGGGTCAGTCATTTCTCTTTCTTCTCTAAAATCTACCCCATCTCAAATCTTATCACCAGGAACTTTTGTTCGTTTGCTCTCCATTACTCTGATTCTTCAAAAACACATTTTTTACAGAAGTATAATTAAATTGTTAGCCTTATCTTTTAATAAAGGGTAATGTTACATGTATCTACTCAAATATTTTTATATTTTGTCTGTGGTATTTATATAAACATATATAAGATATTCTTAGAGTTCAATGTTTGGTAATGACTTGCTCCCCTCAAAAAACTGTTAGACTTCCTTTCACAAGAAGATAATTAGAGTTTCAACTCGTTGTCTTATACAGCTTTAGATTCTAGGAAGTTCTGAGTCAAATTTTACAAGAGATATAGACATCCAGATACAGGAAGCTCACGGATTCCTAAATAGATTCAACCCAAAAAAGTCTTCTCCAAGACACATCTTCTCCACACACTTGTCAAAAGTCAAAGACAAAAAGAGAATTGTAAAAACAGTAAGAGAAAAGAATCAAGGTACATATAAAGGAATTCCCATTAGATTAACAGTGAATTTCTAAGCAGAAACTTTATCAGCCAGGAAATAATGATATAATATATTCAAAGTGCTAAATAAACCCTAAACTGGTGCTAGTAATACTATACTCAGCAAAGTTATCCTTTAAAAATGAAGAAGAAATAAAGTCTTTCACAGACAAGCAAAAAAAGAGAGAATTCTTCACCACCAAACTGGCTTTATAAGAAATGCTTAATGGAGTCTTACATTTGGAACTGAAAGGATGACCTCTACAATGGAAACTACAAAACACTGATGAAGGCAACTGAAGTGAACACAGACAAACTGAAAGACACCCCATGCTTATGGGTTGGAAGAATTAATGTTGTTGAAATGATGATACTACCCAGAGGAATCTACAAATTCAATGCAATCCCTATCAAAATATCAATGACATCTTTAGCAGGCATAAAAACACTAAACTGTGTATGAAACTGCATAGCCAAAGCAATACTGAGCAAAAGAAATAAAGCTTGAGGCATCACACTATTTGCCGTTAAAATATACTACAAAGCTATAATAACCAAAACAGCATAATATTGGTACAAAGACAGACACATAGACCAATGAAACACAATAGAGAAGCCAGAAATAAATCCGTGTATTTATAGCCAACTGATTTTCAACAGAAGCACCGAGAACATAATGAAGGACACCTTCTTAAATAAATGGCATTGGAAAAACTGGGTAACCATGTGCAGAAAAATGAAACTAGACCCCTATCTCTCACCATATATGAAAACCAAATCAAAATGGATTGAAGACTTAAATGTAAGACCCGAAACTATAAAACTACCAGAAGAAAGCATAGGGGAAGATGCTACTTGAAAAATCAGTAGTGGAGAGGAATACTGTATGGAATCTTTGGCAGGCTCCTATAGGTGAATCACAGAGAATATTATTATATTTTTGGAGCAAAGCTTTGACATTCCCTATGAATTGCTACTCTTGTATTGAGAAACGTCTTTTGGGTTACTAGCAGCATTTAGTAGAGACTGAACACTTCACCACATGCCACCAAGTTACCATGCAACATGAGCTGCCCATCACAAACTGGCATTGTTTGACCCCCTGAGCCATAAATTTTGGCATGTGCAACAGAACTCTATTGTCAAACGGCAAGGGAATGTACTAGATTAGGCTCAGGAAGATCCTGAAGGCACAAGTAAATTGCATAAGGAAGGTCCAGATGCCCATGGGCTCTACTATTATATTGTCCTCTCTCTCTCAACTTTTTCAACCTATAGTCTCATAGGGAGTTCCCTTTGATCACTTGACTACAGAACAAAGAAACTGGGCCTGGTTTAAAAAATAGTTCTGCAAAATATACAAGCACCACTCAAAGGTGAATGGTTGCAGTACTGTAGCCCCACTCCAGGATGGCCCTGAAAAACAGCGATAAAGGGAAAACTATCCAGAGTGTAGAAATTCCTGTTGTTTATTTTTCCACAAAGGAGAGACGGTCAGAGTTATGGGTCTATACCTATTTCTGAACTGTAGCTAAAGGGTTGCCTGGATAGTTCGGAACTTGGAAAGAACAGCATTGAAAAATTGGCTATGAGTAAGTCGAGGAAAGAGGTGTGGATAGACCTCTTTGAATGGGCACCCAATGTGAAGCTATTTGTGTTCCATGTGAATGCTCTGCAAAGGATCATCTCAGCAGAAGGGGATTTTGATAATTGTGTAGGTAAGATGACTCGATATTGTAGATGTCAGTGAGCTGCCATCTGCAGCCACTCCTGTTGCTGCCCACTGAGTTTAGAAAAAAGAGGCCATGGTGGCAGGAAGGGAGATTATACATGGGCTTGACAACATGGACTTTCACTCACTAAGCCCAACCTGGCTACAGCCGGGGCTGAGTACTTAAACTGCCTTCTGAATTGTTTTCCCTGTGGCAATGCTTCTTCCAAAACTACCATCTATGGATTTGCAGAATGCCTTATCCATCATAATGGCACTCACACAGCATTGCTTATAACCAAGGAAATCACTTCACTGCAAATGAAATGCAGCAATGGGCCCATGCTTGTGGAATTCACTGATGTTACCATGTGACACCATTGCCCTGAAGCAAATGACTTGATAGGATGGTAGAATGGACTTTTAGGAATTCAGTTATGGGACCAGCTAGGGTACACTACCTTATGGGGCTGGGGCAATGTCTTCCAGGATGTGGCATATGGGCTAAATTAGAATCCAGTAATTGGTGCTCTTTCTAGCCAAAATTCACAGGTCCAGAAATCATAGGATATAGATTAGAATGGCTCTTTTCATTATTAATCATAGAAGTCCACGAGCAAAATTTTGCTTTCTATTCCCATAACTTTAGGCTGTTTGTTAAAATTTATAATTTCATGCTTCTACTAGGGGATATAATTCCGTTGAATTGGAAGCTGAGACTGCCACCTGACTACATTGGACATCTCATGCTGTTGAATCAACAGACAAATAAATGTGGGCATTACTGTACTGGCTGGGGTATATTTTCCTGACTGTCAACAGGAAGAGTGGTTGCTACTATACAATGAGGGTAAGGAGGAATATGTCTGGAAAACAGAAATTGCTGCTGCCTGACCTTTTTCTTCCTTTTAATTTGAGTACAGCTTGCTCTTGTGAAGATGATGCCGATGCGGTTTGCTCTGTTTTTTTCTTGTTTTGTTCTATTTTACACATATCAAGTGTACAATTTGCTGAGTGTGGGACTTACATTAATTTATTTTGTAATTATTGAATAAATATTGAATGGAATTTGGAGTCAGAAGTTACTCAGCAAAGAGGCATGAGTCATGATTTTTTTCCCTAAAATCTCAATTCCTTAAATCTTCCTTCTAACTAACAATGCATTTCCAGAGTAAGAAAGCAAAATGATCCATGAGCAGTTACTCTTTACCCTGGTCGTTTTAATTCTGTACACATTCCTCCACATTTTTGATCCTTTTTGTTACACTCAATGCTCCTTTTCTTTATCTCTACCTTAGCAGTGTGGTTGCTGAACAAATTGCTTCAGGCTTTTAATGGGAATAGACAAGACTGCTTTTTGTCATGATTAACTTTGGGGAATTATGAGGAAGCTGCTCACAAAGTGTGAGCAGAAATCAACCACTACCCATATGTCGCTGGCGCTGATAATACGTAAAATCTATGGACTAAGTCGGCACAATCAAACTTGCATAACTATTAAGAACACTTTATTTGAAGGTCAGAGGTTTTATTTTATGTCCTTCTACATTTTTCTTACCAATTATTTTACCTCCAAAGGAGTCATTACCACCTACCTTTCATTATTTTAGAAAATATTTTAAAATATTGTGAAAGTAGAAAGAATTAAATGGATATGATGAGGGTGAGTTGGAAAATTTGAATCCAATTCAGTTTTTAGAAAATTTGTAATTTATACCAACTTGGATTTGGTAGTAATGCGATTGTGAAGAAATAAAAGACTATTCATTTTTTTTTGTGGCTGAAAATGTCGATAGGGTATTATTAACTTCATTCTTAAGTTATGAATGATATTCTGTTATTCATACCTAATCATATTTCTTAAAGGTATTTCAAGGAAAAAAATTCCAGCCTAGGTTCCTAGGTAAAATATTTCTATTCCTATTTTGAAGATGGGAATTTGCTGAAAGTGAGAGAGCTAAAATGGTAAGCCCATAAGTCACATATGTGATGGGATGGACCTAGAATCCAGGTTTCTTCCACCGTGCCCATGCTTTTGATTGCTATTCACATTAACACCCAATGAGGGGTGCAAATGCTTTGCTTTAATAGCTTATTTTGATTATTTCCCAGATTCTTACAACTGGAGTGATTGTTGGCACATCTGCAACTTTAGAAAGCACAACTCCTGGGTGACTGTGAACATATGAGGAGGGATTGGCGATGGCAAATCTTGCCGAGAAACAGATGAAACCTCAAGAGGCCAGGGGAGGGTTGTTCATTTCAATGCATAGATAGTTCTAGAGACACATTCCTATCATTTTGGGAGAAACCAATGTAGTGGTACTGAACTAGTTTCTAAAACATGGACATCATTCTCAGTTCTTTGGTTGTACCTGAATGTGCTACCTGTGTGATTTTCACATGAAACACTAGTTTTTAAAAAACCTGCAACATGGCCAACTGGTTCTAAAAAAAGTGTTCGAATAAGTAGTTTTCAAGTAAGTAAGGGAAGTTCTACACCCAGAGATCAATAAGATAGGAAAAGATGCAAAACTAATAGAGATTATCTATAAACTTTACTAACATTGTATACTCGATTTAAACAGAAAATGTTGATTAGTTTACCTTATAAGTAATTTTGCAATGTAAAACCTAACCAAATCACATTTTTAACATAGCCGATTGAATAGAGAAACAAAAATTAAATATAAACCTCATCGTTAGGACCCCTTTGAAAACAGCTGTAATAGCATACAGTGAGGCACTATAATGCAGCAGCTCAGGAGCTCAGTCTCAAAAGTCAAATGGAAAGTGGTTTAAATGAAGGCTTCACCATTCATCATCTATGTGAATGTGGATAAGTTATTTACCTCTCTAAGCTTTGTTTTCCTCATCTGTAAAATGGGGATAATAACTGAAACTGCCTCTTAAAATTGATGTTACAATCACATTTATATTTACTTCTGTGGCTAATGGAACATTCTGTTTATAAGAAATAAATTTATTCTCTTTTTGACCACAAAACCAAGATCAAATGGTATAAATATGTATATCACAGGAGATGGGAGTGGAATAGTCAGATGGTTGCCTTGCTCCATAGTTGGAGTTTGTAGAACTAGTGCATTCAAACAAGTAGAAAAGGATTGAGAGGGCTGAGAAAGAAATAATTAAGATAATGTCCCTAGTAGGTTGAATGAAGTGAAACCATGAACAAGGTGAGAGACAGAAGGAATTGGAGCAGTGAAGAGATGGGCTCAAATATGAGACGTAGATTGGAAGTATCCAAGGTGAGAGCTCGAAGGACAGACATGCTCAGCAGGTTGAGTATTGGTGCATACACTTTCTGAGGTAGGGCAGTTGTGGGTAGTGACAAAGTTCAAGTTGTGGTTATGTTAAAAGAGAAGAAGAGAAGGGGATAATTGAAATTAATTGTGAAGGTCAAAGAACCAGGAAGCCAGGGTGAGAGACAGATAGATGACTTACTTACACATTCACGGAAGTCCCCACAATGATGGCAGAAGCTGTCTTGGAAATGAATAGAAGGAGGATAAGTAAGAGCACTGAGCAAAGGTACGTGGTTTGGGGTCAGGTAACTCAGGTCTCCAGGGAGGATGGGTTATTTCAGGAACTTCATGCAGCATTTAGTAGCCAGAAGGCAAGTGACAGCCCCCAGTCCTGAGGCATCTGGGCTTTCTGAGAAAGAGCCTAAACTTGAAAGAGCTTAAAGGAAAGCAGTATTGTAGGGGGAAACCAAGTTTAACATAGGACTAGGAGGTGAGGAGGGTGGAGGTTAATGATTCTCACCTAGCTGCACATTAGAATCACCTGCAGGACATTTAACAGTCACCCATGTCTGAGCACTTCCTAAAATCAACTGTGTCTAATCTCTCAGATTAGGCCCTGTCAACCATACTAGTTCAGAATAACTCAATGAAAAGGTTAGGTGTCTTGTTGAAAGGAAGAACAGAGCAGTGGTGAACAAGAATAGAAAGAGAGAGATGAACCAAGGAACTGGCAATTGAGGCTGTGATGGGGATGAGAGGCATGGGATTAACTGGTCTTTGGACGTGGGATGGAACTTTGAGTCGCTCATGCACTGTAATGGTCTGTACACAGCTTCCTAGGAGATCTTCATTACTCCCACAGGGGACATTGTGTGGGCAGCAAATGAAGATGGCAGCAGCTACCATGAGGAAATGCTTGGGACGAAAGGTCAGAAATAAGTAATTGACTTTTATTTCTTTCCTGCTCTGATTTTCTCTCTCTCTCTCCCAAATTCTCACTCTAAAGCCCAGAGGTTGTGGGACTTTGCTGCCCCTGTGAAATATAAATAACGTATTTAGGCATGATCATAGGTGAGGGTGGATCCTACCTCTGTTTATGTTGTTTCCTTTTTGTCTGCACTCAGATACAACGTCCAGCCCCTTTACCAGTTTTCTCATAATCTCTCTCACAAAGCTCTAATCAAGGTTCAAAAGCAACTGCACTTGGGTTTAAGGGTGATCTGGATGGTGAATGGAGCTCTCAGAAGGAGATGATGCAAGTATCTCTATTTCCAGAGCCATGAACACGCCCCAAACTGGGAGATAAACAAAGCCGGCCAGCTCCCTGATCACCTAAAGCCCTCAATTCAAAGCTTTAGATGCCCTGCACACTTTTCTTTGGCAGCAGCCAATGAAGTTTGTCATTCTATGTGTTGTATACATAGCTGCATGTGTATAGCTCAGCTCTCTTAAAAATCCACCTTGGCCATAGCATTCTTATGCCCTGTCTACTCATAAAAATATGTCTAGGCCTTTTACCTTCACAGATAGAATGTATATACTGTATGTATGTGTGTATATATGTGTATGTCTATTTATACACAATCACATATATGTTCAGTTTTAATTTCTGCCCCCAACAGCAATTCTATTCTGCATAAGGCCTAATAACTACAGGGGTTAAAGTGCTCATATGGCTCCATCTTTTCAGTTATGACCAGGGCCCCACAATGGCAGCAAATTGGAGAGGGTGGCTTTTGATAAGGTCCCATGGATTGTTCTGAGAAACCTTTAGACCAATGGTGGTGAACCTGCTTATGCTGGGATCTTGTTTACCAGGGATTTTTCCTCAAGAGTCTGAGCCATTGTTTTAATAAAACCAGTTTCCTATATCCAAACTGGTGGTTCGAATTTCATCCTAAACTAGTGTTGCCTCTCCTTACCCTTCTGAATTTGCTTCATTGATGGAGGGCTCCTTGGGTCGCTCTGAAGTTTGTTCTTCCTCAGTAAAATGTGCTCATAGTAATTTGTTCCAACTAAGACTAAAATTTCCAAACCATGTTTAATAGTTCTGTGTTATGATTTGCAGCAGAAGACTCTTTGGTTAGAACACGTGCATGAACCACTCCTCTTTATGATCTGTCAGTGTGGAGCTGTATCAAGCTCAGATCCATCTGTCCTCAGGCATGTCCCATCCCTTCCATAGGTGATGCCAGGAATATACCCATACGCCCACATAGTCCCCAGGATCTCTACTTGGTTTTTGTGATGCTGTTTGAATAAACCTGTTCTTACAGGTTTTGCGAAGATTACATTAGTTAACACATAAAATATTTAGAATAGTGCACTATTCTTCTTGCTCTTCCTCTTCGTCTTTCTCCTTATTTTCCTCTTCACTCTTTTGCTCCTCCCCCTCCCCGTCCTCTTTCTTATAATTAGTATGGCTCAAGGGCAATTTTTTAATATTTCTGCTAAGTTGCAAATGTGGATGTTGAATCACAGCAAAATGTACAACATTACTGATCTCATCTGTCTGCCCAGTCCTAGGGTCTTTCCAACCGTTCAATGTGACAATCCCAAGAGCACTTCCTAATAAACCTTCTACATGTTAATCTCCACCTAGAGTCTACTTTCTGAGGAACACAGCTTGTGACAGTCACCACGGCTACCTTCCCACCAATAATGACATCTTTATGACAATAATAACTAAAGTGTGAATATTTATTATGTTCTAAATGCTGTGCTAAATTCTTTATGTGTATTACCCAATATAACTTTCAACAGTCAAGTACTATTGTTATCTTCATTTTATATATGTGTCAACTGTGGCTCAGAGAGGTTAAGAATTTTTCCTTGGTCACCCAGCCATAAAATGATGGGACTAGGACTTGAAACCATATAGTTCAGCTCCCCAAACTGCACGCTTTACCATAATACTCTACTGTCATTTAATAGGTGCTCAATAAATATTTATAAAATATTTTAAGACACTTTGATATTTTCATTTAATTTTTTTCAGAATCCTATCATGATAAATTCTTATCCTAAATAAGCCCATTATTATTGATAATAATTGGAAACAGCTAAGTTAGTAGGTAGTAAAAATGAGGAAGAGAAGCAGACCAAGACATTTCTCTAAGGGAAAATTCTTTGCGTAGAAGATAAATGTATTAAGGAATATTGAATATCCAATAAACATAAAAAGTACGTTCAATGTCACAAGCATTTTGGAGAGATGTCCATGAAAACATCACTGAGATACCATCAGATTGACACAGTTTGTAAAGAACTGATAATGTCAACATTGGCAAAGATGTAGCAAAGTAAACACATCATATACTGGTGGTTAAAGTTTTAATCAGTACTTTCAAGTAGAATTAGACATTATCTAGTAAATTTGAAAATATAGATACATTATAACTTTGCAGGTAAACTCAAATACCTAGAGAAATTCTTGTATACATGCATTAATAGAAAAATAAATGGATGCTCCAGCAGCATTTTTCATGAAGGTAAAAATTTTTTAAAAGTTCAAATATCTACCATTAAGGGAATGGTCTGATATATTGTGGTGGTATATTTATATGATGGAATGTTCACACAGTATTTAAAATGAATGAATTTAATATAGTATATATATCAACATCGATCTAGAAAACACATTGTTGAAAGAAAAAAATAGTTTCAGAATGTTAAATAAAATACAACATCATTTATTATATGTAAGTTTAAAAAACAATCCTTATGTGTACATTGTTAACAGATACAGATGTGTGGAGGAAGTATAAAATTGTAAACTATTTATATAACAAATCTATGATTGTGTATATATTGGTGGAAAGAAGGAGAGATGCTATGTAGAATAGCACTAGTGTAAGAAATAGAGGGATTTAACTTTTCCTCCAAAGTTTTATTTTCCAAAACAAACTGGCAATAATAGAAAAGACTTGAGGCAGGTATAAAAATAAGTCAACTTACTGTGTTTTGGGACAATGGATTTTTACCATTATACATTGCTGTATTTTATTTATGATTTTCAAAATACAATACAATAACACTGAAAGAGAGAATATGTGTGTAATTTTACTAATGGATTACTTTGTGATGTGAAATCTTTAAGTGTAACTATTTAAATAGAATCTAGATGTGCAGGTTATTGATAAACAGTCTTTTAAGTATAAACAGAATTTACATGAAAAAATAGGGAATTTGATCTTTAAAAAAGGAGATCTTTTTTGTCATCGAGGGTGATTTAGGGGTGGCCTTTCCTGGTGCAGGAGAATGGAATGGATCAATGGTTCCTAAACCTCCCTGATTTCACAATCACCTGGGAAGTCCTTTAGTATGCAAATGTCTGAGCCATACCCCAGGTTTATAAATAATATTCTTTGGGGGTGGAGCCCAGAAATTTGTTCCCTTTATTTCTATAGTCTTTGATTGCTCCCAAGGGAGTCTGATAATTACCCTGGCTTGGAAATCTATCCTCACATGTCCCCTCAAGTTCCTTCTACCTGATTATTTTTTAGAGATTAATAAAGAGCAGTTTAGGACTGGAGTCTAGCTCTTTCTGAGAGAAGGACAGGAGTTGGGTGGTAGAAAAGGTTTATACAGCAGACCTTTCTTCTAACCCCACTAGGCCTATTCCTGCTTACCTTACAAGTCAGTTTGAGCTTAAGACAGCCCATGGTGCTTAAAAATTATTGCCTAGAATTGTTTTTGCTATGCGGGGTCTTCTCTGGTTCCACACGAAGTATAAAATTAATTTTTCTACATCCGTGAAGAATGATGTTGGTATTTTAATAGGGATTGCATTGAATGTGTAGATCACTTTGGGTAGTACAGACATCTTAACAATGTTGATTCTGCTGACCCATGAGCATGGTATGGTTTTCCACCTGTTTATGTCCTCTGCTGTTTCCTTCCTCAATGTTTCATAGTTCTCCCTGTAGAGGTCTTTTACCTCCTTAGTTAAATATATTCCTAGGTACTTTATTTTCTTTGTTGCTATTGTGAAGGGAATTGAGTCTTTGATTTGGTTCTCGGTATGACTGCTATTGGCGTGTATGAAAGCCTCTGATTTGTGTGTATTGAGTTTATATCCTGAGACTTTACTGAATTCATTTATCAATTCCAGGAGCCTCTTGGTTGAATCCATGGGGTTTTCTAGATATAATGTCATGTCATCTGCAAATAGTGAGAGTTCAATCTCTTCTATTCCCATTCGTATGCCTTTAATTCCACTCTCTTTCCTGATTGTTGTGGCCAGGACTTCCAGCACTATGTTGAATAGAAGTGGAGATAGTGGACAACCTTGTCTGGTTCCAGTTCTAAGTGGGAATGCTTTCAATGTTTCCCCATTCAATATGATGTTGGCTGTGAGTTTGTCATAAATGGCTTCTATCATTTTTAGGTAAGCCCCATCTATGCCTATTTTGGTAAGCATTCTTATCATAAAAGGGTGTTGAATTTTGTCAAATGCTTTTTCTGCATCTATTGAGAGAATCATATGGTTTTTGTTTTTGCTTCTGTTTATGTGGTGAATTACGTTTATAGATTTGCATATGTTGAACCATCCCTGCATCTCTGGGATGAAGCCCACTTGGTCATGATGGATTATTTTCTTAATAAGCACCTAGATTCAGTTAGCTAGAATTTTGTTGAGAATTTTTGTATCTATATTCATAAGGGATATTGGTCTGTAGTTTTCCTTTTTTGTTGCATCCTTTCCTGGTTTTGGTATCAGACTTATGTTGGCTTCATAAAAGGATGGGGAGGAATCCATCCTTCTTGATGTTGTGGAATAATTTCTGCAGGATAGGCACCAGTTCTTCTTCGTAGGTGTGGTAAAATTCGGGTGTGAAACCATCTGGTCCGGGACTTTTCTTTTTTGGAATGTTTTTTATTGCTGTTTCAATTTTGGTCCTTGATATTGGTCTGTTCAGGAATTCTATTTCTTCCTCGTTGAGCCTAAGGAGGCTGTGTGTTTCTAAAAATTTGTCCATTTCCTCCACATTTTCCAGTTTGTGTGCATAAAGGTTTTTGTAATATTCATAAATTATATCTTGAATCTCCACAGCATCAGTTGTAACTTCTCCTTTTTTGTTTCTGATGGAGCTCATCAGGGATTTTTCTTTTTCATAACAAAATGGGAGGTATCAATTTATCAGACTTCAAACTTTATTGTAAGGGTGTAGTAATCAAAACAGCTTGATACTGGCACAAAAATAGAGCCATTGACCAGTGGAACAGAACTGAGAACCCAGATATAAAACCATCCTTATATAGCCACCCAAACTTTGACAAAGCAGACGAAAACATATGCTGGGGAAAAGAATCCTTATTCAATAAATGGTGCTGGGAAAACTGGATAGCCACATGTAGAAGACTGAATCAGGATCCACACCTTTCACCTCTCACAAAAATCAACTCATGCTGGGTAACAGATTTAAATCTAAGGAGTGAAACTATTAGAATTCTAGAAGAAGAGGTTGGAAATACTCTTCTAGACATTGGCCTAGGCAAAGAATTTATGAAGAAGACCCCAAAAGCAATCACAGCAACAACCAAAATAAATAAATGGGACCTGATCAAATTAAAAAGCTTCTGCACAGCCAAAGAAACTGTCACAAGAGCAAACAGACAACCTACAGAATGAGAGAAAATTTTTGCATGCTACAAATCCGATAAAGGGCTGATAACAAGAATCTACTCAGAACTCAGAAAAATCAACAAGAAAAAATCAAACAACCCTATGAAAAAGTAGGCAAAGGACATGAACAGAAACTTTTCAAAAGAAGACAGAATAATGGCCCAAAAACATATGAAAAATGCTCAACATCTCTAATCATCAGGGAAATGCAAATCAAAACCACAGTGAGATATCACTTATCTCCAGTGAGACTGGCCTTTATCAAAAAGTCCCAAAACAATAAATGCTGGCATGGATGCGGAGAGATAGGAACACTCATATACTGCTGGTGGGACTGCAAACTAGTGCAACCTCTGTGGAAAGCAATATGGAGATACCTTAAAGAGATACAATTAGAAGTGCCATTCGATCCAGCAATCCCATTACTGGGCATCTACCCAAAAGAACAAATGATACTCTGTAAGAAAGACACCTGAGGCCGGGCGTGGTGGCTCACACCTGTAATCCTAGCACTCTGGGAGGCCGAGGCGGGCGGATCGTCCTGAGCTCAGGAGTTCGAGACCAGCCTGAGCAAGAGCGAGACCCCGTCTGTACCAAAAATAGAAACAAATTAATTGGACGGCTAAAAATATATATAGAAAAAATTAGCCGGGCATGGTGGCACATGCCTGTAGTCCCAGCTACTCGGGAGCCTGAGGCAGTAGGATTGCTTGAGCCCAGGAGTTTGAGGTTGCTGTGAGCTAGGCTGATGCCACGGCACTCACCCCAGGCAAGAGAGTGAGACTCTGTCTCAAAAAAAAAAAAAAAAGAAAGACACCTGCACCCGAATGTTTATAGCACCACAGTTCACAATTGCAAAGATGTGGAAACAACCCAAGTGTCCATCAATACATGAGTGGATTAATAAAATGTGGTATATGTATAACATGGAGTACTATTCAGCTTTAAGAAACAATGGTGATATAGCACCTCTTGTATACTCCTGGATAGAGCTGGAACTCATTCTACTAAGTGAAGTATCCCAAGAATGGAAAAACAAGCACCGCATGTACTCACCATCAAATTGGTATTAACTGATCAACACATAATTGCACATATAAGAATAACATCTATTGGATATCAGGTGGGGGGACGGGGGAGGGAGACGGGGGAGGAGGGGACGGATATATGCATACACAAAGAATGCAATGCACACCATTCGAGGAATGGACACACTTGAAACTAGGACTTGGGGGAGGGGAGGGGGGCCAGGGCAACATACATAACCTAAACATCTCTACCCCTGTAATATGCTGAAATTAAATAAATAAATAAATAAATAATATTAGATATTAGCATATATAAAATCCTCAATGCTTTCCTCACTTTGTTGGTTACTTAGTCATTTTTCTTTCCTCCCTTAATCTTCAAGAATGATACAGCAGTTCAATATCGGTAAGAGCATTATGATTTTGAATGCCAGGAAAACAAACATTATTGCAGTTCTATTTGTGTGAAGCTCCTCATCAGTACAAAACGTAACCAGTTAAGTACAGATCTTTGATTTTGAATTTCAGTGTTCTTTGTACTTTATTTGCAGGTGAATATAACCTTCATTTATACCACAAAATATAAAGGAGGATGATGGTTTGTGCCTCTGACGCGTTTGAGGAAGGCCTCACCATAAATCTGTGTGTGGATTATCGGAGGAGTTGCGTGGCTTCTAGTGTTCGAGGCCATAACGGGAGGGCCTCCTGACGGACACTGCTCAGCTGTATCTGCCCGATAGGGCTTTTCTGAGGGCTGGAAGAAGGAAAGACAACAAAGGAGACAATGTCAGGGAAGACAATGTCCTTGTGGAAGCATTTTGTCTTTACTAGTTTTGAAAGACTGTGTCCCAGGAAGTGGCCTAAACAAATGTTTCTAAATATTTTTTCAACAGTGAAAAGACAGAAGTAGCAGGTTGCTTTTGAGAGTGATCATTTCGATGTTATTTTTTTAGTTGTTTCCTCCAATCTGAACACAGAATTTCTTATTTCCGCCTTGACCTTGTTCCTTTATCCCAAGCTGACCCTCACATCCTGCACTTTGTCAATGTCCAGCAAAAGGGGACTCCAGGAGTCCTACTGAGGTTCATAATCAAAGTTTTGGACCCCATTCCTTCATCTCATTCTTGTCCCTGTCCAGTTTCTGTATTCACTCTGCTCCTGACCTCTGGCTGTCCTGTTTGTAGCCTAATGTCTTACCTCTGAGATCTGATTCTAGATTTAACATTTCCAACTTAACCCTCAAATCAGCCGTTAGCCTCAGTTTTGCTCGTCTTTCCCAAAGCGTTCTGGTTTTGGCTCCTACACACCAACCCAACAATGTCTATCTGTGCTCTTGCACCTGACCCCTGCAAAGGAGGAAGACATCACCCCTGCCCAGATGATAAGTGCTGACACCGTCTTGCCCAATTTTGGTATGAAGCTCTAAGTAAGAGTTTTCATCAGTCTTCCAGGAGTATCTGAGTCTGTCTGGCTAGATTTCCTTTGTAAATATTCATTATATATTTGCAGGACTTCACATACATTCTTATGATCCTGCATTCTTAGAATATTTTTGGAACACCTCATTTGGAATTGCCTTCTGAACACAGTATCTTACATGAAAGAACCCAACTGGTATTTGTTGAAAGAGTTAAATTCACATATGCACAAAACATCAGTCTTGTTGCTTTATGATAATACTTCTTATTAGATTCAAAAAACATTTCTCAACTTTATCACCTACCTTATCCATAACACATGTCACTAGATGACTATAGGACATTTAATAAAAGAAACACACCCCCTCTCCCCTGAGACTGAAGATTTATCGCCATTGGAGATTTTTTAATGCATGTGCCAAGACTGGGAAGAAATTTCCCAAATGGGAGACTGGAACAAGTTTCAAATGATGGCAGAATTTCTGAAAGATGTATATAGTCTCCTACAAGGAATGCTTTAACATAAATTATGTTCATTTATTTGGTGTGTTTGATGGTGTTTTAAAAAAGAAGCTGCGATGTTTTTTGCAGTGGTCCCCAACCTTTTTGGCACCAGGAACGGGTTTCGTGGAAAACAATTTTTCCACAGATGGGAGTGGCAGGGTGGGGGAGGCAGAGCTTAGGCTGTGACGCAAGAGACAAGGAACAGCTGTAAATACAGATTCAGCTTTGCTCACCCGCACACTCACCTCCTATTGCGTGTCCCCCGCAACCCCTTTCCTAAGCTTTCTTAAGTTTCATGGAAGACAATTTTTCCATGCACGGGGCTGGGGTGTGCAGCCAGAGCGGCGGAACTTTGCAGCCAGGTCCCTAACAGGCCACAGAACGGTACCAGTCTGTGGCCCCAGCATTTGGGTACCACAGTATAGCTTCCCTTTCATATTGAGCTGCCTGGAAAGTTTAGTCTTGGATTATCTAGTCAAATGGGACCATAGGACCATTTGATTTTACTGTTCGGAAATTATCTAGAGAACAAATTGCCCCTCAAAGAAATATGTAATCCTTACAAAACTATAATGAGTAACACACTCAAAGAAACATAGTGGAAAACATTTTACTTTACTTCTCATTTCCTTCTGTATGGGTTTTAGTTGGTTCCTCAAATACTTTATTTACTATTCCGCAAACATTGCCTGAGCAGTTTCTTCTTTCAGATGCTGCACTCAGAACTGGTCATATTGCAACAAATTAAACAACCCCTATCTACAAGGAAGAAATAGATGCTTTGGGAAGGACAGACACGCAGATAAATTTTCTAACAATGCTAGGTACCCTTTAGCGGCTTGTGAAGAATGCTCTAGGACTACAGAAATGATATATTGTATAGGAGATTTGGGTGGAGTGACTACTTCACCAGAAAAATGGAACCGATGTCAATCAGAGGTCAGCAAACTTTTTCTATAAAGGGCCAGATAGGAAAACTTGGAGACTTTGTGGACACTCTCTGTTGTAAGCACTCAATGCTGCAGTTGTAGTACAAAAGCAGTCATAGGTAATATAGAAATGAATGAGCATGGCTGTGTTCTCATAAAATTTTATTTACAGAAACAGGCAGAGTAGCTGGTCAGATTTGATACATGGTCATGTTTTGCTGATCCCTGATCTAGGTTGGGAAGGACGAGTGAGACCAAGACAAGGAACAGCGTGATAAAGGCTCAGAAGAGAGTGCATGTATCCCTGGGGAATAGCAACATGAATATAGCCACAATAAAGTATGCTGGGAAAGAGCTGTGCATGATGATTAAGGCTACATTGGTTAAGATCTTATATGCCAATGTAAGGGATTGGATTGTACCCCGTGGGGAGTTACAAAATGAGTTCTGTCTTCTAAAACTTGTATAAATCAACTCGTTCATCTTCAAGTCAGTGATGGAAAGTCTATTTAAAAACACAAGGTGAATAAAGATTCTTATTTTAACATTTTTGATGCTTAGCAGTGGCTAAGATTATTAAAGACACATTGCAACTTTTTTTCAATTGTGTATATATTTTTTTACACAGTGAATACCAGGTATCTGACAAAAGCAGCATGCATACATAGCAACGATACATCCTCTCACCCTACTCTGTCTTCAATAAACAACGTGTTTTTGTTGTTCACCTGGGAAAAATGGGGCATTTAGGGAAAAATTACTTCCTCTAATGACTTTCCTGTGGACATTTGTTTTAAAAAGCTACTGGAAAAAACATCACTTAGGTGAAATGCTAAAATGAGTTAACTACAGAGCTGAAAAATCACCCTGTAGCTCAGTAGATTTTATAACAGGACACTTTGTCTTTAAGACCATTTAAAAAATAATCCTCCCGGGGAAAGAATGTCTCAAAATCAACCATTAAAACCTGTAGTATGGAAGCTATTTCTGCTCATAGTCTGAACCTAAGGGCAACTGTTTGTAAAGAGATTTCAAAGCTATTTCATAGCATAGATGTATAAAGAGCTGATTAAATGTTTTTAAAACCTTTTTCTCCCAAGATTTTCAAATACAATAGTAATATCATGCAGACATCGGTAAGAAAAGAGATTGCAACCCTGGAGAAGTAGAGTGTCTATGAAAAAAAGCCAGGGCCTGACTCAGAAGACTGGGAGTCTAGTCCCCTGCAAATCGGGCTCTCTCTCCAAGGCCAGAGCATATTTATTCTCTGATTGCAATGAAATAGCAGTTATGAGATACTAAGAAATTCATCTGTGGAGGTTGAAACAGTAGGGGTTGCTGGAGGCCTTTGAATATGCCTGTTTGTGTACAACTGGGTAACTGCTGGGGAGGCAGGAAGATATGCAGAAGTGTTCTGACCTCCTTCATAATTTTGTCCAGGTGGTAAATCAAGGGACTGAAGTGACATTTTACAGCAACCTTCTTTTTCTTTGATTTGGGACACTGATCACAAGAGTTCTCCCTCATCTATATATGGACGGTATAATATCGAAAGAGTAAGCAGTCATAAGTCCTCAAAGAAAGGGACTTTTGGGGGATAAAGAATGTTTAAAGACAGTGTAAGTATCAAAGAAAAACTTGTAATAAGGGACCTTCAGCTACTGCATGAGTCTCTTTCATCACAAGCAAGTTCTTTCTTGGCAAGGACACAAAGACTTTAGCACACGTTACACAAAAGCAACAGTGACAGCATTATTGATGCCTTAATCTCTTTATAAAAGGGAAAAATCATTTCACTGAGGTGTCAAGAACCTCTTAGGTCCATTTTGGGTATTTTCCTAATGTCTCCCATTGAAATAGGGAGAAATTGTGACATAGGTCAATATGAAGGATTAAAAACAAAACACGGCCAGGCACAGTGGCATGTGTCTGGAGTTCCAGTTACTCAGGAGGCTGAGGTAGGAAGATTTCTTGAGCCCAGGAGTTCGAGTTTAGCCTGGGCAACATCAGGAGACTACATCTCAAGAAACAAACAAATGAAAACCAAATACACACACACACACACACACACACACACACACACACATGTCATCAGGTTGGAAATGGCTCTGAGATGTTATGTCTTCATTGGGAAGCTTATAATCAAGCAGCAGGTGATATCAGTGACTTTGATGATCAAACTTTGACTGGGGGACCCACAATGGCACGATGCCCATGGACCAGAAGATCTCAGGCAGATTAGAAGGAGGCTCTGTATCATTCAGTAAGTAGACACTGGAGGTTACGGTGCATATGTATGCCACACCTTTGGTCTGTGGCAGTATTCAGGGATGGACTAGTCCTTGAAATGACACCAAGTGTGTTTTTCACCTGCTGTAATTTTCCTGTCCCCTGCTACTCTCTGCCTACTTTTTCTTTTGGGAACTACCCCTTCACTGAACATAGTCTTGGCCAGACTGTAAGGCAAGGCCCCTAGACAATGGTTGGTCAGATCAAGCAAAGCTAATCAAACAATCTCTTTCAGAATTTAAACCTAGAGCAGAGAGATACAAGGACACAAAATAATTGAAGAATGGGATGACAAACATTTTTTCTAGCAGTTCACAAACAACAACAACCCCACAACCAAACAAATAAACTAGAAACCCACTAATACCACCATCAGCAACACCCAAGTATTAGCTGATTTCCATGAAGAATTTGCATATATGTGATTTTTCATGAACCAGAGGAGATGCCATTTTGTTCCTGGATGCCAGTGCTAGCCCTTTTCTTTCTTTTTGAAAATAATCAAGGCAATTAAATCAAAGAGCTTCACTTTAAAAATGACATCAGTGATAACTTTTTGCAATTTTAAATGTGAAGGTGAGAGTCATTGTCACACCTTCTAGAAGGATAATTAAAAAAAAAAAAATCAAGCCTATCACCAAACTTTTCAAAATACGCATGATCTTTAGCATTAAGTTTTCTAGCTTTTGTCAGGATGTAACAAGGTTTTTTTTTTTTCCTCTCACAACGCTCCCTCAGTCTGCAAACCCACGCTAGGCCTGTGCGAGTCCATAAAGGCTCCACCACATGGTGGCGCTCTGGTTGTGCCGTTAGTGAAATCGCTGGCGTTTTCTCTTTAGGAAAAGGGTTGATCAAAATATGAAGTTAAAACAGAAATTTACTCCTCAGCTTTCTACAGGCCCAGGAAATAAATGTTCTCTTTAATGTTTTCTCTACCTCCTTCGTCTGTCATCCTCCTGTTTGGGAAGTCTGCCGATGCTCTTTATTTTGGTTCATGCAGTTGTGGCCACTAGGATCCAAAAGTGCAGTCCTGGCTGAACCCGCCTAATTCTGAACAACAGGGAAGCTGGTTTAATGATCCTCACCTGGTGCCTTCTGTGACTGTTCCTCTCTTGCTCATTCTGAACCCTTGTCAAATGAATCCCCCAGGAATTTCCAGCACACCTCAGCTTCCTGACCAACAACTTGCTTGCTTGTTAACAACTATCCTGAAATAAAATGTACTAATGTGATAAAGAAAAACAGGTCTAAAAGATAGAGTCCTGTGATGAGGCCTTTTAAATTTAAATGCCAAATCTCCACAAAGTAAATAGTTCTAGGGTAGAGAATGCTTTGGAATGGCAGGTTGGTTTTTTGTTGTTAGTGATGGTTTCTTTTCTTTTCTTTTGTCTTTTTTTTTTCTTTTTCTTTTTCTTCTGTTTCTTTTCTTTTTCTTTTTTTGCCTTTGGGGAGGCTGTGTTATTCTCTTGAGAGAAATTGCCTTAAGGTAGAGGAAGATCCAGTTCCGTATACCTGGAGAAAGACTGACCTGGTGATTTCTGGTACACAATGCATAGAAGGCATGTATACACCAGGAGCCAGTGTACTATTTCATACTGCAGATGACCATAACAACTCAGCTGGGCTATGTGAGGAGGAAGTTATAAATAGGTTATTCAAGAAGTATTTTTCAATAAACGAAAAGGCAATTAAATTATTTGCTATTTTCCCTAGTTTGGGAGGTATATTAGATTTCCACTGCTGTGTAATTAATCTCTGTAAACTTAATGGCTCAAAAAAATACTCATTTATTAGTTCACAGTTCTGTAGGTCCAAAGTCTGGGTAAGGTATGGCTGGGTTCTGTGCTCAGATTATCACAAGGTTGAAATTAATCTGCTTCCAAGTTCAATGATTTTTGCCAGGATTTGTTTCCTTGTGGCCCTACGTCTGATGTCCACATTTTCCTTGCTGGTGGTCAGCCAGGGGCCATTCTCACAGTTCCTCATCATGTGGCCCTTAGAGGTAAGCCACTGCATGGCTTTGCTGCTTCCAGCCTCAGCAGAACATTTCCTTCTGAGTTCTGTCTCTGAGACCTACCCGAGAAAAAAATCTCTCTGATTTTAAAAGGCTCGTGTGACTGATTAGGTCAGGACCACCAAAGTAATCTCTACCTTTGTTAAAATCAACTGATGTGAGTTCTTAAAAACATTTGCAAAGCCCCTTCACAACAGCACCTAGATTAGTGCTTGACTGAATAACTGGGAGAAGGTGTGCTTACACCAGGGGCCAGGATTCTATCTCAAAATAGTGGCTTTCCCGTAACTTCACTTCCTCACTGCTGTTCTGATACTGATATATAGCAGAGCTGGCGTGCTCTCCCCAGCTTATTCTGCTTGAGCAATAGTCATGGTTCTAGTTCTTAGGTACTCTGCTGGGCTGAGTCAGAGGAGTTACAGGTGGGACAGACTTTAGAGATGGAATCCAATTTATCTGAGATGATAAGAGGCAGGTTCAGAAACACATTGGGATCACACAGAGGGTGACCGACATGGCCAAAACCCTCTAATTTCCAGTCCTTGTTCCACAGTGGACTTTTCACCAGAGTGAGGGAGAATGATGAAAATAAGAAAAATTGAGTAAGTTTTACATAATATTATTCTTGATTTAAATAACCTTCCCTGTTATGAGATTATACTGCCTAATTTTACTTTTTTTTGTGATGATGAGGGATGAGCTAGATGAAGCACAGAGAAATGATTTGTACAGTTATTAAATAACTCATTTTTTAGCTGTGACTACAATATAGATCTTTTGATTTCCAGGTCAAGACTTGGTTGATAATTATGACATCATGCTTTTCAGAATGTGAGGGAAATCCTTGACAAGAGAAAAAAAGGAAACCACATTCAGAATAAAAATGTTACAATTTAACTATTAATATTTTAGGTGTTTAATCTGCTTTCTAGTTATTATCCACTGTTATCTAGTTATTATTTCTTAAGGAAATTTATTGCCTTTAAAAATTTCAAATTATTTTACACCCTGCCCTCCACACTATTTCCTGTACTGGTGAAGAAATTTACCATTTAGAAGAGTCAGGTATCATCATTGCTACACCAGTGACTGTCAGGATGAGGCCATAAAACCCCGAAATATCTAATCTGTTCTATCACCCCAGTTTCTGGCATGTTCAGAATACATTATAGGCATGATAATTATCTTTCCTGCTGGATTGGTAACTATATTTGAAAGGATATTAGGAATTAGTAATAAGGTAAAGAAAATGGATAAATATATAAAAGGTATCATTTAGTGACTGCTACTATGTGCCACAGGGCACTTTGATATATTTTCTCTAATTCATTCATCAACCTGCAAGGTAGATATTAATATTATCCTTTTTTATTCCACATGTAGGTAACCATTTTCAGAGAGATTAAATAACTTGACCACAATCAGAAATCTAGGAAATGACAGGGCCATTTTCTGCTCTCAGGAATTTGTAGTCCAGGTTCATTCGCCTACAGTGAGCATGACCTTCAATCATCCATTTTTGTGCGTGGGCATATCTTTTTACCACTGCGTGAGAATAATAATTACATTCAGAGACGAGAGACTATACTGCAGCCTAGAAAGCCTCAATCTGGAATTAGGGATAGAATTATCATTTTGACATTATCAGTAACCGTGATGGACTTGGGTGAGTTACTTCATTAAGTTTTCTGAACCTCAGTTTCCTTATTTATACTTGGAAAACAAGTGGTAAGATTAAGTGATTCTCACTCGTGGCTCCTGATGCAAAAGGCTGGTGCCCTACATTTAGGTTAACTTGTCTTTATTCATTCATTCAGTTACTTACTCATTCACTCCTTTTGCTATTTATTTCTATGGCTGCTACAATTGCCCCTGTTAATATCAACATAACCGTGGCCACTACCACTATTACTATGCTGCTGCCATCACATTTGCTGCTACGGTGACTGCTTCCAGTATCACCATTAACTACAATTGCATACACTCTCTTATTTGAATTCCCAAATCTCTATGAGACAGTTATTATTATCTTCATTTTACAACTGAGAATAAAAATGCTTGGAGGAATTTTTTAAAACTTACTAGAGGTCATCGCTATCAGTGGTAGGTACAGAATTTAAAACTATCTTCAGAGCCGATGATCTTTACCACAACTACCAACATGACATTTATTAGATTCTCCTTATCCGGTGTTTGCTTTAATAGAAAAATAATCTTTTAAACATGATTTAGAAAATAAATGGACTCTCTAAGAAGATGGAAAGATACTGTGTTTATCTGTGACTTCTCATGCTCCCTGGCACACAAGCCCATAACCCTGCAAGGATGTGTATACAAATTCGAGAAACTGAGGGAAAAGAATGTACTGCTGGGATTTCATTTATTCAACAGACCTTTACTGGATTCTATTCTGTAATAGGCGCTTTTGCTGGGCACTGTGGACATAAAGATGAATAAAACACAATCCCTGCCCAGGGGCAGTGGGAAAATAGTTTTCCAATAGCTGCTCCACTGGCTTTCAGGGTGTGGAGAAGGAGAGAGAGGGGGAAAGTCACCTCTTAGCAGTCTCCTATAAAGGAAGGCTCTAAGAACTCTGTGTCACTGTCCTGTATTTCAGTGAAAGATGTGCAAAGCAGGGTCCTCAAACCAGGCAAATACAGATGCTGTCCAGTTTGGGGACAACGATTTTTCTCTGAAATGGAAAGATTTGGCTTTGGGGCCTAATATGGGAAAAGGATATGGAGGAAGCAGCAGGAATGAACTTTCCCTGAGGCAGTGAGGAGAGTTAGACTGAAGATGATTATTTTCAGCGATGAAAATGAGCAGTAGCTCAGAAGCCCAGCGGCCTAAAACAGAACGTGGGAAGACAGACACCTCCTCTCAGTGACTGGTCCGGGAAGTGTTTGTGGGTGCTTTCCATGTGCCTGAGTGTATGTCTGGGATACATTTCTGTGCACGCATATGTGTATGTCTCCTTGCACATGTCTGCGCACTGCATGTCTGTGTGCATGTCTGTGTACTTGTGTGTGTGATTGTGCACACACACCGAGGAAGGGACTCTGGCAGGGCATATTCCTGTTGATGCTGTAGGCAGATGCCCATTTGCTCTTAATCTACAATGGAGAGATAGTGGAAAAATTTCTGAATGGATGTGGCTAGAACCCATAATGCAAATTTTGAGGATTAACAATATACTTGCTGTCGAATGATTCCAAAAACAACTTAAAAAGCTGATTATTTTAGCCAGTGAGATCCACACGGTGTGTGGAGTGGTGTGGAGGTGAAAAGCATTTATTTTCTGTTATTATCTATGCTTTCTATAATGCAGTCCTCTGCACCTCCCCATGCCTCCTACTTACCAAAGAAATTGCTTCCTTTGTCTGAACTTGTTTACAACAGATGCCTTATTACAGCCTGGGTTTTAATTGTCCTTATGAACACTGAAAACAAAATGAGGGAGAAAAAACAACAACAAACAGTCTCTATCTACAAACATTTTTAAGCCAGAGCTGGAGGAAATGATAAATATATTTCAAAATTATTTTAGTTTGATAAGGAGCCTGGAAGCCTGGCCTTTTCCTCAAGGGGTCAAGTCCCTGGGGCAGAGATAATTATGATTATTTGTGTTTCTTATACACAGGGAGCTGTAAGGATCTGTTGTCCTTCTCTCTAGTGTATGATTTCTGTGCAAGTGGGCTTCTGCTAAATCACAGCTTTTATATTATCTGAAACTTATTTTAGTCCTTTTTCTGTCATCCAATACAAAAATATTAAATTGCAGGGACTGGTTTAATAATAGTGAAATTTCACACCTAGAATGCAAAATACTTTTTTTTTTTTAGATTGAGTTTGTTTTCATCTGTATATATGAATGTTTTGGATTAGCAAGAAAGCAATACCTTTCTTCCTTTGTTTACAACTGTTTATAAAAGCAAAAACACTAAATGTAAATCTAAAGTCAGAAGTTATAAAGCTTTGCACATCTAATTTTTAAAATAGTTTCTGGTTCGTAGAAGGCTGTCTTTGCATCCAGCTGTGAGAGGCTTTTGCAAAATCCTGGAGAAATTGTATCACAGGCCCCAGGGAGGTGGTGTCTATTGACATAGAATAATCCAGCTTTCCTGGGTAAGAAGTGCCTCTTGTAGCTACTTAATCAGTAACATGGAGAACCCACTAATTAGAAAGGGTACCAAGCACCTCCCACATTCACTTCACCTTTACAACGGACCATGTTAAAGTAGCTTCACATCACATAGCATTTAGTGTAATACTTCTGTTAAAATCACTATATTGGGGACAAGGAGAGATGCTGAGTATCTCGGCACTTCTGGGTACTAACAGCACACTGTGTCCCTTGCAAAGTCTGCAATACATTGGTGTTAAAGACTAACTCAGTATGCAGCATGGTAAACAGAGCTGGAGAGTGACAGCACGTGCTTACGAACAAGGGGTTGCAGGAATGGGACATTAGAAGCCGATTGAGGGCTTCCTGAAACAGGGAAGTAGGCAGGGGAAGATAGGAGGTCAGAAGGCTCTGGTTTTAAAGCAAAATGGTGTAGAGAGCTTCGTATAAGCAAGCATGAGGAGCATTTCAAAGGAAATTTAAAGGCCAAAAAGCTGGGTAACTTCCACAGTAAGGAGGCTATCACAAACACAGGGGGCAGAATGAGTCATTTAAAATTACTGACCATCAGCAAATTCGTGAAATTCTATGAAATTGTGGCTGGATAAAATATCCCAAGAGGGTGTTGATTTCTGGTTATAGGTGAATTATAAACTGGGGGCAAAGGAGGGAATAGTATATTCAGGGAAAATAGGAGTAAGATAGAGTTTGGGTCAGTGCTTTTGAATGGGAGATAGGACTTGGCTTTTCCTTCTAATATCCCATCACAGTATCTGCTACCTTCTCATTTCAAGGAATTGGTGGAGACCCTGAGTCCCAACTGCTTAAACTATGGAACTGCATTTCCAGTGGGCCTGCATAGGGGAACACTGGGGTAGGGATTCATGGTGTCTCTGAATGTTTGAGCTGGAGGGAACTTTAAATATCATCTCATTAAACCCCCTTAAATCACGAATGTGGAAAAAGGCTCAACAAGCTGAAAAGACCTGGCTAAAATCCACTCAACCAGGTAGTAGTGAGATAGGAAACCCGCAGGCCCTGCTCGGGAAGGAGTCACAAGACCCTATTCAAGGTCTCTGATAAAACAAGAGGCAGAGAAGAAGCCAGCCAAACCAGCTAGAACGCAGATGACCACGAAAAATGACCTCAGGTGACCCTCACTGCTCACCATATGCTAGTTATAATACATCTGCATACTAAGAGAAACAACCACCAGCGCCATAGCAGTTTACAAATGCCATGGTAACTCCTGGAAGCTACCCTAATATGGTTTAAAAAGGAGGGGAACCCTCAGTTCCAGGAACTCCCCACCCCTTTTCCAGAAATCTTATGAATAATCCTGTCTCCGCTTAACATAAAATTAAACAGAAGGTATAAAATAAGACCCTGGAAATTCACAAAAAGCTTCTCTCTGTTGCTCTGAGAGATAGCTGCTGCTCTATGGGGCAGCCACCTTTCTTTTTTCTTTTCTTGCCTCAATAAACTTGCTTTTGCACTACTCTGTTGGCTTACTCTTGAATTCTTTCCTGCATAAAGCCAAGAACCCACTTGGCCTTCAGGCTGGACCTCAGTTTTGGGGTTTTCTTTGCTGTATCACTGGCAGAGCTGAGGGGATAATAGGTCTTCCAGAGGTTGTTCTTCTCTCTCTAATTTTTCCTATTCCTCTGAGACAAAGGCTATGTCTCTTTTAGTCATCAATGAGATTAATTCTTTTTTTTTTCAAACAGGTAACACACTGATTTAAATTCTAAACACTGATAGAAAATACTCACATCTACTCCCCCTTATTTTGTTGGTTCATACCTCCCATGCATCACATCATCCAAACTGGGAGGGAGCATTTTTACCCTAGAATGAACCTGTGGTTTTTACAGTATGCCAACCCAGTGGGAATCAGTTGAATTACACTTGATCCAACAGGTGCTCCCCTAAGAATAGACTCATCCAATCTCTATTTACTTAGACTTTACTTTGAGACATGAAATCATGACTTTTCACTAACCAATTCATTTGTTCTTTTATTGATTACAGAAAATCTGAGCCATTTCTTTGTGCCAAGCAATGTCAAGAGTAAACTGCAGAGAAACAATTCCCATCCCTGACACAGCATGCAGGAGCTTGCAGTCCACCAGGGAGAGCGGGATTCCTATAAAACCACCAGAGCATATTGGTAACAAATGGCAATAAGTGCTATGAAAGCTGATCAATCGTTTCTGCTATAGTATCCGTTCATGCGATTTCAACATATTAACAAGCCTGAGGGCTAATGGAAGGCCAGCTAGAAAGCTTAGCTCCAAATAAGCAAGCTTCCAATAGCTTAAGAAAGGTGTTGTTTATAGTCTCTTTTTATGTGTCACTCCTTGTTTAGCTGTTTAACCTGAGCACTTTCCAAAGCCTATATATATTTTTTTATTTTCAAAGCCTCTAAAAGCACTTGTACAAACCAGGTGACTCCACAGTCTTTACAATTACCGTTGCCCTTGTACTGTTGAAGCACCACAGCTATTATTAATAGAAAAGCCAATACTTCATCTTCCGCTGCACTCAGCCCAATCCACCACCTGTGAAAATCTTGGGAATTCTGGTGCTGCTTGAAGACAGGGTGTGACACCAACAGTTTACAGATCTAAGCTGGTTCTCAGACCTAAACTGATCGATTGAGGTAGAAGCAGAGCCCCCTTCAGCTACCCATCAATGCTACTGCCAATACATCCAATAATCTTTCCCCAAACCTTCCCCCAAAGGGACCTTCAGCCATTTACCTGGAGAAGAGGAAATGCTTAACACTTAGAGCATAACAAGATACCAAATCTGATCTGATACTCAAAAACATAACAGTTCAACATGATTCAGGGGTTAAAGTGATTAGAGACCAGGAGATACAAAGTCCTGGCTGAAGTATCTCTGATGATGGGTTCATAAGGTTCACGAACCCACCCAATGGTTATTTACTAATTTCCCAAGTGTATAATTGGTGTGGCTATACTTAGCAGCTGGAAGAGTCTTTACATTAGTTCCCTGAACTGTGGAGTAATAACCATCATTGTAGGCTAGGCCAAGCAGAAGCCCCTGAAACTATCTTACCTCTCTCCCAGATCCCAGCTCAGCCAAGGTAGAAAATCATACCCCAGGAGGAATTGCAGAGATTAGAGCTGTCTTAGTCTGTTTGGTGTGCTCTACCAGAATTCATAAACTGGACAGTTTATAAACAACAAACATTTATTTCTCACAGTTCTGGAGGCTGGGAAGTTCAAGATCGAGGTGGCAGCAGATTCAGTGTCTGGTGAGGGCTGGTTATTTCTGTATGATGCCTTCTCCTTGTGTCCTTACCTGGTAAACAGGGCAAAAGGGCTCTCTCATCTGTATTTTATAAGGACACTAATCCCATTGATGAGGTCATGCATTGAACTGGCATTTTCTTCCCAATCCTATTCATAAAGATGATCCAAACAGTTCCGTTATTTGGGAAGGCTATCAACTCTCTAGCCATAGGGTTCCATTAACTCCCCTGCTCCTTGTCATTAAATAATGCTCATAGAACCTTTTAAATTTGACATCATATTACATCATTCTACCATATTGACGAAAATATACTAATTGGATTTGGTGATCAAGAAGTGGCAAGTTCTGTGTATTCCCTTGTAAGGGACAGTAGGAGAATAACACCATGGATGTTTGGGAACCTGTGATATCAGTAGAGATATTAGGAGTCTAATGGCCTTGGGCATGTTGTGATTTCCTCTTAGGCAAAGGACAAGTTGTTGCCCATGCACTCCTACCACAAAATAGACACAGCTCTTGGCGAGATTTTTTTGAATCTTGGAGACTGCATATACTGTGCTTAGGATTGCTGCTCTAATTTATTGGGTGCCTTGGAAGGCTGACACTTTGGGGTGGGGCTCGGAGTAAGAGAAAACTCTGCAGCCAGTCCATGTGAACAGCACACCTCATGCTGTGTTTAGTCTCTGTCTCGTCCTAACAGAAGAGTCATAGCACAGGCAGATGCCTGGAATCTTAAGGCAACATCCAATAGTCCATACCTTGTGGGTTAGAGAACTACTTGCCATTTGAAAAAGCAGCTTCTGGCATGCTACTGGCCCCTAGTAGAGGGAAGGTGTTTGATCATGGCATATCAAGGTATTATGTGACCAAATATTCTTATCTTAAGCTGGGTGTTTTCGCTACCACCAAGAAAGAGGGATGGGCAGGTGCAGTAGCAGTCCAGCACTATGATGGAAATAGCACATTTGGGTTTGGTGAACCAACAGCTAATATTAAAGCACCATGTTCCCAACAATTTGAATGCACAAATCCAAGAACCAAAGGGAGAAGAATTTGGCCTCTCTCACTGTATTGTCTGCTATCCACCTATGAATTTTGTACTTAACAACTGTTAAGTTGTTAAGTTGTTAACTGTCTTAAAGCTCTAACTTAACTTAAAGCTCTAACTATCACTTAGTCATTTTTCACTCCTTGTGGCAGTGTATCTGCATGCAAAGTAAGGAGGTGACATATTGGCAGGAGTAATTGAAACTGATCACTCTGGAGAGCCAGGATTGCTATCAAACAATTGCTACTAGGAGTTCTTCTGAAACCCACGGTTCTCCCTGGAGTATATCTTGGTGCTCCCATGCACAGGGACAAACTTAAATGGGTACTGTCAACAACCGTAGTCCAATAGGGGAAAAGAACTAAGGGTTCTGGCCTTTGGGAATAAAATTCTGAGTTTTTATGTCAGTCAAGCAATCCAAACTCAAGGAAATTTCTGAATGGGTGGCGGAGGAGAAAAATATAACTATTGGTTATAGCAATTGGGATCAGTTGTGGCAATTGGGACTGTAGGTTGTTCCACTAACATTGTGTATTATGCCCTTTGCATATTTTCCAGGTGACCACCACCTTGAATGTGCTGTGATGGATTAGGCTTAGGGTGAAGGGAAAGTGGGTCTCAGCAGTGGAAAGGATGGGCTGTCCTAGACAACACTTGTGCCCTGCCCTGCATCAGTACCTCTCTGCCTGTCTTTTTACCCCAGTTGTTATTGTGATACCTTAGAAGTGCAAGTGTAGTCTGACTACACCTTAATTTAGCTGGGCTAAGTATCTCTCACATTCTGCCATGCATTTCTCTGCCTCTACTATCTGCATGTCTGTGGAATCTACCCAGCATTCTGATGTTTGTGCAAACCTGCAAGTGCAATGGACAATCTTGAGCCATGGGTGCAGAAGCTAGTGTATAAATATTTCCATTTTCCCAAGAAGCAGACAATTCTGAGTCTCACTCTTCAGTTCTTTAGAAGGTCCCCAACAGAATTGAGCTCTAGGGTCCCATAGGAGGAAGCAGTTTGATATAATTCCTTGGACTGGCTTTCCTTCCTTCCCTATTTCACCCTTGTCTGCCCTTTGCTCCTGTTCTATATGGCACCAGTTTCCAAAATAAACTACCTGAGTACAACCCTTTGTCTCAAGCTCAGCATTGTGGAGTGACCCAGGCTAAAACAACAGATGTCCTCTAATTTAACTTTTTCTTTTATGTGTGTCCCCCTTTTGGAGTATGGGGGTGTCCATGTATTTTCGTGCTTATATACCCTTGTCAATACTGTGTTCAGATGCTCCTATGCTGGCTGTGCATTTTACTCAACAGCTCTGGGTTTTGCTTTGCCCTGTGTACTCTTTTTTCCCTTCTTTTGTCCTAAATTTCTTCTTCTTTTCAAGAAAACTTCACTATATTCCCTTATGATTTTCTCAAAGGCTGGACTCTGATATCTGCATAAAAAGTGGAACCATCTGCAATGAGATGACATTCTCATGCTTTCTCTTCATCTTCCACCTGCAGAAGTTAATAGAAATGCTGGTATATATTTGTGGTATATTAAGAGTATTTTAGAATTTATTAACATACAGTATTTGGATAATCATATAGACTGTGTGGCAATCGTAACTGGTATATTAGTTTAAATAACCAGCTTACCCATGCGGCAGTATGATTACTTAAGTTTTATAAACACAGCCTACTCCTCTATAAATAATTATGCTAAATTGATTATTCAGAAAGATTTTATTTTACTCTAGATTTGGGTTTACATTTATTCTAAATCAGTGAGTAGCAATTCAAAAGACCTACCACTTGATTTTCAATATCGATCAGAATTCAGAAAACCAAAGCTGTATGTTTCATGTAGCTCTTGGTACTGATTAGTAAGTTAACAATATTATTTAAATAGTATGTCAGAGAGAGTAACATATCTCCATTTCTCCTTTATCAGCATACACATATCTATAGCATGTGTAATGATGTGTAGGGAGCTATCGATCTCATCCAATTAAGCTCTCCTTCAATAGTATCTTTCAAGGGATGAATACTAGAGTGTGTTGCAAGTGGCTGATAAAATTAACGCTAAAATATTTCCACAAGAATGTAAGTCAAATGGAGTAACTCAAGATCAGATCTGAAGTATAAAATTGAAAAAGTATTAAAAAATGAGCCTCACAGAGACAGCTCCAAGAGGAAGGTGAGTGGAAAGATCCTATCTCAGAGATGTTTTGAGCTAATAGAATCACAGATGCATCCAGTATCAGTGGACTTCAAAATATGTCACATAATAGAAAGCTCGAGGAAGACTCAGTACATTTTCCATGCTAGCATGTCAATTTTAAAACAAAATATAAAAGGTTATCAAAACAATGTAACCTCCTAACGTATTTATATCAAAAGCAGTGCTCCTTAGAGCTATTTGCTAAATAGTAATTGATTTTCCAAAGAAAATGATAATGTAACTCAGTCCTAAGATTTATACACCATATTTTTACTTGATTGTTAAAATTTTATTTTAGCTCAGATATTTGAAAAATCTGTTTTTTCTTGTATCCCTCATAGACCGATACCCACCCCCACAAGCACACACACAGTATATTATGAGTAAAAATTATACTTTGCCCTCTGTGTCCACAGGTTCTGCATCTATAATTAAACCAATTGTGAATCAAAAATATTTGGAAAAATAAAACAAAAATAACAGTACAGCAATAAAAAATAAAACACATAAAAATAATACATTATAACAACTATTTACATAGTGTTTACATTATATTAGGGATTATAAGTAATCTACAGATGATTTACAGTATACAGGAGGATGTGAGTAAATCATATGTAAATACTATGCCGCTTTATATAATGGTCTTGAACATCTGAGAATTTTGATATCCACAGAATTCTTGTAGCCAATGACCTGCAGATACAGAGGGATGACTGCACAGCTTCATATTGACCCAATTATTAGATTACTATTTTCCATGACTTATACCTATAGATGTAGTCATATTTTTTATAAGCAGGATACAAAAAATCAATAAAAATAGATTGAACTTTTTCATCAAAACACTTCTTACCGCTTAGTAACAGTGTCAAAAGATTAAAACATTCTGAATGGCCTTGAAGGTCTTTTTCTTTCATTTTTTTGAATGCTGGTAATTATCGTTATATTATTTTAATACCAAAAGATGGGGCAGGTGGGAGGGGGGAGGAGGGGATGGGTATAAACAAACCTAATGGGTGCAGTGTGCACTGTCTGGGGGATGGACACGCTTGTAGCTCTGACTTGGGGGAGCAAAGGCAATATATGTAACCTAAACATTTGTACCCCTGTAATATTCTGAAATAAAAAAAATAAATTAAAAAAATCCTCAAAAGATATCTATATCATGCCCATATATGGAAGGCATGGTGTCAATTTTGATAGAATGTTTTTCAAGTCTCTTTCCTACAATGTCAGAAAAGGTATTTAACAAAACATTATATCAAAATCAAAGCTATTTGAATTTGATTTTCATAAATGGAAACTTTAAGAGAAAAATAGAATATTAGTGGTTTATGAGTCTATCTCTAAGGTGATCTTAAAGTTTTGAGGAACCAGTTCATCTTTATGTTCTCAACACCCAACCTAGTGTCTGATACAGAGCAGTGTTTAATGAATGCATGTGGAATAAAAGAAAACCTAAGTGTAATAATCTACAAGTTATTCTTATCATGTCCACTATTATTTTTATTTGAGGGTATTTATTTTTGGAATATTCTCTCAATATATAAGAATTCATCCTTGGCTCAATGGGCAAATCATTGTCTGAATACCATGAATTCATGATGCGTAAATATATGAAAGCATAACGCCTCATGAATCTAGAAGCCAGTCTTCATGTAACTCGAAAGCATATGAAAAGCCTGAACCAGAAAAACAGACAGTGGCAGGAAAAACATCTCCCGGGAAACATTGTTGAAGAGTGTGAAGATGTTCCAGAGGTTGTGTCTCTGATTTAAGGCCAGTTCACCAGACAGAAAGAAAAAAGTTTGAGTTTTAAAGCCAAGTTGCTGGTGTGCAAGGAAAGGTGATATAAAAGATGGAAGAAATAAAGAAGAAGAAGAAGTCAACATGAACAGGGAAAGATCAGCAACGAGTAGAAGGAATAGCAGTGAGAGGGTGGCAGCAAAGAAAGTGAGAAAAGAGGAAGGCAAGTTCTAATGGCGGTATAGTGCTTACGTCTGTTCTTCCCAAGGGCATCATTGTGCCACATTTGGGAGTTCAGGAACTCAGGAAAAACTGTAGGTATGCAGATGGCTTCATACACGTCAATACAAAGCATTTAGAGAGAAGGCAAGCTAAATTCCATTCATTTTCATTGTCTCGAAGCTCATCAATATTCAAGTAGTGTCATGCTTATGGCAACCCAACAGCTGTCTGTGGCTCATTTGCTATTGTTCAGAGAAGAGTTAACCTTAGTAGGGTAGAGTGCTGATGTCAGTGCTGCAGTAGACTGCATCTAAACTGTCCTACACTATGATTCGAAACTTTCCCCAATTGCCAGCAAACACCTTGCTTTGCACTCAATGCAAATTGAAGAAGCAAAGGATCTTATATACGAATGCTGTTGACTGAACTATGTGAGATACAACATTAGAAGGCTAGGTGTTACTGGTTTAAAAAAAAAAAAAAAACCAGCAAGCCATGAAGTTATAGAACAATTTTGCAGCTTTTTTTCCTCCCTGAAAGCAGTCTAGCCCTTAAACAGTTTTGTTATTTTTTTAAACACTGATGAAGTTGGCCTATTTTGGCAAAGCTTGCTAAATTCTAGCCTAGCAGGGGCTAGTGGACCAAGTGCCTGAGGGTATAAGAAGAATAAGAAAAGCCGAACTGCTATCATATGTGCAAGTATTTCAGGCTTCAACAAAATAAAACTCCTGATGATGGAAGAATTCCACTGTTTAGGGTTTTCATGGGTGTCACCATTTCCATACTGCTTATGGAAGTGTCAGCGTTTTCATAAAGGGATATAGAATTTGTTCAATTCCCTTCACTATTTTGTTGAGTTTATTTTCTGATCCCAGACCCCAAGAGTTAGCATGAGGAAGCTGTCCCCCGGAGAAAGGGCAGAAGAGATTGAGCCAGGTAGGGTTTTAGTATTAAAAGTCTCATATCCTGGAAAGCTGCCAGTCTGGGGCAAACCAGGATGGTTACTCATCCTAGTTCCTTATTTATTTGCTCCCTATTTTCCAGGGGCTATTCACAAATGTGCATCAGAAACCTGAGAAGTAGGGGAATGTAGTTGGTATAACCTAAGGATCATAGTCTCCAAAAGCAAGGAGTAGGTAGCATTTTGGACGATATAGGGTGATGGTTCTCAACCTTGGCTGTGCATTGGAGTCATCTGGGGAACTTTACAAACTACTAGCACCTGTGTTCCACCACCAAGAGTCTTGATGTAATTGTTGTGGGGTGTGGCCTAGACAAGTTCCCCAGGTGAATCTAATGGGTAGCCAAGCTTGAGAATCACTGACAGAGGGGGGGCATTTAAATTTTTTTTCTATTTCCTGTTAAACCTTCAGCTGAATATATTTTGAGTTTATAGAACTGATTCCTATTTAACACCTATTAGTGATAGTATATTTAAATTCCACCACATTTAATTTCAATGATCACATGAAATAGCTTGTGAGAAAGACTAACATGAACTAGTTGAACAGAGTTCTCATTGTTTCTTCAATAAATAAAACTATGTATCTATTCAGTTATTAATCTGATTCATTGCAATTGAATAAATTATGCATTGTCATGATTAAGCCTTTTAAACATATGACCCTTTTATATTTCACATCTAATAGTTAACATATCTTAATTTTTTGATGAACGGTTTCTGTTCCAATTGACTAATTTTTCATTTCAGAAAAACTTTTAATCTCTGCTTATCCCACTTATGACTCAACAATGAGAGATACAGAGTAGGGTGGTTTTCAAAATATTTAACAACCAGTAAGGCACAGGAGCCGACTGATTGCCAAAAGCCTGCTTTTGAGCAGAATCCTGGGAAAACCTTAAAGGGACAGAATGAACCCTTTCATTGCTGAATCGAAATGCAGTGCTGGGGGTCCTCAACCATGTCTGAAAAGGGTACTGGAGGCAGGACTTTGGACAATGTATTTGTCAACCAGAAGTGTTTAAATATTTAACAATTGATATTATTTTCCAAATATACATTCGCTGAATCCTAGCCCTAATAAATAGTTCATCAAAACCTCTAATTTAAAATGTCCACAATCAAAGAATTTTGGTGGTGAAGCTGTTAGGTAGATAGTGAGCGATTCTGGGTCTCCTAAGGAGGAAAGTGGGCCCCTGTCTTGGTGCTGCCCCAAGTTTATCCTCTCCCTGGTGACTGCCATACCTGGGGGAGAAGGGAACTCCCCATGAATCTGCCAATCAGAACTTAGTGCACCAACTGCAAAAGAATGCAGAGGACTCTCTAGCCCACGGGCCAAGCAGCATAGGTGCAATAGTGTCTAGGAAGTGACCTAGAAAAATCAGCTTTCAGAGAGGCTCATGGGAGGTCCGCATGTGCAGTAAGACTCGGGTCATACAACTTCCAACTATCCAACCAAAGTGGTTCTGTGGTGATGTCTCTGAGCTATGAGGAAGGTCCCAATCTGGGCACTGTAAAACAAGATCCAGACCATAACCAAGCCCTTTTGACCTCTTTTGCTATGACGGTGGGTCCAGTCGTCATTTGTGGTATATGTATCATGCTCTGTAAACCTATATCTTGCCCTTGCTCTATAACTGTATCTTTCTCTCCTCAGTAAACCTCATTTTTGTTCCTGCTTTGCTTTGGTGCGTCTGGTCATTCTTCGGCCATGAGTGCACCAAGAACTGAGCACACAGAACAAGATTGCTAAATCCAACAACGCCCATGTTAAAGGACATCAGTCTAATGCCCTATTCCCCATGTGAAACTATTTTCGTACCTACCCTTGTGTTTTGCAATGCAAAAAGCATAGTCTTTGAATTCAGACCAACCTGGCTATGAATTCCTACTTTGCCACGTACTGCCATGTAATCTTCAGTAAAGTACCGCTTTGAGACAAAGTTTCCATCATTGCTTAGGTTTTATGCAAATTAAATGAAGGCAAGGGTCTAGGGTCTTTTTAGATATTTAATAAATGGTAGCTATATCTAATATGACGGTGAAGATTTTTCTTGCTCCTGTTGAGTTCCTTTTACTGCTCACTACACTACTCTTCAGCTCTAATTGCCAGAAAGTTACACTTTGTTATAGCAGATTGTAATTTTTGTTCAAAACACTTGTTCTTCCACATGGAAAGAATATTCGTCTCCATCCATTTGATCTCAAGCTTGATCATAGGATTTGTTTTGGCCAATGAAGTATGAACAAAAGTGCCATGTACCACTTTCAGAGAATAGCTTGAAGTGCCAAAATTTGATTCTGCCCTGTTTTCTTTTCTCTTTACTACAAGGCTGTCAGTGTTTCAGAAAAAGACTTCTTTGTTGGCCTGGAAATCAGAATGAAGAACACATGGAGCAGACTGACTTACAGAGGATATATACTATGAGTAAGACTTGTAATTTTATTTTTCTAAGCCATTGAGATTTAGACTTCCAGGATGCTCCAACCTGACACCGTCTATACTCTTTAATACCAAAATGGGTACCTAGGAGTGGGGTGAAACCACAACAAAAATCCTGAATTTTGTGACTTTAGTTGCAGGATCTGACAGTAGTTGGCAAGAAAACTGTGTTTAGAGGTTGGAGAGACACCAACTCACATTATTCAGAGGAAATACATTTGGTAAAACAATCCACTGGTGTAACTTAGAAAGCAGATAATGTACCAAAAACTTGCAGCTTTAAGAGAGGGTGGGGAAAAAGAATACTGGTGATGTGACTTCATTGTTTGAAAGAATCCACAGGAAAAAGACGATCTGTAAAAAGAATTTGTCACTTATTAATATATGGGAATGAAAGGGAATGTGGACAGGACACAAAATCTGGGACTTCACATTGCACTGTTAGAAGATTCAAACTTTTCTCATCTTTAACAGGTATGGGTGTGGCTGTCTTGACCGTTGTTAAACACTTTGTTGATTAAGACAGCAACCAGCTAATCCTTTCAGCTGGATGAAATGTCTCAGGGCAAGGAGACTACAGAATTGGTTTCCCCGTGAACTATTAAATTTCCAATTAATTCTAGAGAGAGCCAACTCTTGAAAAGAATTGTTGGTATAGCTATTGGCACATTGAAGACAATCAAATAGATTAAAAGCCATTTTTTTTGAAAGAGTGTTACTGCCAAAGAAATACCAACTTGCACAAAAGTTGAGAGTGACTGTATGAGCATTAAACTAACCTCAGGACCCACATTTGCTCTGGGAACAAAGCAGGCTGAGAGAGCTGCTTAGTACTTAATACTGTGGCTTATTCAGATGGAGCGAAGGAAAAAGGAAAGACTTTCCAGAGGGTAGGAGGAAGAACTATATAAAATGATGGATGGGGGAGCTACTCCCTGACACTAAAATTGGGATCTAATCAGGGAACATTTTCCACCCTGCAAATGGGGGGCTTTTGTAACATTTGTGCCCCAGGATTTCAGAATTTCTCTGGAGGAAAGATTGCTGTGTACCACCTATTTCCCTCTTTTCTGTATTAGAATATTGATTACGATCATCCTGTCCTGTTCTCTGGGTGGCAGGGGACGAGAGGGAGAATAGGGCAGATGGCTTTCTCTGTTACTTAGTAGGTCTTCAGCTTAAGTAGAATGGATAGATAAGTTGAGATGTATTCATTAAAAGGGAATATTTCACAGCAATGGCAAATAACCATCACTAAACCCAATAACGTGGGTGATGCTTATAGGCATGATATTGTTATGTCTAGTGACACCCCAGAGAGTACATGTTATATAATTTCATTGACCTGAATTTCAAAAAACAGACCAAACTTACAGTGATAAAATTCAGAATAGCGGTTACCTTTGGAGGATTGTCCACGCGTAGAGGAAGCATGGGTGTTAGAACAGTTTTGTGTCTTGATTTGGGTGCGGTTACTTGGATATAGATGTATGTGTAATTCATCAAGCTGTACATTTCACTTGTGTATACTTTACCATATGTAAGTTATATCTTAAAGTTTTTTTAAATATATGGATATTTTTCTTGCCCTTTTTCCTCCCTAAGCCTCATGTCACTTTGAGCTTCAGTCTTTCTGAACTCTTATAGAATCCCCAGAACTTTTTATTTTACTTTAGTTTATTTCCAACACTTTCCATCCTACGTTACTATCTTTTTGATATGAGAATACATCTTGATGCTCCTAATGTAATCTCTACTTTCCTTAGATACGTTTGTTTTTCCTTCCATTGGAAATAGTCGTTCATGTCAGGATATTGTTTTATAGAGTGTTCATCCCTCATGGATTTTAGTTTCCTTCTTTATTGCCATGAGACCACATATGTAATTTTTTTCCTTTGATATGGAACTCTGCTTTCCCAAAAACTTTAAGTGTCCCTACAGCCAATATTGTTTCTCTACACCAGCATGAATTCCAATGCGATATTGTAATTTCCCCAAGAATTCTTTCACTTCCCCATTGGCAGCCAACTCATTCCCATTAGCTTCAGTTGTTTGTAGCACCGATGAGGAGATCAAAAGGCAGATCTGGGTGTGTGAAGCTGTAACGCAGGGCATGTTCTCATAGGGTGTCCTTACAGGGTAGAGCCTTATGCCCTGGGGAAGATCTATGTGGGCGAATCTAAGGAGCTGTAATACTGGACACCATGGCCAGTTGTGCAGTGAGCACTTCATGCTTAAATGAGCGTAACGAAGAAATGAGAATCATCCTTACTTTCATCTTGAAGAAACACCCTGGCCTGGGCAGAAGTCTGCATTAGCAATGATGGAAGCCATCAGAGCAAGAGGCTTTGTCTCAGCCCTAGTATCTGAGGCAATGCAGGAGTCATAATATTCAAACAGGGCAGCAGCAGCAAAACCCTGGTTTCTGCATCGTGTGTTTTTGAGCTATGACACAGAGGCTGTATCTTGGGTGACAGTGAAAGCAAGTCAGTGGGACCACATCCTGGGGTATCCAGATCCTGGCAGTGGTTAAGGAGCTGAAGGGTTATATTTATATTTGAATTTTTTTTCCATGGATGAAGTGAAAGTAAATTGAGTTGGTCTTTTGAGTACAAGAATCCTGAGAGATTTTTGGACATATTTGGAGAATTTTAGACAAAGGCCATAAAGAGGAGAGGTTACATTTTCTGCTCATCTACATTGAACCTTCCCAGTTACATATATAATTTTGGGTGTATTAAGTCTTACAAACTCTCTTTCATATTATGTTTCCATAGGATTATGAGTGCCACTTTCTTCACAATAAATGTAGCAGAGTAGTAAAGAGCTCATGCTTTGGAATAAGACAGAACTAGAATCAACCCCGGGTTCTATTTATTAGAGGCAGGTAATCTTAGACAAACTGTCTCAGACTCTAAGTTTTCAAAATTATAAGATAACATGTGCAGATTAAGTGGGATAATTTATGTGAAGTGCTTAGCAGAATACCTGGCACATATTGAGAGTTCGGTAAGTTATTATTATTCTCATTAGTCCATGAAATATATATTATCTTCCACGGTATTCATTTTTTACTTTTACACATATATTATCACCCTTTTACCCCAAAATTTCAGTTTATATATATGTATCTTAATAATTATGACAACCACCTTTTTAGTTTTCATGGAACACATAAAATATTCTGAATATTTCACACATTTTGTGCTAGAACATGCTTAATTTTTAAAATTTAATTCAGAAAAAAATACTCAGAGTTAAGATATATTTAAAGCATCCTTTGATAAAAATATTTTGGGAATTAAAAATTAGACTAGTTCACCAAAGCAATTTGGAACGGTAATAAAGATGAAGACTGTTACTTTCTAAAGAAAGTGCTTTGCCTATTATAATTTCTCATATATTTAAAATAATATTCATAGAGGATTTTTGTATGATTGGAACTTGGGTAATATTTGTAAATCAAATATTTATAAATAAAATGAAAGAGAGACATGGTCTCAATGTGGTAGGCATTTAATAATACCTATTATTAATATTTATATAATAACACATATTAATATTTAATAATATATATTAATAAATACATTAATGAATGAAAGAGTCCATAAATACATGGCTTTTTGTTCAGTAAATAAAACTTACAAATATGAAACAATTAAAGAAAAATGATAAAAATGTATATAAATGAAGTGATAATGATTAATCTTAAAAATGATTATTTAAAAATTTCAAGTACCACTGTGTTTTAAAAGACTAATCATATCCATAAAATGTAATTGCCTTTCTGGCATCATCGAAAGGGAACATAAACATACTCTAAACCATGATTTGAGTAACATTCTGAACCATATGTCTCACGCAATGTGTTTGCTAAATTAATTGATATTGGATAAGATTCAAGGACTTAGGCTAATATCTGGATGAAGGATGAAAAGGTGATAATAAATGGCAATGTTTCAAGTTAAAGGGTAGTATATGAGCTTCATAGTCTGTCTTACTTAACAACTGTCAATATAGAAGTAGACAGCATGTTAAATAAACTTTCAGATGATTGTAAATTAAGAGATGGTACGAACACCGCTGAACACCAAAATGTAATGGCAGAAGTTAAAGGAATTCATAAACTGCTGTTAAATATACTTAAGGAAAATATACCAGTAAGAGTGAAGATTTCGAACTCTACCGTTTTCATTTTGTGAGTCACAAAACTAAATACAAATCTTAAAGCAGGCATAAAAGCAATCTTTGAGGTGAAGGATATTTTTTTCTTTTAATGAAGATCCTAAGTTATTTTTTTCTTTTAGAGCTCATTGCTGTCAAAGAGATGCCTAAAGTCATGTTTAGAGAGCAGCTTACAGTGGTGGATTTCACTGTGTTTGCTCAAGTAGGGTAGTAACTAAGACCTTTCCAGTCCATATCCTGTACCTCCACGCATCAGTTTTTGTTTTGTTGTGTAGACACTCAATCCAAATTCTCCTTAAAAATGGGACTCTGGCCCTGAACAGCCATCTATAGAGGCCGGGTTTTTTTTTTTATTACTTTTGTCTTCTTATGCCAACCTGCCTTTCTAGACTTTCATACATTATCCAATCTCTGACTTGCCGATGCTTAATTTATCTTCCTCTTATCTTGGTTGCTGAGCAACTTCTGGTCCTCTCCTCCTCCTCTGGAGGCTCTCTCTAGTCTTGGCATGCTAGCTGTCTCATGTAGAGTGTCCAAGTAGACTAATGCCCCGGTAGCTTCCAAATGCCCCTAGACACATCTATTTGGAAAATTTACTGTTGCCCCAAAGTCAATGTTTCTAAAGAGAATTCATCATATATAATTTTTATCCCCTAAAGAGATTCCTAGTGTGACATTTATATCAATATCAATGGTGACAGATTTTACCCAGGCCAATAGGAATGGAAACTAGAGTTGTCTTTGGCTTTTCCATATTCATGGCCTTCTGTATTCTATTGTTCATCCAGTCTTCTGGAGTCTTCTTTCCAAATTCATATTAATTTTCCTCTTTCCATTCACATTTTTATTCTTCTTGCCCAGGCCCATATCATTCATATTTGTATGATTATAACAGCTTTTTTTTGGGGGGGGAGTAGAATAAAAAAGACTAAAAATAGGTTTAATGTTATTCTAAAAGTAAGCACATGTAACTAAAGAAAACAGATTTGTACCATGCCGCCCTTCTGGAAAAGAATACTCAAATGTTCCAGGACAGGAAAAAACAAACGAACAAACAAACAAAACCAGGTAAATTTGATACCACCTAGATAACACCTGGTATTTGTTAGTGCTAACTGGAATTGAGGGTCTGGTTCTTGCATGGTTTTGATCATGCATTATTACACATTCTTGGGAGAAAACAACGAATGTTAGGGTTATCACTAAAGAAGATCAGGGCTGTGCCCACATCGGCGTATGATAAAGGCATAGTCAAATGAGAAGGAGATGGGCAGTTACCAAGGGCCTCCCAGGGAGTGTTCACACCACTATAAGGGTGGTGCTGGTGGGAACTTGGATGAAGATGAGAGCAGAAACAAGGGAAGCAGTGTTTTATTCATTTTCATCTTTTTAAAAAACAGCCAACATGCACTGAGCATTTATATTATGTTCAACAAAAATGCAAACTAATTACGTACATTTTATCCTCACAACAGCCCTGTGACATAGATTTGTTATTATTTCCATCTTCATAGTTGAGGGAGTGAGTTTCCAAATATATCCCAAAGGTGGCCCATTCTCTCCATCTCTGTAAGCACCACCATGGCCTGAGCTCCCACCATCTCTCCTCGCAATGCTCTCCTAATCTGTCTTCCCACACCCACTTTTGCCCTCAGCAATCCTTCCCACCAAAGCATCCAGAATGATCTTTTAAAAATCCATATCATATTACATTATTCCTCTGATTAAAATCTTTCAGAGGCTTCCTGTTACAGTCTGAATATGTCCCTTCAAAATTCACATATTAAAACCTAACCCCCAAGGTGATGGTATTAAGAGCTGGGGGCCTTTGGGGTGATTAGATCACAAGGGCAGAGCCCTTGTGAATGGGATCGATGCCCTTATAAAAGAGGTCACAGGGAGCTTGTTTGCCCCTTTCACTGTGTGAGATCACAGGGAGAAAGTCTATGATGAACCAGCTCTCACCTGACACCAGATCTGCTGGCACCTTGATCTTGGGCCTCCCAGCCTCCAGCACTGTGATAAATAAATGTTTATTGTTTATAAACCACTCAGTCTATGGCATTTTGTTATAGCAGCCTGAATAGACTAAGACACTTCCCATAGCATTTAGAATAAAATCTCAATTACTGCATCGGTGGTGTAAGATCCTATGTGATCTGATACCCGTCTTTTTATGTTCCCACATTTCTTGTCAAACTTACCTCCTTTGCAATGCCTCCACTGTTTTGGCCTTAGATTACTTCCTCTAATATCCAAATTTTTTTCCTTCCCTGGGCTTTTGCCCAAACTATTCTCTTTGCCTCAAACATTTCTGTCTCAATCCTTTAGATGGCTCACTTCTACTCATTCTTTAGCTTAAACTTTACTTTCTTAGAATGTCCTTGTTTAGCTTTTCTTTGCAAAAAGTATTTTCCTTATCTGATTTTTAAAATCTGTTTTATCAAGGTATAATTTAAATATAGTGAAATTCATTCATTTTGAAATTCGATAAACATAAACAGTCATATAACCACCAACAATCAAATACAGAATATTTTAGTTGATTTAAAAATGTTCCCTTATGCCCCTTTGAAATCAGTTTCCTTTCCCTATGCCTCGCCCTTGGAAACCACATATCCCTACAAGTATACCTTTTCCAGTATGTCACATAAATGGAGGCATGTAGAATGTAACCATATATGTCTGGCTTCCTTCACTTGACATAATTAAGATCCATCCATGTCGTTGCATGCATATATCATACTTTCTTTATTCACTAGTAAATGGACATGTGGGTTGTTTTCAGATTTCAGCAATAATGTCTAAAACTACTATAAATACTTGACACAGGTATTCATGTGACTATATGTTTAATTTTTCTTAAGTAGATACCAAGGGATAAAATTATTTAATCCTATGATAAGTGTATATTTATTAATGTTTATAAAAATTGCTACATTGTTTCCTAAGTGGCTCTGACATTTTGCATTTACACTGGAAATATATGAGAGATCCGGTTGCTCTTTATGCTTGCTAGCATTTGATGTTGTCAGTTTTTAAATTTTATTAATTTTAGTAGGTATATAATAGTGTATAATTTTATTTTGTATTTCCTTCATGACTAATGTTGAACGTATTTCAGGTGTGCATTTGCTATCCATAACTCCTCTTTGGGGACCTATATTCAAATCTTTTGCTTGCTTTTTTTGAGTTGTGAAAGTTCCTTATATATTCTGGATAAAAGAGCTTTATCATAGATGTTCTTTGCAAATATTTTCTTCCCCACCAATGATTTGTCTTTTTACTTTCTTATAAGTATATTTTGAAGAGCAGAAGTTTAAAATTTTGATATTCATTTTATCAATCTTTTATTTTATAGTTCTTTTTATGATTTGTGCTTTTGTATTCTTACCTCACCAAAGGTCACAGAAAATTTTCTGCTACATATTATTTTCTAAAATTTTATGATCTTAGGTTTATAATTTGTTTCCAGTTGATGTTTGTATTTTGAGTTACAGGCAATGATTTTTCTTTTTGGTACATGAGTATTGATTGTTTTGGTTTTGAATAAATAAATAACATCTAAACACGCCTGTTTGGTAAACTCTCGACCCACTGGCAGCTGACGTATTGTTTTTCCAAAGCCAGAAATGTTCAAATCTCAACTGTATTCTCCAATGCATACTCTACAATGCTACTGTTTAATCTACCCAAACACAATTTTAATTATTTTACCTCCTTGTGGAAAAACATGCAGTGATAAATGCCCACAAAACATAGTATTAATTTCTCGGTTTAGCTTCTAATGTCTTTCATAATCTGGGCCTTTCCTATATAATCAAATGCCTTTCATATTATCTTTAACATGATCCACATGATTCACCCAATTGATTTCTTCAGCCTTCCCTGAGATTATCAGGATTCCGAGATATGCCAAAGGCGAATTTGTTCTACACCCTCTATGTTCCAGTGGGAGGCCTTCTCCTCTCACTTCCATTTAACCAACGCAACTCCAATCCATGCTTTAGAATTCAGTCAAATACTTCAGTGACATCTTCCCTAACACTCCAACTTCAGATCGGCTCAACAAATAAGAAGCTGAATTATCCTCTGAAATATTTTGGCCCTTATTGTCTGTACAACTCCTTTTGGCACTCTACCTTGTATTTTTTGATTTCAGAAATATCTCTACTAACTAATTTCACAAGATCTACATCACTTTACTCATTCAAGATATGAACAATGTGAATATCTGACAAATATTGAGAAATCCAGATGCTGGAGCTCAGAGATAATAACAAAGATAGCAATTATTATCTATAAGTTCTTTAAGGGCTCTGCCTTCAAGGGCTTATATTTATCAAAGGAGACAGAACAAGAAATTATGACTATATTGAGGATATAGAGGGGAAATTGTAGGAAATTATAAGAACATATAATAGCAGAGAGACTCCATGTAATATTATGTTTTCTTTTCATTAGTTTTTGTTCATTTTATGCTTTTCTTTTTTATATATTATGTGAATATTTATTAGATTTCAAAATTAATACATTTTCTTATGAATGTATTAATGTACTATAAAGTAAAACTAATTAAAAGAATGTAGTGCTAACATATCCGTGAATATATGGATATAGAGCATGGATAACAATGATATACCATATAAGGGCAAGGAAAATAGATTATTCAATACATGGCATTGGCAAAAATGGATCTTCATTTGACTAGAAAGTTATTTCAGATCTTTGCATTTCATTATATCCACCTGCTCAATTCTAGATGGATTTAAATATAAATATAAATGATATAAAAGTATTAGAAAAATGTAGAATATTTTAACATTCTTAAGGTAGAAAGTACTTTCTAAGCAAAATATAAAACCCAAAGACCATGAAAGGAACACACTAACATATTTGACTACATAGTATAAAAAGAACTAATTTATGTATGAAAGTTTTAAAAAAGCTAAATTGAAATACGAATGGAATATTGAGAACAATATCTACAACAGATATTAGAAAAATAGTTACTTTCCTTTAAAAAATTGGTTTCATATAAATTAGTAAGAAATAGGCAAACATCCTTGAAGAAAAATGGGCAAAGGACATAAATCACAATTCACAATAGAACACACACCCCCCCTAAAATGAAAAGATACATAATGTTAATAACAACCAAAAAATTATGAATTAAACCACAATAAAATATTTTTATACTATCAAATTAACAAAGATTATGATGTTTCATGTCTGACTTTAGTAAATGTTATAGGGAATCAAAAATTTTATACATAATTAAAATGTACATTGATGTATAATTTCTGGAGAACTCTGAGAGAATGCATCAAAACCTTTAACTATGTTCAGATCCTTTGAAAAATAAATATGTTCATAAGAATTTCATATGAGAAAACAATTGGAAAAGTATGCAATGGCATATTTATTACATTCAAGAAGTTGAAAATAACCTGATCATGCACCAAAAAAGTATTTATTGAATAAATTTTGGTGCAAGAATTCAATGGAATGATTTGCAGCTCTTAGAGTGAGAGCAAAGTGTGTATATATACATACTTATCACTATATGAAGAAAGTGGGTTGCAATATGGTAGATATGGTGTACTGTTTTACAATTATCTATAAAATGTATGTGTGTGTGTGTTCACACCAAAGTGTTAATGATATTTACCTCTGGGGAGCAGGATTTGGAATGCAAACAGAATTTAAATTTAAATGACTTTGATATTGTATGAATTCTGTTTATCATGTGTGATGGTTTTTATAACTTAGAATTATCTATGTTAATTAGAGAAAAATTGAAACATAAAAAATATAATCACAATACAGGGATAACTACTGTTCATATATTGCTACATTCCCTTCTATAATGTGTTTTTATGTATTCATATGTGTGTTTAGACATACCTGAGGTCATAACAGAAATAGTTTGTAACTCATGTTACTGGATCTCTCACTCCCCAGTTCATTCATTTGGTAGTCATTACCTTTGTTTGGAAAGCTCTGCTTTATATTGTGGGGGATGCAAGAGAAAGAAAGAAAAATATTGATAAGAGAAAAAATTTGCCATCTAAATGCTTTTCTTTTACCAAAGTTATTTACTCAGCAAGTATTTATCGAGGGCCTTTCACGTGCCAGGCACTGTTCTAGATGTGGCGAGCGTGTGCCAGGCAATCCTCTGTTCTTAACAGAAACAGATACCATCAAAATTAATTTGACATTTCTTAGTTTTAGCATGAATAAAGATATGTCTGGTCTTCACGTGATCTATCAAGCATTTAGCACATTAACTATGTTAAAATTCTTTAAATGACTAAGGTTTTTTTTCTCTTGAGGCCGAGGTCACAATCATTTAAATTTCTTTCAGTGAACATATGCTTGCAAATCTTTGCCAGCTGAATTAATGAGTAGAAGATAAATGTGTCTGTTGATGGGGAAGTATAAAGGACCAATGGAAAGCTGTGTGTAGTCAGGAAATGAATTTGATGTGCACCTTTGTTACAGTCACCAAACAGTGGGATGAAAACGAAGGCCATATGGAAGATTATTACTGATACTCATAATATTATGGTAACTATAAGCAGATTACTTCCTACTCCTTGCTTTGATATTCTTGATGGCTTCTCTTCTTTTGTGTTGGGAGCTGGCTTCCTTCATGACAGATGCAGGTGTAGACAGATTGGATAAAGCCAGAGACCAGAGACCATAGTGACCAGGTAGAGACCATGGTCCAGGAACCAGGCAGGTGCTGGCAGGGGTGTGGGGCAAGGCAGTGAAAAAAGTAGGTTCTCTGACTTTTAAGGGAGAGATTGAGACATCAAAATGCACAGTAGGTTGTCACTATAGATGAGATACAGATGGGAACTACACCACAAGGCAAGGGTTTGGTTGTTAGAGCAGAGTATGAGGCTAGAGAGACACCAAGTTCCTGGTTTGACTCTTTTTTTTGTTCCTAGAGATGAGGCTTACCCCACAAGTGGAGCTTCACCCTACTCAGCTGTGGAACCTGGCTTTGGAGGAAGCTCATTAAGCTGATTACACCCCTCGATAGTATGAAATCCAAGAACTTACAGGGGAATTGGAAAATCGTGGCCCGTATATGTAGTCACTTCTTTCTTGATCCTCTGATTACTGCCAATTACTTTAACTTTCTGAGGCTCCCCCTGCCCCTACGCGCACGTTGTGGTGCTATTCTGAGGATCCTACTAGCCCCTTTTCCTTTCTTTCCACTTTCACTTAAGATTAAAAGGACAATCACATTGAAAATATTTTCAGGGGAGAGATCATTCACAACGTTTTGGTGTTCGTGCCAAATAAAAGCTGCTGCCCTCTATGAAGAGTTTTAGATAATTTTATACTCAGCTTGTATGCCTAGGAAAGCCTTACCAAGTCAGCTAACTAGGTAAATTGGAAATAGAAAAGGCATTTTATCCTTTCCAAGTAGTCAGAATGCATAGCCACTACCTGCCCAAGCCCAGGGTCTCCATTCTCAGCCGAGGGTATGTTGGGGTCCCCTGGAGTTTTACTGTGTACTCCCTGCACGGCTGTGGGTAGTGACCCTGTACACCTTTGTCATGTTATTGGTCAAATTTAATTTCCCAATGGTGAAAAGACTCTTAAATTATTTCATGTGTGCATACCTTACCCTGAAAAGAGAAGATGGCAATCAATCTCTTTCTTCCTTTATTCAGTTTATTTTTTGGAATTTCTGAATCAGTAATAGAGGAACCTGCATTTGTTTTAAATGGAAGGAGTTTAATTGAGTGTGTTAGTTTTGTTCTATGTGGCTATTTGTAAGTTTGCAGAAACCAAATGCCATCTGGGAAGCAGAAATCACTTTTTCCAGTGCAGTATTTTTAATTATATCTTTTCACCTGAGCTCCAGGGCAAAAGTTCCATTTTTTTCCCCGCTTATTATTAACAAACCCCACAAGGACAGGGTTTTCTAATTTCATATATTTAAGTGAATTTAGCATGCAAGGTATTCTGAAATGACATTAGCTATGTAGTTAAGATAATACCTTGACTCTGGAGCTTCTTCGCTTCATACAAACCTTTAGCCTACCCAGACTGACTGACCTTCATGCACATAGAAATACTTACCCAATACTTACCCATACACGTTATTGAAAGTATGTTCAATGGCTTCTTGTGACTTTTGTTTGTACACTACATACATCTGAAACATATGGCAACTATATTTGTGTTTTTTTGGTCTATTATTTGTGTCGAGTGCTATTTTGTGCACCGCACAGACTTGCAAGCATTTTGAAATTAATTAACCTGAACAAAATTGAACTCACTCGTGTAGGTTCCTTAATAATATCCTGGCTAAGACATTAAATAATAAATGAGAGGAGAATGGATGTGGGGAGATTCCAAGGAGACAGAATGAGAGATCAGGCCTCCTGAGTTTTTATTCCCCATTCTACCATTGTTTCCCTCTGCTCTCTTGAGTCAGCCACTCTCTGCTTTTGTTTTCCTGGCTGTAGCATGAAAGTAATAGCAAGCCCGGGCAGTGTTGTAGTGAGGGAGAATGAATGCCTAAAATGTGCTTTGAGAGCCTCAAGTAAAACACAGTATGCCGCGTGTGGAAATTATTATTGGTTCATTCTTCATGCACTTTTGGTCCTTGCCCTCTAGGCTCAGACTGCCAGCCAAGGCACCAATTACTGTCGATGAGGCTGTTGGTTCTTGTGATGTGAACACCTGTCCTCCAGCAAATGAGTTGAGATAATACATACCAATTTACTATGTGTGTCATATACCCTACGAATTGAATCTCCAAAATACACACTGAGTTGAATAATAAATGACACCGGGTTTAAATGACAGGAAATAGACTCAATACAATTGCTTGGGCATCTGTGTCCACCCAAGGCTTTGTCCACCCGGTCTGCTGCTGTAACACCAAGCCAGACTTCCCTCTGCATTCTCTGAGCTGACTAAGGGGCCATCTGTATGGGGAAAGTCACTGCAGAATTGCTGGCTTCCCTAGGACAGCCTCGGGCTGACTCATTCAGTTAAGCCAGGGCTTGGCAGACCCTGCCCTACACTGCCATCAGACAAGACACGACTGCAACCTGACCCAATTCCAGGGGACTTCACATTCATATTTAAAGAAACACTCCTTAAGCACCTGAACAAGCTGGACCCAATTGTTGCCCTGACATTTACAGGAGAGAAAATTTCAGAGGGAAAAAGGAAAAGAAAAGGAAGCATAGGTAGGGGTTGAGGGAATGGACTTTCAAGATCAGCGAGAAGTTGCTGTGGACCTTGACTCTACTAATACCAGCCATGTGACTTCTGGCAAGTGACAAACCAAAATTTCTCTAAACTTCAGTTTCCTCATGAACCTCTAAGCTAGGACCAAGCCTAACTTGTTTATATTCCTTTTATCCCTGACACCTGGCGCAGTTTTTGGCACACAGGAAGTACTGAAAAACAACTGGATGAGTGAAGCTTTTTCTAGTGTCATTTTTACTGCATGGTGCAATGATGTTTGGATTTAACAGCCAGGATAGGCGCATAACCATCTGTGTCAGCGCACTCTGGTGCCTTCCTCGCGGTCTCTATGGGAACAACCTCTGGGTGAGGGAGAAAAGAGCTGCTTCAGGATTTGGCCTGTTCTGCTTAAGCGCCCGGCCAGGAGGTTAAGCATAATGCTTAAGCTTGTTGTGCAGATCAAACCTCTTCCCTCAAATAATTTATAGTGCACAGCCAGGACTGGATATTCTGATGCATTTCACTTTTTCATATATTTATGGAATTATGCATGTATAGAATTTTGTAGTGGTTTTCTTTCAGTTTAATAACATGACCCTCAAATAAATATGAGTGTTGTACAACCCATGGCTGTGTTTTATGTCGTACTTAGGTTTGTACATTTTTCCTTTCTTTATTTTTTAATTACGTGCTAATCGGCCAGAAACTACATGCTACATATACTATTGTCCGGGGCCATATCCATTTCAAACATCTTACGAAGATCAAGAGAAAAAGTGACGAGAAGCAAAGCTATGAGGACAGACAAGGGTACCGTAATAATGTCAGTATTATATACATAGATGTGCACTTATTATTTTGCTTATGTTTATTTTGTTCCTTTCCCCCAACTAATGCCTATGTAGCCTAAAAGACAAAGATTTGGTTGTTGCTATGTAACCCCACAAAGTGCCTTTTGCCTTATTTTGCAGACTCATCAAATGCAGCGAGAGTTGTTGAGAACACATAGGAACTCAGAGAAAAGTTCCTGCCCTGCACCCAATTTCCATCATTGAATTAGTGGTGAGCAGAATGGCGTGAAAGGAGGCACCTGTATATCTGCTCCCGTGGGCTCCACCTGGAGCATGAAGCTGGTAGAGTCTCCCACCTTTTAGGAAGGACCCTTGAGAGCCTTTGTGTAATGTCCGTCTTCCTTCTTTTCCTCTTCCTTCACCAACACCCAGGGTAAGTCCTAATGACCTTCTATTAATGTCTGCATCTTGCTTCTAACCTATCCCACCTTTCTCACCCTGGCCCCCAGCTGAATTCTCTTTCTCTCTCTCATTCTTTGACTACTTTAGGACTATAGGAAATCTCACACAGACAAGTTCTCTCTTGCTTCCCCCATGTTTTAAGATTTTCTCTAAGATTTTCTGGACAAATCTTTAGAACTTATCTGTGAATCTGCCCCCAGTTTACTTCTTCGCAGCTCTAAGTGGCGATGGGTGGTCTTAGGTTTCTGTGTTAAATGTAAGATAGTGGGAAAGAGGTCTCTTAATTGATCAGTTCAGAGTTTAAACAACTCCACCTCTGTCACCTACTAACTGTGTCATCTTAGCAAGTTATTAACTTCTCCATGCTTTGGTTTTCATTTGTTAATTTATTCACTTTTTTTTTTTTACATGCTGCAATCTTTAGTCAGAACCTCCTTTGGCTGAATCTGGCAGAAAGCCAGTTAATAGAGTATCCTGAGAAACGTGGCCTGCTTGCTTGGCCCCCTGTGTTACAGGGCAGAATGGGGTAAGCCGGAGGCATGCATCACCCTTGGTAGGCCAGCTCTGAACCAGCACACAGCACTTAGCACTGTGTATCGTATTTGTTTGTGTAGGTGTCTCCCGTATAAGAATGTGAGCTTCCCAGAGACAGAAACTGCATCTTCTTCTGTTTGTATCCCCTGCTCCCTGCACATTGTCTCAAGTAGAATCAGGCTTAATGAGTGTCCACTGGGTGAACTTGTTAGTGGAAGTTAAGTAGTATCCTACCCGGGAAACACGTTTGCATTTTTATTTAGACAGGTTTGGACCTGAAGGAGTCCATGATGCCAGGAATGGATACTGATGGGTATGTGGTGTAATGGGGAGGGGATGGAGGAAGGACCAACTAAGAATTGCAATTCTTCAAGAAGCCGTGCTAAACTTGACAAAGGACAGGTTGGTTTGGAAAAGCAAAAGAGAGGAATGAGGCATTTGATAGCAAAGAATGTCAGTGAGAGTACCATGTGGGATGGCAGGGGTGGAATGGGGAGGGTAGTTTCATGGGCTCCTGAATGGACAGACGTGGGGTGGCATGAGCTCCTGAGATTAGAGATTAGAGCAGGGAAAGAAAGAGGCACTACCAGGAAAACGAAGACACAAATCATGAAGCTGGTGTGAATATTACTTTGCAATATTGCCTTGTATCAATGCTCTACCTGCCCCCCAACCACACATGCATTTATTTCATCCTTCCCTGCAATAAAATACTCCGTCGCCAGTATTTGGAACAGTGCCTGGCAGGCGAATAAGCATCGAGCAAACATAATGCATAGGGGAAAAGTGTTGTAAGAGTAGGACAATGGTCCCACGTAGGTTTGCTTTAAGCCTGAAGCTGGAGATGCAAAAGCATGCTGTCTTTGCTCGTGCTACCATAACAAAATGCCACAAACTGGATGAATTAAACAACAGACATGTATTTTTCTAGCAGGTTTGGAGGCTGGAAGTCCACTATCAGGATGCCAGCATGGTTGGGTTCCGGTTCTTTTCCTTGTTTGCCAATGGCCTCCTTTTTGCTGTGTCAGAGAGAGAGAATGGGAGCAAGCTCTCTGGTGTCTCTTCGTATAAGGGCATTAATCCCGTCATGAGAGCCCCAACCTATGACCTACTCTAACCCTAATCATCTTCCAAAGGCCCCCATCTCCAAGTATCATCACATTGGGGGTTAGGGATCCAACATGCGAATTTGAAGGGGACACAATTTAGTCCATAGCACATGTGTAGCTAGTGACCGTCGGCATTATTATTATAATTATTTTTTGAGGCCGAGCAAGCTTCATTGCTTTGGGGAACTATGGAAAGCAAGAGTCACCAGAACGCATTACTTTCACCTTCCTAGGGATGATCCATTTAGCTTAGGAAAGGATGAATAGGAAAATTTAGCTTCTCATAGCTCAGATACATTGTTCTTTATATCTGTGACACACTGCATTATATTAATATATATATTCACCAATTATGTGTCCCCTTTCTTTTCTGCCAAATAAACCAAGTATATGTCCTCATCCCATTTCTTCTGATTTGGTCACGTGATTTTCTTTGATCAATAGAATATGAGCTGATGTGGCTTTCCGCATCTGAGCAAAACCTTAGAATATACTTGTGTAGTTTGACTTTGGATTTTATGTGATCACCCTTAATTGAGAAGAGCATGACCCAGACAGCGGCTACTACTTTGAACTGGGTGCCAAAAGGAGAAAAATCCAGAAAGTGGAAGTGAGCAGAATCTCTTGGTCCACAGTGGACTTGCAGACCTCAGGTAACTTGAGCAAGAAATGTGTTTGCTATGGTACAATGATAAGGTATATGTATTAATTTTCTATTGCTGCTGTAACAAATTACAATAAACTTAGCAACTTAACACAAATTCATTATCTAACAGTTCTGTAAGACTAAAGTCTGACACGAGTTTCAGTGGGCTAAAATCAAGGTGTTAGCAGGGATATGTTCTCTTTTGGAGGCTCTAGGAGAGAATCTGTTTCCTCGCCTTCTCCAGCTTCTAGAGGCTGCTCACATTTGTTGGATCGTGGCCCCTTCCACCATCTTCAAAGCCAGCAGTTGTCGCATCTCTCTGACCACTCTTCCACGCTGACATTTCCTACTGTCTTTTTCTGCCTCACTTTTCTTCTTTTAAGGGCCCCATTACTTCACTGGGCTCATCCAGATAATTCAGGACAATCTCTCCATTTTAAGGTCAGCCTCGATTTCTCTTTTTCATGTAGCCTTAACATATTCACAAATTCTAGGGATTAAGACATGGACATTTTGGGGGCTATTATTCTGCGATATGGGTATTGTAATCAAGGAATCAAGCAAGACGATGTTGCTAATGAGGCAGAGAACTAGAAACTACTTTTTAAATGAGCACAAAGCAGCAGCTACCTGTGGGTGTTTGAAGTCAAAAGATAAAAAATATAAAGCAGAATGACATTAAATTTGGTGGCTCCATGTCTAGTACTGCTTCTTGGGCAAGTTATTTGATTCCTTTTCTTTTATTTTTTGAGACAGGGTCTTGCTTTGTTGCACAGGCTACAGGGTTAGAGTGCAGGAGCATCATCATAGCTCACAGCAACCTCAAACTCCTGGACTCAAGTGATCCTCCTGCCTCAGCCTCCTGAGTAGCTGGCACTACAGGTGCACTCCACTATGCCCAGCTGATCTTTTTTTAAAAAATTATTTTCTTGTAAAGAAGGGGTGTCTCCGTGTTGCTCAGGCTGGTCTCCAACTGTTGGCCTCAAGCAACTCTCCCACCTCAGCCTCCCAAAGTGCTAGTATTAAAAGTATGAACCACTGTACCTGGCCCATTTGATTTCTTTACTCTTAGTTCTTTCAGCTGTAACATGGAAATAATAACTGTGCTATTTATCCTTCAAAGTTATTGAATGAACCAAATCAGATAATGTAGTATTAATATAAGGACACATATGTGTGTTTATACATACACACTTCATTCTTTCCTTGTCTGTAATAATATTAAGATATACATAATATTAACCATTGGTAATAGGATCATCTGACAAAACCTTGCCCCACATTACTCTTTTAAACGGATCAAGCCTTATGTGTCTAGGTGGGTACATTTGTGAGGTTACAACTGTCCTGTGAATATAGATTAGGCTAATTTACTTTTTCACTGAAAAAGTAATTCAGCCTCCAAAGATGCAAACTTTCTTCATTTCTTCACCAATGATAACTTCAATATTATTTAGTAATTGACAAGTTAAAAAAAATAATTAAAATCAAGGTGCTAATTTTTATTGATTTAAAGTCCTATGTTTGGAAACATATGATATACTCGTGTACATTTTTCTACATGTGAAAATTTCTCTATACCTTATCTTTTATATCACTTATCTTTTATATCACATCACAGTATGGTCTTGACAATTCTAACTTTTTAATTATGTAGGCATTTCAATAGGAAACTGTCCAATGGTGAACATATAAAATTTCTTTTTCCTTTTGTTGGGGGTTTGGCTTGATGTTCATTGCCTGACCATCTTCTTTGACTCCTAAGGCATCCCTGGGTGTAAATAGTCAGCTGTCTCTCCTGATGGCAGATGGAAGCTCTTCTTCTCCCAGCATCTGTGGAATGGGAAAATTTATCTCATTACACACATATTCATAAGAGATCAGGATATTCTAGATACCTAAAGAATTTTGTATCTTTCCGTATCTTTGGTTCTTTTTGTCTCCTTTTACATATGCTTTACTATTTAGATATATTCAATTAAATATATTCTAGTATGTACACATTAATACTGGAGTATGTACACACAAAGATATGTGCTTTTTAGAGCAAACTGTGATACGTGTCCAATGACAGATACACATTTTTAATGTGCTATTTCCAAGAGATCACAAATTTTTCAGTTGGAAAGCTAATTTTCTCCAGAAAAGCAATGAAATCAGAGAAAAACATCCCTTGTAAAGGATGTTTCCCATATTCAAGATAGGAACCTGTGCTCATTTTATGGACTTTGAAATTATTCTATATTGTCCTAAACACAAACATAAGAATTAGTTCAAAACTTGATTCTAGGAAGCCAAAAAAGTCCCATGATACTCAAATTAAAACTTTATAAGAGGAACATTAACTAAAAATGTATTAAATAACGTGTGCCATAATGGTATACATGCTGCCAAAAGCAAAAGGGATTGACTATTCTGAGAAAGAAGCCATCTTGAAAATTAATGTCTAATAAGAGGAAAGAACTCTATTTCTTAGCCCAGTTCTAGTCTCTAAAATTAAATATTTTGAAATAGTTTGTGTTTTGCAGTTCCTTTTGGTATTAACCATTATATTCATAGATACTGTAATTATTGTTCTAGTTTTTGATTTATTATTTCAGAGTCTGTCTGAAGCAACAGAATGAGATATGAAACATAATACCTTTTAAATAAATTAAAATTATAAGCAAACATATTAGTTTATATTTTGTCAAAAGCATACCAACAGAAAGTTTTTCATTAAATGTAGTAGAATGTCTTTCTGAGGAGGAATGGCGAGTGGGTGTAGGGGATGAAAATAAAAGGAATAAATGAATGAATGACTAAAATAAGTGAGGTGTTTAACACACTATGAATGAAGGAGTATGATTAACTTAGCTTTCTGCACCAGGGGTTTAAAAATATGAATTTGTTTGCATTTTAGTTACTTTGAGGTCAGTGGTTCAATACTGGATGCAAATTATAATGACCCAAGGAGCTTTTGAAAAAGGCCTCCACTTGGACCCAGCCTCTAGATGTTCTAAGAAGTCTGGAGTAGAAATTAGGGATGTATATTTTTGTGATTGAACATCACATAGTGAATACATCTATGTACTTACAATCACAAAATTATGGCAAAAAATTTGACATATTAGCAAAACATTGAACATTATGAGCATCCCAGATAGATGCTCCTTCTTGTTGGACATCAGTACTTCTAAGAGCACCAGATTGTGATCTTAACGTATATACAGTGGGGAGGACCATTCTTTTAGTTCATACCCAGGCTGCTCTTCCTTTCTTATGGCATTCTTTTTCTTACATTTCCTTTTCTTATTTTGTCATTAATTCATAGTGGGTAGCAATTATTTGTAAACTTTTTTTGTCCTTGTATGTCAAAGATGCATTTATTTTCCTCAAATTTGAATGGTAGATTAACTATATGTAGAATTCTTATATAGAATCATTTTCCCACTCACATTTGATAATGTTTTCCTCTATCTTTGAGCATCCAGTTTGGCCAAAATCAGTTTGGTTTCATTTGTTGTACATATATTTTTTATTATTATGTTATTTTCTGGAAATTTTCTTGATTTCCTCTTTATTCTTGAAGCCTTTAGATTTCACTAGAATTACCAATATGTGAATGTCTGCCGTATACCCATCTCAGTACCTGATGGCTTTTAATCTAATTATTTTTTTATTATTTCTATTATTTCCTTGATTACTTCCTTCCGTCCATTAACTCCTCCTGAAATGCTAATTAGATTTACATTGGTACTCTGGATTGGTATCTGCATGTTGTAAAATACATATGTATTTATTTGTACATATATTAATATATAACTTTCATAAATAAATATATATATTCCTCATCGTGAATATTTTTTGAACATAGTCTTTCTACTACTATGCTTGGTCTTGTTTGATTATTCTCTTATTAAATTATTGACGGATCTCTTTTGTAATCAAAATTAAAATTTTCATTTCTACAAACTCTTGTGTTCTGGTGTTTCTTATTTTTTAATAGTCCCTTCTTGTTTTATGGATGCAACATCATCTTCAACATTTCCAAGAGTACTAATTGGTTTTTAGCTTTCATTTTGACTCCTAAATTATTTCTGTTTCCTATAGGGTTAATTTTTTGGTTTATTCATTTTGGTCCTTGCCATAAATCCTATTGGTTTTTCTCCAATATGTAGTGATCCTTAAATATTGGTTTTTATTTATTGAGTGAAGGATTAGAATGATTAATAGAGGTAGGTGCCTTATGTTTTTTTGATAGACCCTCCATTAAGAGAGGTATGATTGCGTTATGGTTTGGGGCATCTGTTTATGTGGACAGTATATGTCAGTTACATATTGCTCTGAAGGTTACTGAGCATGGAACAATGGATCAGTTTGGCTTACTTGACACTTGCATAATTAGGCAAAGTAAAGAGGGATTTACTCTGGGATTAAAACTTTTTAGAGTACAGCATTCCTGAGTATAGCTGCTTCTCCTTTTTCCCTTCTTATCTTAGCATCTGCAACAGATAGAAATCCTCTCTTAGGCTATGCTTAGCTTCCCTCTTGGGCTCCTACCAGGACAGTAGCCTTACTTGCTAGCTGATCAACAACTTTTTTAACAAAGATTTTTGCTTCAAGTTGGCTTATTTAATTGAAATATTATTCACAGAGTATTTAAATTAAGTGGTCTATGCCTGTTCCTTACCTTTGCTGGTTGAAATCTGGAGCTCATCCTTAGGTATCTTGAGAAGGACAGATCTTTCATTTTGAGTTTAGAGCCTGAAGTTTCCTCTGTCATATTTTCTCCTTCGGTCCAATCCTATTTATTCACTGAATTCCCTAAAACTCTCTAGTGTAAGCTGGCTCACTTTTTCTTTTTCGAACATTGTGACTATCATTAAAAAATATTTCAGTGGACCCGAAAAGGAAATAGAGAGTCGTTTGCATTAAATTTGACATCTTCCACTGAAAGCCCTGATGAGTGTATGATAGGTTTTCATTCATTACAAGAAAAATGCATACAGATATTGATAAGTTGAAGTACATCAATGAGTAGATTCAGTAATTTCATGACCTAGAATAGGGCAAGATATTGCTAAGAGAAAATAGTGAAAATATATGAGATATTACAGTCATTTTAATGAAATTTTAGAATCATTAAAATAAACCTAACATATATTGGTAATTGCAGACTTAATATATACTGTCAATATGTAGCCAGTAGATAGACCAAGATTTTGTAGATTTGGATTCTATTTGTCTATTCATCCATCTGTCTTTATCTATCTTTATCCATCTTACTTTTCATGTATCTATGTAACAAAAGTGCCCAACTTTCTTAGCCTTCTAGGTTAAGCAAATGATAATGACCCTAAAACTCTTTAACTCGATATTTAAGTTACAGCAAGCATTAATTACCTTTTTGGACCATGGGCCTTGATGATAGTGTGGTAAAATCTATGGACCCCTTCACAAAATAATATTTTTAAATACACAAATAAAACACACAATGTTAGGAAACCAAATATGTTAAGAGATGCTTGTCTGAATAAAAAAAATACCCAAATTTCTTATATATTTCAAATTTCTGGTGTGTGTTCTTTTCCTTGATTAGTCATAACTGACTAGGGGATAATCAGATTTTTGGTCTTTTCCACGAATCACTATTCAAAAGAAAATATTGCTATTTTTATTTTTCATTAATTTCAGAGTTATCTTTCTTATTTCCTTTTATCTTCTATCTTTAACTTTATTCTAGATTTACTCTGCTTTTCTTTTTTCTAGCCTCTTAAATTACAATATTATCTGATTAATTTCCAGCTTTTCTTCTTTTCAGATATAAGAATATTAAATCCTTTAGTGTTCCTCTAAGTAATGCTTTACTGCATTCTGTACTTTTTGGCATATAGCAATTTTATTATCACTGTTTCAATGTATTTTTAAAATTTATTTTAGGATTTCTTCTATGACCTGAATTATTTAATAGCATATTTTTAAATTTTCAAGTGTATGAGTAATTAAAATTAGTTTTTAAAACTGATTTCTAGCTCAAATGTACCCAGAAAATATATATAGTTGTTACAATAATGGTGTTTTGAAATTCACAGATGCTAGTTTTGTGGTCCATTAGTGATCAATTTTGTAAATGGTCTATTTGCTTGGTAGTATATATATTCTCCATTTTGGAAGTGCATTTTCTCTATAGAACATACTTGTTAATTGTGATATTTAAATCTTATGCATCCTCATTAATTTTTTGTCTGCTCGATCTATCAATTACTGAGAAAGCTCTGTTAACATCTCCTGCTGTGATGGTGAATTTGTCAATTTTACCATGTAGTTTTGTCAATTTCTTCTTTAAATATTCAGAAGATACATTATTGGGTGACGTTTAGAATTTTATATATTACTGGTGAATTGGTTCTTTTATCATTATACAAAGACGTTCTTAAACTTTATTCAAGTCATGCAACCTAATTTTGATGCAGTATTTTATTTAAAGTTTAATTTTAACTTTTCCTTTTCACTCCAAGGAAATTTTTGTTTAAAGTTGGCACCTCCTTTGATAGCCATGTCTTCTTGCATCCCAGACCTTCCTTCTGAAACTGTTTTTACTTATTCCTAATGTATATTCATTCACTATTCCCTTAGTAAGATTTTATGTGTGTTTTTGTCTGAATTTAATCTCTACTTCAACTTCATTTTTGTTGTTGTTGTTTGCTAAAATGTCTGCGTATTACCCTCATTCCTGAATGATAGCTTTGGGTGGACGCAACATTCTAGCTAGCATCTATTTTCTCTTCTTTGAAGATATCCATTCAGCTGTCTTCTGGCTTCTATTTTTGCTTTTGAGAATTCAGCTGTTTTGCCGCTGCTTCACAAAAAATGTCTTTTCTCTCTGCTTTTTAAAGTCTTCACTTTCTCTTCATTGATCTTCAGTTCCACTGTAGATCCTATATTATGTCTATGTGTATATTTCTTTTTAGTAATCCTGTTGGGAATTCACTGGGCTTTTTGAGTCTCAGAATTGGTGTCTTTATCAGTTCTAGAAAATTCTCAGGCATTATTACTTTGAATATTGCCTTTTATCCATTCTCCCTATTCTCCTCTCAGGAACTATGAATAGCTATATGGTGACTTTTTTACTTTATCCTCAATATCTCTTAACTTCTATTTCATATTTTCATTTCTCTATAACTTTGTGCTACATTGAAGGCGACTTTTTAAACTCAATTTCTCTTACACGAATGCCCTTTTCAGCCAGTGACCAATAATTTGTGTTTAACCCATCTACTGAGTTTCTCATTTTAATGATTTTATTTTTCATTTCTAAAAATTTCGTTTTGAAATTTTGAAAAATCTGCTTGATCACTTTTTTTAATTTTTTTTTTTAATTTCAGCATATTACAGGCGTATACAAATGTTTAGGTTACAGGTATTGCCTTTTCCCCACCAGAGTCAGATCTTCAAGTGTGTCCATCCCCCAGATGGTGCGCACCGCACCCATTAAGTGTATATATAACCCTTCCGCCTCCCCTCTCCCACCTGCCCAACATCCAATGAATGCTACCACTGCATGTACACTTAGGTGTGGATCAGTTAATACCGATTTGATGGGGAGTACATGTGGTGCTTGTTTTTCCATTCTTGTGATATTTCACTTAGAAAAATGGGCTCCAGCTCTATCCAGGATAATACAAGAGGTGCTAGATCACCATTGTATTTTGTCGCTGAGTAGATTTCGTTTGCATATTTAAAGTTTACACTGCCTGGCCATTTTTTATAATCTCTTGTTCTATATCATATGTTGCCGATTTTTTTCTTTAAACTTGCTTGTTTTATATTCCTTACCTGATAATACAAATATTTGTAATCCTTGAGGCATTATTCTGCAGACTTTAAAAAAATTCTCTCTTTCTCTTTTGCTCACTCTGTCTCTGATGGTGGCTACTTTTATCATGCAAAAATTTTATGAGGTTGAGGTGTAAAAGCTATTTCTTCAGAGACTTGTTCTGATTTCTGCAGGTGAATATGGGCTAGGATTATTTAATATTTGACTCATGGAATTTGTGGACCAGATAAGTAGTGTTAGTTAATTTCTTTCCTAATGTCAAGTAAAAGGACACTCAAGCTTGGGAAATTTCAATTTTAAATTTTCTTTTTCTTTCCAGTTCTGTATGGATTCATGGCCAAACTGGGCAAATATCCTATCATGTCCCTCTGCTTTTTCCCTTTTATTTCCCTTTCTAATTCAAGCAGAGAGTGCATTCCTTTCAGGATCCCAGGCTCTATGTGGTGATTTCTGATTCAATCTTCTTTTTTAAATGTTCCCTAAACAGTAATTTTGATTGTTCTCCATCATGTGTCAGACAGTGAAAGACATTCTGTAATGAGGAGATTATTACACTAACACCTCAACCTCAAAATTAGTAATTAAAGGAAAAGCTAAGCATTTGGCATAATTCTTTTGGATGAAGTGCATTTCAGACCATGGTAGTAAGACAAAGCTCTTTAAAAATAAATAAACGAAGTGCCATTTAGGAAAGAGAGGGAATGAGAGAATTAGAAAATGATTGTTTCATTCTTTGTGAGCATGCTTTGGGAGAAGATGGGTGTTTTTCAGAATAGTTTATCTTCTTATCAGACTAATTTTTTTCTTTGACTTTTTCTCTTTTTGATGGATCTTTTAAAATATAATAACCAGGTAATATTACTGATCCCTAGAAATAGGGATCAAATATTAGAAATAGAAAATTTTGGGCTTTTTAAAAAAAATAACTAAAAGTATCTAGGCAATAATAGCCAAAGGCTATGATCTCTGAAATTGCATTTATCACAATCTAGGAATAATGAAAATATATTCCTAAATATTGTGAAATACTTTAAATCCATGAAACAGTATCAGTTTTTGGTCAATAACACAGACCCTGAGTCATGGTGGGTGGCCCACATGCAAGGTAATATTCATCTAGAAGCCATTAGTGCAGAGTTTGGTACATGTTAAATGTCTTGACTGTTACCTCTACCACACCGGTGGCCTTTTATCAGTGCACATAACTGTATTCAGCATACCCTGTATACAGTGTCACTGAGTCAAAGAAGGACCAAGTTGGTTGAGTTCTTGGAAAGTGTCTATTCCTCTATTTCACTAATGAGGAGTCTATGGCAGAGCATTGTTAGATTAGAATTGTTAGAGTTAGAGTGAATACTGAATGTACTCATAAAATATCTGGTTTTGTGGGGTTTTTTTGCCATGATAAAAATACTGTATTAGCAATACATATAATAGAATAAAATGATTTTTATGGTTATCTGCTAAAGCTACCTAATGTAAAATGTTAATAAAAATCTTACATTTTATGACATCATAATTTTAAATGGTTTAGCACATAACAAATATACTAAAACATTTCCAGATTTTAAGAAGTATGACTAAATGCTTGTGAATTAATTCAGATTTCTTCTGTTATAAAATATAAAATTTTACCTACATAAAAAAAAAGGAAAGGATTATTTTGTAAACTTGAGTGAAATAGTTCAGAAAAGGATCATTTAGAAGCTAAAATTATTAGAGGAAATGTTGAGAAACAAGATACTCACTGAGACTAAAGTATCACCCTGAAAGCACTTGCTATTTGCAAAAAGAAGGAATTTTGAAAATACCTTTACCATGGAGAGATCTGGCAATCACCATCCTGACCACAGGATGAAAAGCAATCTCACTGATAGTGGACCATGTGACATTGCATGCCTCCAGATGAAGTAGCTCAGGACCTGCTAGGTATTCTTGCCCAAGGTGGTACACCTGGATAAACTCAAACTTATATGTCTAACTTCTGATTGTAGGATACACATGGGGTTAGAAAAACAAGAAAAATGACTCCATAAGGGAAATAACATATCCAGATTGTGAGACCTTATACAATGACACTGGCTAAGTCTCTTCAAAATGTCAAGTGCACAGGAAAAAGAAAAGTGGGAAGTGTGAACTTTGATTGAATCAAAGTTCTAAAAAAAAGGCTAAAAATATATTTTGGAGAAAATTGAGGAAATTTGAGAACGGTATGCCAAAATTATATTTAGAGTTAGATTATATTGTATTATAGAATTACAGGTTGAGTATCCTTTATCCAAAATGCTTAGACTGGAAGTATTTCAGATTTTGAATTTTTTCAGATTTTGGAATATTTGCATACACAAAATGAGATAACTTAAGGGATGGGACCCAAGTCTAAACACAAAATTCATTTACGATTCATATATACCTTATACACATAGCCTAAAGGTAATTCATACAACATTTTTAGTAATTTTGTGCATGAAACAATGTTTATATGCATTGAACCATCACAAAGCATAGGTATCACTATCTCAGCCACCCATGTAGACTATCTCTGGTTGTTTGGTATCACCATCATTCCTGACTCTAAGTTTATATGCTACTGATAAGCAATCATTTTCTTACATTTATTCTCACATAAGTACTTAACAGTAAAAAATATTATATACCATTAATATAGTGAAAACAATAATGTGTTCAGGATTATTAAACAGCACAGCAGCATCACCAGAATACCTGTATCAGCTGTTAAACAACAGCGACAGCAAACAATGGTGAATTTCAGTCTCCACCTACAATGCTGTGTTTTGATTAAAAGGTTACTGTACACTGTATTTTAATTCTTTATGTGAAAAGAAACATTGGAAGCAGGTGAGGGATGAGGAGGCAGGCACTCTTCTGGATGCCTTTTTCAAATGTTTCCTTGAGAATCATCTACCTAATTGAAACACTGCATTTTGTCTCAGAAGTTTCTCTTTGATTGTATAAACTGAACGGATTTCTTATTCTGTTATGAATGCACACTGTTCTAGTCCTTCAATAAGCCCATCATGCATTTTCATCATGTTGTCTATAGGCATTTTTTTCTGCAGTGTTAACAATGTCATCTTCTTTGTTGTTTATCATAATCACCTTGATTCAAAACCATTTTGGTTATTTCACCATTGATCAATGAATGGACAGCTGGAGCCTCATTATTGATGTTAAAAATTTCCAGCCTACCGATGGACTCTGAAGGTATATTTTTTGCATATGTAAAGAGGTCAGACATCATTTTTTCCCCTTGGCATATGGAATCCTCTTTATTCATCATCATCATCACCAGGCAGAGGTTGTGCCAGGCGTACACAACTGTGTCTGTAGTCATTCTATTCCAAGAGTTGGTGACAGCATATATGGCATCCTTCACGCTAAACTCCTGTTGAAAACCTCCCACACCCATGCCTCTATTCACTGCTGCTAACATGCTCTTCAAGAAAGTGTTTTTATATTTGGTCTTCATTGATATAAGTATCCCCTAATCACCTCACTGAATTAATGAAGTCATGTTTGGTGGAAAGTACATGGTAAAAACATTATTTTTGATAAGAATTTCAGTGGGCTGATGAACAGAACATTATCAAGGAATAGCAACATCTTGCAGTTGCCATTCAGTCCAGCTTCCCTGCAGTTAGCATGAACTTCTGGTACAGAATATTTGTGAAATCAATCAGAAAAGATGTCGGTGGTGATCCATGCCTTTTTTTCAGCAGAACTATGGACTGATAAGAAAACAGCGAGGATGCGAGCTTATGCCTACCACAGTAAGTGTGCTGTCATGCATGCCCACTCCATTAGCACATCCCAGCACAGGTATTCTGTCTTTGGCATCCTTAATATCTAGAGGAGCTGTCTCATCAGCTGTAGCTTGTGTTTCTCTGGGACACTAGCAACACCAGAAACTGTGAGGTTTCATAAGCATTATAGATTTGTTCTGGTGTCCTATTTTCAACAACAATGATCTTAGTAAACTTGTAAACAAATTTTGTTTTTTGCTACTTTGTCATCAGCAGTTGGTTTTCCACTATCAATGTTAAAAATGTTAATGCCATGTCTTTTCCTAAATTTCTGCAGCCAGCCTATTGAATATTCACAGTGCTCTTCAATTTTGAGTTCATTGTGATAGATATTTACTTGTTTCATGATCAGCATACCATTAAGTGGCATGTGTTCACTACTACGCTGATGAATCCAGTTTTTCAATACACAATTGAGACCTTCATTTTTAGCTTTATGCAGTGTTTTTTATTTTCATTAACTTCTGTTCAGTTTCTACACCGTGCTTTAACAGTTTATCCTTCTGTTTCCTCAAGTCATACACGGTGGCCATTCCAATACCATCCTTTTCTGCAAGATGTTTCACACTGACACTGCTGTCCAGTTTCTCCAATAGCTTGATTTTCTGTGTTATAGATAAACATAAATGCTTCGTATTTTTCTTATCACTGTTGTCCATAGGGCTATCTGTAAGCTTTTTTTTTTTTTTTTTGACATTTTCAACATTATCTTTACACCGCAGAACAGAGAATAAACAACAACAACAAAAAAACCACAGTGAGTAATGCACATAGGTCTTGGTCCCTTGTGGGGCATCGTGGGGAACCTGCTATTGGTGCATCTGACCTACTCACATGCCATTTTATTACCCTTTGCACACATGCTTGCATGGGGGACTCTGGGCATGCACAGCCGAAGGGGGCTGGAGGAGTCTTTTTTTCTGTTGGGGAAATTGAACAAACTGTATGTTATGCACTTGCATTTTGACTGCAACCCATCATATGAGGTCAGGTGTGGAATTTTCCACTTGTAACATAATGCCAGCATTCAAAAGTGCTGGAGTGGATTTTGGAGTATTCTGGACTAGGGATGCTCAAACCTGTCTTGTAAATTTTTAAAATATGATGACGATGTTTGTATTAGAGTTCTCAAGAAAAAATAGAACCAATAAGATTGTGTGTGTGTGTGTGTGTGTGTGTGTGTGTGTGTGTGTGTGTGTGTGGTAATGAACTGGCCCTCTTGATTGTGGAGGTTTGGTGAGTCCAAAAATCTGATGGGAGAGGCTGGCAGGCAGGAGACTCGGGAAAGAATTGAAGGCAGTTCAAGGGCAGTCTGCTGGCAGACTAAGAGAAGCCAGTGTTGCAGTTCAAGTCAAAGGCCATCTGCTGGCAGAATTTTCTCTTGCTTGGGGGAGGTCACCCTTTTGTTCTATTCAAGACTTCAACTGATTTAATGAGGCTCACCCACCTGATGAAGGGCAATCTGCTTTACTCAAAGTCCACTGATTTAAATATAAATCTCATCTAAAAGCACACTCACAGAAACATCCAGAATAAAGTTTGGCCAAATATCTGGGCACTGTGGCCAGTCAACTAGATCCATAAAATTAACCATTGCAATATTGCGATAATGTAGAGAAAAGTTATTATTCTTGGAAGATGCCTGCAGAAATATTTAATGATAAAGTGTCATGATGCCTGCAGCTCACTTTCAAATGACTCAGAATATATGTATATATATGCATACAGACACATACATATACATAAAAACGTGTGTGTATGTGTGTGTGTGTGTATATATACACTTACATATAAACACACACATATATAGCAAAGTTTGAGCAATTGTTTAAACAATGGATATAGCAAGTTAAAGCACGGGGATTTTTTTTAAAAATATAGACTTTTTAGTTGTTTGGTACTTTGGAGGGTTTTTCTTGATGTTTACTTTAAGATATACTGAAAGTACAGGCCAGGTGTGGCAACTCATGTCTATTAATCCCAGTGCTTTGGGAGGCTGAGATGGGAAGATTGTTTGGGGTCAGGAGTTTAAGACTAGCTTGGGCAACTTTCCAAAACCACATCTCTGCAAAAAAAATTTAGCTGGGCATGGTGGCGTGGTCTGTAGGTCTAGCTACTCAGGAGGCTGAGGTGGGAGGTTCATTTGAGCCCAGGAGTTAGAAGTTGCATGCAATAAACTATGATCGGGCCACTGCACTCCAGCCTGGGTGACAGAGAGAGAGAGATCCTGTCTCTAAAATATTTATATGTGTATATATGTGTATGTATGTGTGTGTGTGTGTGTATATGTGCGTGCAAGCACACACACAAACACACTCCCCTAAAGCATGTAATAGGGAAATATAAATTTATTTTTAACTGTAATTAATAAATTGTGGAAGATTATAATTCATCCAATTATTTTTGGTCATTTACTATTTCCTTCAGAAAAAAATTGCCAAAACCCAGTGTGTGAACTTACCTTTATTACATAATATTAAGTTAATGCTTCTATAATTTAGACTCTAGTTTATTGGAATAAGTTATAACTAAATTATGAAATATGATACATGTTCAAAGCATTTTTTGTGATTAGATTAATAATATCAATCTTTCAATAGCTATGTTTCCATTTATCACATTTCATTTGTTATATATATATTATTCTTTTTTTATTATTTTTTAAAGTTTAAAATTTTTTTTTTATTTCAGTGTATTACGGGGATACAAATGTTTAGGTTACATATATTGCCTTTGCCCCACCTGAGTCAGAGCTTCAGGCATATCCATCCCCCAGATGGTGCGCATCACAACCATTAGGTGTGAATATACCCAACCCCTCCTCCCACCTCTCATCTGCCTGACACCCAATGACTGTTTCTACTGTATGTGCGCATAAATGTTGATCAGTTAATACCAATTTGATGGTGAGTACATGTGGTGCTTGTTTTTCCATTCTTGTAATACTTCATTTAGTAGAATTGGCTCCAGCTCTATCCAGGATAATACAAGAGGTGTGAGACCACCATTGTTTTTTGTGGCTGAGTAGAACTCCACGGTATACATATACCACATTTTATTAATCCACTCATGTATTGATGGGCACTTGGGTTGTTTCCACATCTTTGCAATTGTGAATTGTGCTGCTATAAACATTCTAGTGTAGAAAGTAGCAAAATTACATAGTGTTTTGTGTACTTATATTTTTAGCCTAAAATTTAACTCTTTTTATTATAAACAAATGATGTTTTATCCCACTTTGGATTTTTTCACAAGAGTCTTTGCTATTTTTTTCTTAATTTTATACTAGCAGGGAAGTGCCATTTTAAAAATCTAGCAATTAGTGGAAGAACAATGAGAAAAATCAATAAAAGTCATATTTAGAATTTTTCTTAAAGAATAATAATTTATGTCTCAATAAGTTACCGTACTGTGTGTTTATAGCTACCATTACATAAAAATACTAAGTTCTCTTATAAAAGTGTAAAACTCAAATACTCTTAATTTTCAACTACCTAATCATTTTAGACATAGCAAATAACCTTAATGGTATCCAAAAGCTTAGTTAAGACAGAAGCACTCAATTAATAATAAAGGACAAAAATAATAAATTTCTAGTTATTTTCTACTTTAAATCTAGGCTGCCAATTGGTCTTAATTCTGACACATGTTTAATTAAAATTATATTTTAGTTGGTAAGAGATTACCTTAAAACAATCAATCTATTCTGGGAGAGATGGAACACAATAAATGTAAACAAAATATTTCATGTGTTTTACTATTCTTCTTTTCTTTATAATTCAACAGATGTCCTTGAAGCCTTCAAAGGAAAAATATTCCAAGTAGCAGTGAAGTCATCTCTCCTCTCTAGGAATATCTGGAAAGCAGAATTCTAGGTCAAATATACTTTATTCAAATAGCTTCTGTGTCTCCACTAAAGAAGAAACACTTTGAGGCGAAAGAATAGTTTCATCCTCACTTTTTAATTTCTCATTAAAAAAATGACCAGTTATAAAAACTCCTATGTATTAAAAAGAACAAAATTTATATATTTTAATCCATACTATTGTGGAATAGTCAACATTCTTAAGCAAAAATAACCTTACACAAAATTTTAGAGCAAAACAAAATCTTAACCAGCTATTAGTCTGGTTTTCCTTGGAGTTTTTTAAAGCCCAATATTGGGGGCAATTTTAGACATTATTTCAAATCTAATAGTTAATATTACTAAGGGTTTAGGGGCAACAGTGTGGCTTAGGTAGTGGGGAAAAGCATGGATTCTGGAGTCGGAATAGCTTTGTGACATTAAGAAAGCACTCATCTCAATGTTCCCATTTCTTTAAAAAGAGACGAAATAGTACCAATATTTCCTACATGTTGCCTTATGGTTCCATGTGGCAATGACTTATAACCTCATTCAAGATTAGAATCCTCAAGTTATCCTTGGGTGATGCATACCTTAATACTATCCCTGTGGTTGCAGTAGCATCCACCTCATTTTCTGTTTTTCCTACTACTCAGTTCCTATTCTCTTTTGTCTAAAGACAAAGATCTCTGAGGTCCAACTCATTTTTTTCTTTCAAAGAGAACTACTATTCCTAAATGTTCATCCTGTTGTCACATATGAACACTTAATAGGCTTCTACATTTTATTTAATGTTTTTTCTTATGTAGGTACACCTAGATTTCCATAATTCAATCTATGTTCATTACATAGTGACATCCCTAACTTTCCTTATCTGGGCCAAATTTGGACATTTGTACATTAACTAATGTACAAATATTTTATACTGTCACCTAATGGTGATTGCTTCTCCCCCAAAAACTTAATTTTGGTAGAATTATTATTGTTTTACAAGTATTTGTATAATTGTTTGAAATTTTTATTGAGTTGCTTGTATATGTTAAGTTTTGTCCCAGGCACTAGGGCTATAGCAGTAAAAGGAAAATTAAAACAAACAAGCAAACAAACAAATAAACAAAACCCATGCCATTGTGGAGCTTATATGCTATTGCACTTTGTCTTCTTTTTAAAATAAAAATTAGACCTAATGGGTGCGCTGTGCACCTTCTGGGGATGGACACACTTGAAGCTCTGACTTGGGTGGGGCAAAGACAATATATGTAACCAAAACATTTGTACCCCCATAATATGCTGAAATAAAAAAAAATAAAATAAAATAAAAATTAGAGGAAAAAATAGAAAAGTGAAGAAAACTTTAAAAATATAAGACACATCATTTTATGTAATTGAAACAAATTAGGTGCCAAAAGTGGAAAACTTTAGACATGGATGGATGCTCTTTGAATTGACTATGTTCAACCATGAGTTAAAAAACAATATTAAATAACAAATACAAAATTTTAGAAATATATAACTGTCCAAATGGAAAACAGTGAGAACTTTACAGTACTTTAGACTGTAACTTATTTTTCGAAGAAGTGTGAGTTAGCAATTCTGAAATAATTTTATGTGTATTCTGGAACTGAAAAAAATAAATACAGATAATGACAGCCAGACTTTTTTCATGGAAAGTAATAAGAAATTAGAAAGCGTTAAAATTAGAATGAATCATGTGATATCGAATTGGAAATGGGGGTATCAATATAAACTCGTGCTCAGAAATAGATCAAGAGATACAAATAGATACAGATGCAGGTTAGTCTGTATACATATATTTCTCAGCTTTCTCCACTGAGAGTGCCTAGAAGCAAGAATAATGCAGTAGTGATGGGCACACCTAGTGCCTAGATCTTTGTTTTTAAATATTATTTTTTGCTCCACTTTTTTTTAAAATTTCAGAATATTACAGGGATACAAATGTTTTGGTTACTTGGATTGCTTTTGTACTGCTTAAGTCAAAGTTATAAGTGTGCCCATCTCCCAGATAGTGTACACTGTACTCATTAGGTATGATTTCAGCCATCCCCTACTCCCCTGTCCAACCTGCATGATTCTTGTTGAGTTTAACTTTCATCTGTGCACATGAATGCTGATTGGTTCAATTCAATTTAATAGTGAATACATGTGGTGTTTGTTTTTCCATTCTTACAACACTTCACTTAGGAAGATGGTCTCCAGTTCCATCCAGATTGTTGCAAGAGGTATTAATTCATTTGTTATGGCCGAGTAGTACTCCATGTTGTACATATACCACATTTTATTAGTCCATTCATGAACTGATGGGCACTCGAGTTGATTTCACATCTCTGTGATTGAGAATTGTGCTGCTATAAACATTTGAGTGCAGGTGTCTTTATTATAGAATGTCTTTTTTCCCTTTGGGTAAATACCCAGTAGTGGGATTGCTAGATCAAATGGTAGGTCTGCTTTAAGTTCTTTGAGGAATCTTCATACTATTTTCCATAGAGGTTGCACTAGTTTACAGTCTCACCAAGGGTGTGTAAGTGTTCCTTTCTCTCTGCATCCATGCAAGCATCTATTGTTTTAGGATTTTTTGATAAAAGCCATCTCATTGTGGTTTTGATTTGCATTTCTCTGATGTGATTAGTAACATTGAACATTTTTTCATATGTTTATTGGCCATTAGTCTATCTTCTTTTGAGAAGCTTCTGTTCATGTCTTTTGCCTACTTTTTAATGGGGTTGTTTGATATTTTTTTCTTGCTAATTTGCTTTTATTCTTTGTAGATTCTGGTTATTAGCCCTTTATTTGATATATAGCATGTGAATATTTTCTCCCATTCTGTAGGTTGTCTATTTGCTCTGTTGATTGTTTCCTTAGCTGTGAAGAAGCTTTTTAATTTAATCAAGTCCCATTTATTTATTTTTGTTGTTGCTGTGATTGCCCTTGGGTTCTTCATAAATTCTTTGCCTAGGCCAGTATCTAGAATAGTTTTTCTAACATTGTGTTTTAGAATTCTTATGGTTTCATGTCTTTGATTTAAATGTGTGATCCTCCTTGAATTAATTTTTGTGAGTGGTGAGAGACATGGACCCTGATTCAATCTTCTAGATATGGCTATCCAATTTTCCCAGCACCAACTATTGAATAGGAATTCTTTTCCCCAGTGTATATTGCTGTCTATTTTGTCAAAGATCAGATGGCAATATGTGAATGGTTTTATATCTGGGATCTCTGTTCTGTTATATTGGTCTATGTCTCTATATTTGTGCCAGTTTCATACTATTTGGTTCCTATAGCCTTGTAGTACAGCTTAAAGTCTGTTAAAGTGATGTCTCCAGATTTGTTCCTTTTGCTTAAGGTTGCTTTGGCTATTCAGGTTTTTTCTGGTTCCAAATGAAATGTAGAATTATTTTTTCTAGATCTGCTAAAAATGACATTGGTATTTTAATGAAGATTGCATTGAATCTGTAAATCACTTTGGGTAGTGTGGTCATTTTAACAATGTTGATTCTGTCAATCCATGAGCATGATATGTTTTTCCATTTGTTTACATCATCTGCAATTTCCTTCTTCAGTAATTTGTAGTTCTCTTTATAGTGATCTTTCACCTCCTTGGTTATATATATTCCTAGATACTTAATTTTCTTTGTAGCTATTGTGAAACTCATTGAATCTTTCATTTGATTCTCAGCTTGACTGTTGTAAGTGTATAGAATGCTTCTGATTTGTATACATTGATTTTTTTAGTCTGAGACTTTGCTGAATTTATTTACCAATTCCAGGAGTCTCTTGGTGGAATCTCTGGGGTTTTCTAGATAGAAGATCATCTCATGAGCAAAAAGTAATAATTTGACCTCCTCTTTCCCCATTTGGATATCCTTAAATAAAACGATTTGTGTGTGTGTGTGTGAGAAATGGCAGATTTCAAGATTGGGACAGAGAAAATACAAAATGATCCTGGAATAACTTGTGGTACCAGAAAGTAAGGAAGTGCTCAGAAAATGATGAGGGCATGTTGAAAAGCACTGTAGACAACCTGAGGTAGCCAGTGGCTATATCTGGGATAATTTGAGCAATAAAATAAATGACAGTGATGGAATATAACCCATAGAATAAAATACATTTCTATGAGTTTGTACTAGTGTAAGTATATAATTGAATAAAAATTTAAAGGGGAGGAAGGAAAAACTCTTCATTATATTAGAATTCTGATTCACAAATGAGGAAAATACTATGTATTTTTTTTTAAAAATCACCATTTGATCAATGTCTCAGTCATACTTGTTGCAGGGAAGAATCGTTAATAGATTTGAAAATTAATGGAAAAAGTATCATAAGAAACAGGATATTTCTATAATTTCAAAGCAATTCCCCTATAAGATGCTTATTAATTATAAAAAAAAATAGTAACTTTACAGATGAGAAATCTGTCAGCACCTTAACCAAGTCATCAAAGTTAACAGCACCAATAATAATGCTTTAATATGATGCCCTGAGAAGGGCACATATCATTTCAATGCTGTTCCTTTCAAAAATGCATAAATTAAATTTAATCATGAGAAAGCATTAGACAAACCTAAATACTACAAAATAACTGGTCAACTGGCACTGGTCAGAAGTGTCAAGGTCATGAAAATCAAAGATGCACAGAACTGTCCAAAATGAGAAGTGATTAAGGAGACATGGCCATTAAATGCAATGAGCAATCTTGGGTTAGATCTTTAGTTAGAAAAAGGACATTAATGGGATCATTAGTGAAATTTATATGTCTATAGATTTTTTAATAGCATTTTCAATTTTCTGATTATGATAATTTTACTATGGTTATTTAAAATATTAATTTTGGTGGGAGCTGAATGAAGCGTATATTGGAATTCTTTGTACTATTTGCAAGTATGACATTGTTTCAAAATAAAAAGGTTAAAAAATAAATTTCATATATTTTAATTTAAAAGCATTTTATTAGTTGAAATGAACTTGTTTATCCAATCCCAACAAGACTTAAAATTAGTAAATCTGCCATTCTATTTTCACACATTCAAAATTTTGCATGATTTTAGGGGCTCATTTTGTGACTGCTTGAGATACTCTCTAGAGTAATAGAATTATTAATAATGACTAATTGAGTAACACTTTCTTTAACAAGAGGTACAAAGATAACAGACAATTTAATCTGCAAATTATAACTGGAATAAATACTTCCAGTTATAATTTAGTGCTGATCAGTAGTTTTTTAAACTTGAGATATCATCAGAATCACCTGGAGGCTGGTTAAAATGAAGACTCCTTGGCACCACCCTCTCAAGTTTCTGACTCAATAGGTCTGGGGTGGGGCCTAAGAATCTGCATTTCTAACAATTTTCCAAGTGATGCTGACAGGGCTAGTCCTGAGACTACACATTGATAAAACTGATCTAGATAATAATGTGGCAAGAGGAAATAAAAAGCTATACCACTGGAAGACACTTTTGATGGTCACAGCCTCAAAATACAGGCTGAGAAAAACACGAGATTTCATTTAAAAATTATAGAAAGCCCCCTCACCCACTCCTTACTATACTACCAACTGGTCTCCAGTATAATGTCAGTGATTACAGCTGAGAGAGCTGCAGACACAGAATGTCTCTGGGAAGCAGTACTTACAGAAGATCAAAGTTGAGAGGGGAGACAAAAACAAGGACACTAGAGGACTATAGTGCCTCTGCCATCTATAGCTACAGCAAACATCAAACACAGCCTGACTTCTACCCAGATGACCATCCTCACCCTAAGTTCTCACCCTAAGATCTATTTACCGCAGCTCTTATTACCTGATACAACATGTTCAGATTTCAACCAAAAATTGCAAGGCATGCCAAAAGACAATAAAAAATGCAGTATGAAGAGTCAGAGCAATCATTAGAACAGACGTAGATATGACAAAGATGTTGGATTATCACATAGGAAATTTAATATAACTATGATGATCATGTTAAGTGCTCTACTGCAAGAAATATAAACATGCAAGAAGAGAGATGTAAGCAGAGAGACAGAAACTCTAAGAAAGAAGTAAAGGGAAATGTTAGAAATCAAAAAATGTTGCACCGAAAATGACGGTTTTTCATGGGTTTTAAGTAAACCAAACATGTCGAGAGAAGAATCGGTGAGATTTCAAATATGTCAAAAGAAACTTTCCAAAGTAAATTGCAAAAATAAAATAAAATAAGGGAATACAAAGAAAAGAAGAAAAGAAAAGAAGGAACGGTGAAACAGAACAGAACATTCAAGGACTATGGGACAATACAGAATAAGAAAGAGATAATGATTCAAAAGAAATATCTGAAGTAACAAAGGCCAAGGATTTTTCAAAATGAACAAGAGACAAACCACAAATCCAGGAAACAGGAAACTCAGAGAACATTAGCAGGATAAATACAGCAAATAAAAAATAAAAACAGCCCACGCATACCTTAACCATATCATATTTGAACTACGGAAAACCAAAGGTGGAAAGAATATCTTTAAAGAAGCTAGAGAGTGAAAATATATCTTATTTATACAGTAACATGGATAGGGATTATAGCAAATATCTTGTCAGAAATCAAGAAAGAAGAATGTGGAAGAAAATTTTTTAAATGTTGAAAAGAAAAGTCCAGCAATCTAGAATACTATATCCAACTAAACTGTCAATCAAAAGTAAAAGAAAAATAAAGATTTTTTTTCAGATACACAAAAACTGAGATAATTCTTCACCAGTAGAATTTCCTTGCAAGAAATTAAAACAACTTTTCATGGAGATGTAAGTCAGAAACTCAGGTCTATATAAAGAAAGACACTGTTAGAGAAGGAATAAACGAAGGTAAAATAAAATATTTTCCTTGTCTTGTTCTTAATTGATCTAAAAGATAATGATTGTTTAAAGCAATAATAGTAACAATGAATTGAGACATTATAGCATATGAATGCATGAAATGAATGACAGCTATGTCATGAATGATGAGAGGAAAGAACTGGTAATATTCTGTTATAAAGCACCTAGATATCTGCATTATACATGAGGTCATAGAGTCTTGTTTTAAGGTATACTTAGATTTGTAAAAAAAAAAAGTATATTGTAAACTCTAGGATTGCCATTAAAAATCCTTTAAAACGAGAATAACTGGTTCATGAAGAGAAGTGATAAAATAGAATCATATAAAACTCAACTAAAAATAGAAGAAGGAAGAAACAAAAACCAAATGCACTGAATGGAAAACCCAAACCTGGTAGATATTAATTGAATTATATCATTAATCACTTTAAATGTAAATGTCCAGCTGGACATGGTGGTTCATGTCTGTAATCCCAGGGAGACCTAGGCAGGAGGATTGCTTGAGGACAGGAGTTTGAGACCAGCCTGGCAACATAGCAGGACCCTGTTTCTACAAAAAATTTGAAAAATTAGCTAAGCGAGGTGGCATGTGCCTGTAGTACCAGCTGCTTGAAAGGCTGAGGCAGGAGGATCCCTTGAGCCCAGGAGTTTGAGGTTACAGTGAGCTATTGTGCCACTGCACTCCAGCCTGGGCAACAGAGTGAGAGCCTGTCTCATAAATAAATAAGTAAGTAAATATGTAAATGTTCAAATATACCAAACAAAAGGCAGAATTTGTTAGAAAAGACCCAACTATATGTTGTCTACAATAAGCTGACTTTAAATATGAAGACTCAGATAGGTTAACAGTAAAAGAATGATGAAAGATACATCATGTTGTCACTAAAAAAAAGAAAGCTGAAGTACTAATATTAATTTTGGACAAAACAGACTTCATAACAAGAAATTTATCGGTGATAAAGAGAGTCATTGTATAATGATATATGGGTCAATTCCCCAATAAAACATAACAATCTCTAACTGAAGAAAAAAATAGACAAGTCCACTATTATTGTTGCATACTTCAATATTCCTCTCCCAGTATTTGACAGATAGAGTAGGAAGAAATCACTAAGGATATATATAGATGACCTGCAAAACACCATCAGTCATCTGGATCTAACTGACATTTGTAGAATACTCCATCCAACAGTAGCAATATAGACATTCATTTCAAGCTCACATGGAACATTTACCAAGATAGATGACATCCTGGGTAATAAAATGCACTTTACAAATTTAAAAGTATAAAAATCATACAAAGTATGTTTCAGACTACATGAAATTAAATTAAAAATCAATAAAAGATATATAGCTGGAAAAACTCCCAAATTTTGGAAAGCAAACAAAACACTTATAAATAACACCTGGGTCAAAGAAGTCTTGAGAGAAATTTCAAAATATTTCAAAGGAAATGATAATGAAAGTACATCTTACCAAAATTTTCAGAATGCAGCAAAAACAGTGCTGAGAGGGAAATTTATAGCATTAAATGTATATATTAGAAAATAAGATCTAAAATAACCTTCCATTTTAGGAATCTAAAAGAAAAGAGAAAATTAAGCCCAAAGCAAGACCAAAGAACCTAACACAAAATTAGAGCAGAAATTAATGAAATTGTAAATAGGAAAACTGTCAAGAAAATCAGAAAAACCAAAAGCTGGTACTTTGAAATGAGCAATAAGATAAAAAAAAAAAAAAATCAAAAAACCAAACAAAACACACACACACACACACACACACACACACACACAAGAAAAAGACTAACCAAGAAAAAAAAATAAGACAAAAACTACAAATTTAGAAATGAAAGACAGTTTATTGCTATTTATTCCATGGACATTAAAAGGATAACAAGGGAACACTATGAAAAAAATCTATGCTCAGTCATTTGATAACTTAGTTAAAACGAACTTGATTCCTTGAAAGACAAAAATGTGTTTCATGTGGGCAAAGTTTGAATAAGTGAAGTTTGAATTTTTTAGGAAAATTCACTGTGATACTATAAAGAAACTATACGTTTGTCAAAAAAACATATAAATTTGCCACACAGAGTACATCTGAATTCATGCAAATTTAAAAAGAAAATATTTCAGAGGTCAGGGGATCCCAGGATAGAATGCAGACTATGATAGAAAAAAAACTAACTGTATTACAAATATATGATACAATCTCACTGAAGTAAAAGAGGGGAAATGAGTGGAGTCTATGAAACTAAAAGCAAAATAAATTATCCAGTTGATAAACTTATTTTCCATCTCCATGGGTTAGTAATTATGGTACTTACATACATGTATACCTAAATTGGATGATTATGTAAATTGATGTCAGGTGGTTATAGACAGATTTCTCACTGTTGGCATGGGATTTTACAAATAAGCAAGTGGAGAAAGTTAGAATGACCAATGATTAGAATTGGAGACAGCAGTATGAACTCATGTTTTAACTTAATGTAGACACAGATGGTTGCATATGGAAATATTTATATAGGTATGTATACATGCAAGTTAGTATATACACATATATATTTCCTTGCTCTGTCATCTGAGAGGGTCTAGAATAACACCCTTGTAGCAATGGGCAGACCTAATGCTCAGGAAGTAAAAAATTGAGGGAACCAGGGCTCCTTGAAGAAAGAGAAGACTATTGCATTGAGATGGGACATACAAAGGATGAGCCTGGAGAATTTTGTAGTGCCAGAAGGTAAGGGCCAAAAAACCAAACCGAAGCAAAAACGCATGATAATGTCAAAGGAACATAGGAGCCAATTCCAAGGGCTCCCAATGGCCAAAGCTAGAAAGCAACCAATAAGGTGCTTTATGAAGTAAAGTGCTTTGTGCTTTGTGAATGAAAGAATTAACTAAGGATATCTTCTAAATTACCTTTATCGCTACACCAGGTAGTAAAGTGCAGCTCTCCTGAGGATAGAATGTAGCTGTCTTTCTAGTGCTCACCATCATTACAATACAGTTGTTTAAAAACAAATTCTGGTTATGTTGTCTTTGCACACCTTAAGAATCCTAGAACACACACAGGTGTGAGAAGATTTTAGACACATAAAAGTGAAAAAACGAAACGCCTCAAAATCAATATTGTCATGGTCATCATAACAAAATTAAACATAAAAATCAATATTCTATTCCTGACCTATTTTAAAAAGACTCTCTTCAGGATAAAGAAAGGTCATTCCAGTGCACCATGATGCAAGGTCAATGCCTGAGTCAAAATCAAATTTGCCTTTATAAGACTTCCACCGAAAATCCCCATCTCATTACTGCTGCGTAGTATTTTCACTTGAGGCCTATTGCAAGCCTTTGCAGAATGAACAGCAGAACATATATTGCAGTCATTAATGCAGAGAATACCGGGAGGGATAGTCAATAAATAAAAAAGAGAAACTTCTCCAAAAGAAGCTTTTAAGTTTATTAAGACAATGAGAACAAGAGACACTTTTCAGATGTATGTCACCACTCATATACTCAGAAAATTTTAATGCTTTATTTCCCCATCTTAATAGGTGGGTATAAGAGTTGGCACATTTTCAAACAGCCTAAGATTAAAGCCATATCTATGTCTGACAAACTTATCCAAATATACCGCAATAGTCAAACACTGCTGCTTTCATTTTTGTCCTGGGCTGTCTCTTCATAGAACATATACTGGATCCTGATATACAGAATCATCAGTTTAGATGGGGCGGAATCCTCTTCCCAATTTGGTTATTCAAATAACCAAATAACCGCTTTGGTTATTTACACTCCACAGGCTATTTGAAGCTGTTTATGCTGCACAGACTCCAGAAGTATACGTACAACACACTTTCACACATTGTCGTCATGGGATACTTTTTGGCCACCTATCCACACCACTATGTGTCTTTCCTCTGTGCTATGATAACACATGCTTCTATCATTGCACCTCACACATTTTAATGAAATTAGTTGTGTACAACTCTGTTTCTTCCAGTAGACTTATGTTCATCAAAGTAGGGGATTATATTTTATTCAAGTTTTTATCACCAGAATCTTACACAGGAATTAGTACAGAATAAGCCCTCAGAATATTTTTTGTAACCAAGTTGTTCATTTAATTTTTTAGACATCAGAATCTTAATCCCAAAACAAAAGAGCCTTACTTTGATTCGTACAATGCTAATAGATGAAAGAGGGCAATAAAGATTGCTTAATTCTGGTGTGAGATAATAAGAAGAAGGAATAAATGTACAGAATTCATGACACAATATAATTTCTCTGAAATATTGTAAGAACTAGAATAATTGTATTATAGCTTTGCAAAAATTAAAATGTATTGTGGATTTCTATCTGGGACTTCAGTCCTACTGCTACTTGATGCATAACCTAGATTTATATTTTTTTAAATATGTAATTATCTCATTTGTAATACAAGTATAAAATATTATGTTTGTACTTCCTTTGGTTTTTGAGACAGTTAAATAAGATAATATATGTTAATGTGTCTGATAACTTATTGAGCAGCACACAGGTTTAAATTAAAATTCATCATCTTGGAATAAGAAAATTAAGCTCTTATAAATTATTTTTTTGATTTCTTCTAAAGTTATTTATTTTTTTATCAACTGACTTACGATGTCAGTTTAAAAAGTTCCAAGTATTCTAGTCGGGAAAGAACTGGGAGAGAAATAATTATAATCTTTAAGAAAATTGGACATAACAGAAACAAACCATTCTTATTGCTTCTCTTCCACAAACAAATGCACCCTTAAATTCTATCTAAAGACCAATCAGTAGATGGGCAATTTGAGTAAACAATTTAGTCTTCTGAATTCTCAAATTACTTGCCCTGGGACAGAGAGGAGAATCAATGTCTTGAATTTGAATAATCTCCAATCTGAGCAGTGAAGGTCTTCTATACACAGATTTACAGAGTTAACAACACCAAATTCTTTTCCAAATAAAAACACTACATTTACAGTCCTTGTCTTTAGTGATATTTATTGTTTACACTGGAGATTACTTAGATAGGAGAGGTACTACTAAAGCTATTATTATTTTCTTGAAAAATACCGAGAGAATGGATAAGTGCTCTCACCACAAAATATGATAACTATGTAGGTTATATATATTTTAAAATATTATGTTTTACATGATAAGTACGTACAATTTTATCTGTCAATTAAAAATAATGACTATGAAAAAATACAAATGAAAAATTTAGAAACCTAATCATTTTAATCTTAGAGTCCAATTTATCTACCATTTCTTCTTTCATAGGTTGGTGCTTTTGGTGTTGTATCTATATATTCATCACCTTGCTCAAGTTTACATAGGTTTTTCTCCTAGAAATTTTATAGTTTTACATTTTACATTTAGGTCTATGATCTTTGTTGAGTTCATTTGTGTATAGTGGGTAATGTCTATGTCTAGGGTCAGATTTAAGCATGTGGACATCTAATTGTTCCAGCACTATGGCTTGAAAAGACCACTTGTCTCCATTGAATTGTCTTTGTACCTTTGCAAAAATCAGTTGGTTATATATTTTTTGAGTCTAATTCTGGGCTGTCTGTTCTGTTCGATTGGTTTATGTGTCTATTCTTTCACCAACAGCATGCTGTCTTGATTATTACCACTTTATAACAAGTCTCAAAATCAGATAATGTTAAGTCCTCCAAGTTTGTTCTTCTTCAAAATTGTGTTGGCTATTTTAGTTCCTTTAACTTTCCTTACAAATTTTAGAATTAGCTTGTTGATATTTAAAAATAGCTTGTGGGGATTTTGATTGGAATTCCACAGAATCTATAGATCAAGTTGGAAAGAATTGACATTGTTAAAATATTGTCTTCCAATCCATAAACATGAGATAGCACTCCATTCATTTGGATCTTATTTGAATTCTTATATCAGAGTTTTGTAGCTTTCAGCATATAGAGTTTATATATTTTGTTAGATTTATACACAAGTATTTTTATTTTGTTGTTATTGTAAAAGGTATTTTAAAATTTCAAATTCTAGTTGTTCTTGCTAGTATATAGGAAAGTAACTGTCTTTGTATCTTGAACTTGCATCCTACAACCATGCTATACTCACTTATTTTTCCAGGAATATGGGTTTGTAGATTATTTATGGTTTTCTATATAGACAATTGTGTCCTCTGGGAATAATGATAGTTTTCTTTCTTTCCAACCTGTATACCTTTTTTTTTCCTTGTGTTATTGTATTAGCTAGGATTTCTAATAAAACATCAAACAGAAGTGGTAAGACAGAACATTCTTACCTTCTTTCTTACTTGAAAAGCATCCAGTGTCACCATTAAATATGATGTTAGTTTTAGGGGTTTTGTAGTTTTTTTTTTTTTTATCAAGCTGAAGAAGTTCCCATTTATGCCTAATTAGATGAGAGTTTCTATCATGAATGGATGTTGGATTTTGTCAAACGCTTTATTTGTGTCAATGCCAATGGTCATATGATTTTTCTTCTTTAACCTCTTTATTGGTGGGTAACAATGACTGATCTTCAAATGTTGAATTAGTCTTCCATATCTGAAATAAATACCACTTGGTCATGATGTATTTTTTAGTATGTATTGTTGTACATGCTAATATTTTGTCGAGTATATTTGCATTAATATTCATGAGAGATATTGGCCTATAGTTTTTCTTTCTTCAGATCTCTTTGATTTTGGTAGTAAGTTGATGATGGCCTCACAGGATGAGTTAGGAAGCGTTCCCTCTGTTTCCATTTTCTAGAAGAGACTGTGGAGAATTAAAATTATTTCTTCCTTAAATGCTAGACTTCATTAGAATTTACCAATAAAACCATCTGGGTCTGGTGTCTTCTCTTTTGACAGGTTATGAATTGTTTCAAATTCTTTAATATATGTGGGTCTTCTTAGCTTATCTATTTTTTCCTTGTGTGAAGTTTAGTAGTTTCCTGTTTTTAAGGAATTGGTCCATTTTAACTAAGTTCTTAAATGTGTGAACCTAGAATTTTTCAGTGTTCCCTTATCATCCTTTTAATGCCCATGGAATAACTAATAATGAACTGTCTTTCATTTCTGAGTTAGGTAATTTGTATCTTCTCTCTTATTTCTTGGTTAGTCTGGCTAGAGGTTTTTATTTTTATTTTTATTTTTTATTGCTCTTTTAAAAGTAACAGTTTTTGGTTTTGCTGATTTTCTTTACTGCTTTCCTATTTCAATTTCATTTCATTGATGTATACTCTTATTTTGTATTATATTTTTTCTTCTTGCCTTAGGTTTAATTTGCTCTTCTTTCCTACTTTCCTAAGCTGGAAAGTTAGTATACTGGTTTTAGATCTTCTGTTCTAATATATGCATTTAATGTTATAAATTTCCCTCTAAACACTGTTTTTGCTGCATCTCACAAAGTTTAGTAACACATATTTTCATTTAGTTCAAAATATTTTAAAAATTCCTCTCAAGACTTCTTTGACCCAGGTGTTTTTTTTTTATAAGCATTTTGTTTGCTCTCAAAAATTTGGGGATTTTTCCTGCTATCTGTCACTGATTCCTAATTTAATTTCATGTGGTCTGAGAACATACTTTGTATAATTTCTATTCTTTTAAGTTTTTCGGTTTTGTTGTTTGGTCCAGAATGTGGTATATCTTGGTATAGTAAGGATTATTTTCTTGGAAAATTAATTCTATCATTATGTATACCCCTCTTTATTCCTGATAATCTTTGCTCTTGTTTGAAATCATATAATTCAGCTTTCTTTTGATTACCTTAACATGATATAATTTTTCCATCCCTTAACTTTTAATCTACATGAATCCTTATATTTAAAATGGGTTTCTTATAGAAAATGTAGAGTTGGATCTTATATTTTTATCCACTCTGACAATCTCTGTCTTTTAATTGGTATAGTTGCACCGTTCATTTAAAGTGATTGGAATGATGTCATTGGATTAATATCTTTCTTGTTTGGATCTTATCGTTTTATTGTTGTTATATTTATTGTTTCTTTTCTCCCTTTTTATGCCTTCTCTGGTTTTAATTATGTATTTTCTATGGTTCCATTTTACATCCACTTTTACTATACCAATTATACTTTTAAAATATAGTTAGTGATTGCTCTAGATTTTCCATGTTTACTGCTTTTTTAAAGTACTTTTTAAAATGAAAGATTAATGTACAGTCACATGTTACTTAATGACAGGGATATGTCCTGAGAAATGCCTCATTAGGTGATTTTGTCATTGTGCTGTCATCATAGAGTGTATTTACACAAACCTAGCTGGTATAGCCTACAACACACATAGGTAATATGACATAGCCTATTGCTTCTAGAATACAAACCTATACAGCATGTTACTGTACTGAATACTGTAGGCAACTGTAACACAATGGCAAGAATCTATGTATCTAAACATATCTAAACATAGAAAAGTTACAGTAAAAATATGGTATTATACTCTTATGAGACCATCGTATATGTGGTCTGTTGTTAACTGAAATGTTATTATGCCATGCATGACTGTACATGGGGAAAAGTGTACTAATACTAAGTATATAGCTCAATGAATTTGCACAAGGTAAACTGCCTGTGTCATTAGTACCTAGATTAGGAAATAGAATGTTACCATGTTTAAAAAACACTTTTAGTGTCCTTTACTAGCCACTACCAACAAAGTAACCACTATCCTGATTTCTCCTAGTTTTGATTGTTTTTGAAAAAAATCCTTAGGGGTTTAGTTCTGTTCTTGCTACTTGTGTTGGCTTGTACACGTGACAGTTCATTTTCTTGTGTTTAAACATCTCTGATTATATGCTCACGTTTGGTTGATCTTAATCTGAAACAAACCTGATTACTCAAACTGTGGGTGTTTTCCTCTATAGAAAATGTAAACTTGCTTTTTACTAGAAGCTGGGTGGCAAGGCCAATCACATGACTACATTAGCACCCTTCAAGGGTCTCTGGTTTAATACAGGAGTTTCAGGCACGGCTCCAGCACTGTGCTGATGGTCTAACGTTCATTCTTCCTACTGTAATGTTGATACTGACTTTGCTTATAGGATAATCTAACCCCTTGAGTATATTGACTTCTCATTGATCAGTTTTCAGATGACTTTTTTGGGGGGAGTGTCCTCTGATCTCTGTCATGCATCAAGGCTAAGCGTTGTGAAGCACTGAGCTATTTTTCTAGCAGAAGAGCCTCTTAGAGTCTCCAGTCAAACACAGCATTAGAAGCAGAAATCCATATTAATTTGATTCTTAAAATGTATAAACCAATACTATGCCTGTTACTTAAGCAGTGTTAACAGGAAAGTGTGCCAATATCATCACTACATATTTCTTAACTAACTGATTTTCATAAATCACACAGTTTTCTATTTTAGAAAATGGTCATATGAATATTTTGAAATAATTTTTTAAAAGGTAAGGCATAAAGTCACTTCAGTTTACTTGGAGTTAGTAAATTTAATACTCCAACAAAATGTTAAGTTCAGATGATTTTGAGTCAAAGAAATCTTGAGTTTTCAAGGACTGTTGCTATTTCAAGGTTCATTCGTACTTGTTTTTCTACATGCACACATAAATATTCTCTGAAACATAGCTGTCTTCACAACTCGTTCTCCACCACTAATCCTCTAGGAGCTGTTCCATCTTCCTCTTCCATGTGGGGTTCCAATTATCACACCAAGTTATAAATTAATGGCTAAAATGACTCAAGTATTTGATTGGTTCATAGCTTCATTGTACCTAGTGAGGTTGATAGCAAATTGTGCTGTACAATATGTTAGACAATTTGCGTCTCATGAACAAATGTGCAAAACTCTGCCTTGAAGATCAATTCATTCCAAAATTAAGATTGTATTAAGATAAATGGAAGTGTGTCCTCCCCATGCTGGTACTCTGCTTTACCAAGATAGCACAATCAGGAAAGTGGATATTTGATATTGAATTGCCTGAGAGGTATTTTTGCATTTAACGTGAATACTTAGGTTTTTTTTTTTTTAAGTTAGCTTTCATTGCCAAAATTCGATATAAACTATAATAAAAACCTAAAATTTTGGAACCTCTAAATTCTTACTCTGCTTTTTGATCAAGAAGCCCACTTAAAGACTTTCCTAAAGATTTGGTAGATGTTTGTTTTAGAAGAGAAAAGAAAAAGGAAATTGCAATTATTTTTTTCTGCCTTGCTCTTCAATCTTATTAGTATGATCCCAGAGAAACTAGGGGCAGTTATTCCTTCAGCTTCCCTTATTTCAAAGTTAGCACTGTTACCGCTATTTTATAGATTCTGATATTTAAGCTCAGATGGCTCCCCTGTTAAAACTATTTCTAGAATCTGTTGTTTCAGCCAAGAAATCTTTGTGTGCCATTCTCCTCACTTTTTTTCCTGAAAGTTAAACAAATGTCCTAAAATGATTAATCATGTATTATAAGAAACAAGGGCTAGGTGATGATGGTAAGATATGAATTGGTTCACTCAACAGAAATTAGAGTAAAAACTGGTAATATGGAAAAATATAATGGCAGTTGGGCAGAGGTATGCTGCTGCCTCTTCCCCAAAGAGTTTTTATTTCCCGTGACAAAATAACTATTCCAAAAATAATCTAAAAATTCTATAATAGTGCTGTCCACTGAGTTGAGGATGAATATGTGGATTACTGTTTTAAGACATATATTTTGGAAGAAAAGATAAGCCATATGGCTAGTGGGAAATAAAGCAATATTTGGGGCCAGAAAAAATGTATTTTCTTCTCTGTTACAAGGGACACGAACACCAGACTGTTAACTTTGGACTTTATCATAGTTATAGCAGCTAGATGAAAATGTCGGGTAGAGGAATGTTGAATGAATCCATATGCGGCTGTCAAAATGCAGGAACTGGCTGTACCATGGACTTGCTCATACAGACATGTTAAAAAGCAGATATTAAAGAGAAATTTAGCAAATCAACTAGATTATTGAATCTAATTTGTTTTTAGTTTGCACACTTAGGTAATTATGAAAATTAAATTCTGACCAATGCATAATATTTAATAATGGTTTTACCAAACATAAATATCAGTCCATTTGGGGCCAAACAACAAACATCAAATTTCTAATCTTTTCTTTTGGGTTAGAAAGTGGAATAAAGATGCTAATATTATAGTTTACAAATAAAAATATATGTTTCTCTGTGTTTTAGTAATGGCAGCCACAAAGATCAGAATAATATTAATATTGAAAGTCTCTCAAGCATTTCTTTTCTCAACCAATGGATACTAAAGATAGGCTCTTTTCAAAATTATTTGGGAGAAGAGTCAACACAGTGGAAGTCAACTAATAAAAAAAGATTCATGACAATTTTTACATAGTCCCAAATTTCTCTCTCTCTGCATAAGAGGACATTTCTGCTTTAACTTTGTTAATTGTGTCATTTTGGGAACTCAACAAGTTATATGATAATCAAGTTGCTGACTGAGTTGGTCATTTGCTTTCTCTACACCTTCCTTTTCCTTGGAAAAGGAGGTAATAGACTGTTAAACAGCTGAATGCACAATGATGTTCAGAACCTCAGGTTTCAAAGTAACAAGTGCCATCCATCATAATTTCTAGTCGAGCTAAAAGCTCAAATTCTCTTACTGACTCAACCCAGTAGATGAAGTCTTTATTCAATCCTTCAATGGCAGATTTGCTCACAGGCAGTCCTCAAATTTTAGATTCCTATTTTGGCATGCCTCCAGGTCCTGATCTAATCTAGAATAGGTCTATCCAAAGCTTTTACTTTTTCCAAGTTTTAAATGATTTCAAGACCATGTAAAATTTGGAACTCACTAACAGTTTAGGTCTAGGCAAGGATTGATCCAAATTGCTTTGCTATTTTTCTCAGGCTTTTTCTACTACCAGTATTATACTGAAAGAAGGCAACGTCTGCTGCTCAGTACATGACATTCTATTTTAATCATCGGGTATTAGTGTATATAAAATCAATACCAAAAGATAGAGGCTTTCCCTTTTTTGTGGGAAATGTGGATAGAGGTGATGTCATTCATTCCTATGGCTTTAAATTCCCTGTATTTATATCTCCAGCCCAGACTTTTCTCCGTAGTTCAAGCTTCTATATTCAATTCCTACATGAACAACTCTCCTGGTATTTCAAATTTAACTTCTCTGAAATTAAATTCTTTCTTCCTGCCTCTCCACCCCAACTTGCTTCTGCTCCTCCCTCAGCCTCCAACTCCCAATCTGTTCCTCCCTCAAACTTTCCTCTCTAAGTCAATGGCTTCATTAGCCTCACTACTAAAGCCAGAAATCACGTAGCCATCCTTGACTCAATCCTTTCTCTCATCTGCTACATTCAATCCATCATTGTATTAGTTCTTTTAGGCTGCTATAACAAAATACCATAGACTGGGTAACTTATAAAGAACAGAAATTTATTTCTTACATTTCTGGACTCTGGGAAGTCCAATATTAAGATGCAGGCATATTTAGTGTCTGGTGATACCCCCCTTCATAGATGGTCATCTTTTCACCGAGTCCTCACATGGTGGAAGGGGAAAAGGAGCTCTATGAAGCCTCTTTTATAAAGGCACTAATTTCATTCATGAAGGTTCAGACTTCATGACCTAATCACTTTCCAAAGGCCTCACTTCTTGATACCATCAGCTTGGGGGTTAGGATTTCAACATAATGAAGTTTGGGGGCATATTCAGTCCACTGCACTCAGCAAGCCCTATTCTATCATTAAACTCTATCTTCAATCCATCATTTCTCTTCCTCTACCTCCTCTGTTACCACTCTAATATATCACCACAATATTTCATCTAAGCTATTACAATGACTTCAGGTTTCCTAACTGTTATTCCTGCTTCCATGCTTGCCCCCTTTCGATCCTTTCTCCTCAAAGTGGCCCATGATACTTAGAAAAATTCATACCATGCATATAATTATCCTGCTTTAGATCTTTGCTGGTTTTCCACTGGACCAGTAATAAAATACAAGCACTTATCATGGCAAGCACTGCCCTACAAGATCTGGCTGAAGAAGCCTACTTAGATCTCATATTCTACCATTCTCTTCCCAGCTCAATAAGCTCCAGTTGAACTTGTCTTCCTTCTATTCCTCAAACATGCCAAGATCTCTCTTGCTTTAGGACCTTTGTGCTTTGCCTATGGCGCCCCTTCCTGACTTCATATGGTTGACTCCTTTGCATCTTCAGGTCTTGTGATAAATGTTACCTACTCAGGGAGATCTTCCCTAAGCTCACCAAGTCCTTCTACCTTGTCATTGTTTTCTCTTGTAGCACATTTTTTTTCCTCATAGCACTCACCTCATGTTCTAATTATTTAGTTTTTGATTTATTGTCTGTGTTCCTTAGAAGAATTTATGTTCCATGAGGTGTGGACCATGTACATATGTCTGTTGCTAATAGTTGTTGAATGAAAGTCATGATTATTTGAATGGATGAATGAAAGCTTATTTATTTTTTGAACCCTGATTTTATGACAACAGATTCTATATTATTTCCATTGTAACATTCTACTGACGAATCCATAGTGTTGCATGAACATTTGTGATTGATACTAAGATACATGGTTTGCCAGATTTCTTAAAATATCATATACGTATACAAAATGATGAGGTTGAAAGAAATTTTTACTTTCATAACAAAATCATGGATTATTACTCACATTTTGGATTATTTTAATTAAAAGATTATTTTCAATGTAACTATTCTGTCTTCTTCTCCTTCTTCTTTATTTCTCTGTCTATGCAGGCAGGCAGGACCCTGGGCCCAAGTTGGGGACTAGTATTCAGATATGGGGTGAAGAACACTTTTTGGAGAGATATGCTCTGTTGAGAGCCAATTCTGAAGAAAGTGTCTTGGGGAAATGCCAAGTTAAATTCCAGGCAGCCTGTCAACATGAATCATATAGCTGAAAAAGAAGCTCTGTATGACCCCCGAGGTGGAGCTCGGCAGACCTGACTCTAGAGAACTTAAAAGGAAAGGAGGGAATGAGTCCAGAATGAGTTGCTGAAGTAGATTTTAGATTTTGTCAGGTGTTTACCCCCTCTGGTGAACAAGATATGGTAAAAGGTGTTGACTTAGCACAATTAATAATGAGTGCAAGTACAGAGCAGATCACACTTCAGGTTCCACTAGAGACAAGAGAATCTACAGGGCTCTGAAAATCTTGACCCTTAAAATTGTAGGACTCTCTATTCCTCTATTCCAATGTGAATATTCTTTCGATAGTTAATCATTTGCCTCTTCCTTTTAAAAAGAATTCATCTTACGTGATCTATTTTAACTTTTGACTTTTTTTTTTTTTTTTTTGCTTGTATATCCCAATCTCATTAACACAAATGTGGATTGATGGAATATTTGCTTGTATTCTAAGTTTTTTGTCTGGCGTGTTATAATTTCCATGCATTAGAGTATCAATAATAGTTATAAATATAATGAATACACATATGTGTGATGAGGCCCTGGCATTTCCTTAAGTCAGGACCAACTTCATCCAAACACCAACCAGGAAAAGCCAACAGGGATGGGCAAGGATTATGCCTGCCTGCTTCTTCTCTTCATCACTTGCTTTTATTCTCCTTCCTTCATTAATTTACTAACTCAATACATATATATTTACTAATCACTTACTATGTGTATTGTTCATTGTGCTAAAGTTAACTTGCAAAACAAGAAAATATAAACTCTTAAGGGTCTTCCAATCAAGATTTTATTTGAACAATGAAATATACTCACATGAAAATATAAATATAGTATAAGGAGTGGTGCAGTTCTTATGATCTAAAATAATATTTTTCAAACTATAGATTGCCAGTCATCCTTTCCTGGGTCATAAAATAAATGTAATAAGTTGGGACTATACCAAGTAATAATAATAAAATAAATAGGAGATAATAGGGCAAATATCAGTGTGTACCACAGGTGATATATGTTATCATAAAATTATTGGATATGTATGTATGCCCTGTATGTCAATATGAAGTGTATACCTTACTGTGAGACAGGGTCCAAAAAAATGTTTGCAAGACACTATCCAGAGTAGTTTAGAGGAGAGACAGATTATTTTAACTTGAGTGGTCAAGAAAGCAAGATTTTGAGGGGCTGGAAGTACTTAAATGAGGCTTAGAGGAGATGGGATCACTTTTCAAAAGAAAGATACAGAAAAAGAATCCTATAATCGTGAATTAACTTATAACCAGAACAGAAAGTGAACTCTATAGAACCAGCTTATTCTTGAATGAATGACTACTCCAGGACCATTCTTCCAGAAACCTCTATGAAACACATGACCAATATACAGCTAAACCTATCTTTGATGCTACAGGAGAAACTTTGAACAGAGTTGTTCCTGTGCGGTACACCACACTTAGAAGGGTGATTCAAAACAGTCTTCTGTCCAATTGCTTGTTCCAAATATTAATGTATTTAAAACAGTGAGACTTTTTTTAAAATGTGAAAGGCCTGAAGATAAATACCCAATTCAATAAATTGAAAGTGATGTTTCCTTCCTCCCCCGCCACTTGTATTAAGTTCACTTGTGACTTGTATTGGACAGTGGCTTCTCTGAGCTGTATGGTCTAATATTTATCGGACAAAAATTCAAGGACTCAGGACATCTGATATATTTTAGTATTTTTTTTTTAAACAAAAGAAGGAAATAAAAAGAATAAAAGCAGTCAGAGTGGCCTCTGGAGAAGGAGAGCTGTTGTTGCAGGAAGCTTGTAAGTTAATGAAAATTCACCGGGACTCAAGAGAGATGGAGAGAGGGGAGAAAGGAGGAGATAGTGAGGCGGGGGGAATAAAAACTCTTCCTTTGCAGCTGGCCCTCTCCCTCATTTGTTGCTCCAATAAGCAGTAATTAGGTCCTGAGCTAATGGTGTCAGCTGATCTGCTGTTTTTAGGCTAGACCCAGAGGAATCTCCATGGAAACCCTGCTGGAGTCGTCCCCCCACCTGGATGCTGCGTGCTCCTTTCCGCCACCTGGCTGCCGGCGGGCCCGCTGCTACCTCCTCCTGCCTCTAACCTGCAGCCTGCAGCATGCGCACTGCCCCCGGGATCCCTAAATGGGACAATTCTGCCCGTGACGTCAGCGCCCAGCCGTCTCCACAGAAACTTTTGTCCCATTGGCCAATCAGAGAGCTTGGAAGGGGCCGGGGAGGGGAGGAGGGAGGAGAGGGAAGTGGGAGGGGTGGGGGTGAGGGGAGAGGCGAGAGGTTTAGTGTGTGGAGCAGCTTGCGCTCCGCCCGGGCTGTCAGTCCCGGCTCCAGCCGCCGCGAGACCTTCCCGGAGACGCGCGCACTCACAGCGCACCCCCGGCGCCCCGCGCACCCTCGCTCCCTTGCTCGCACACACGCGCACACACTCAGCCTGGCCGAGCAGGAGCCACTGACCATTTTGCAAGTGCCGGGACCAGCTGCGGCGCGGTGGGCACAAACACCCCGTGTTCCCATTCGGGGCTTTCGTCTGGGAGACGACGACGAGGAGAGAAGGTGGGCTGCGACGCGGACCAGGCGCCGGGCACTGGTCGGGCAGCCTTCCTGGCACCGCCGCTCCCCGGGACGGGCGCGGGCCTCGGAGGAGAGTAGAATAAAGAGGAGCGGCCGCAGCCGCTGCGCGAGGAGGATGGGAACTCCCCTATTTGCAGCTCTGGAACAGACGGATGGAAGTCCTGAATGGAGCAACTGCTGACTTCATTTGCTTGGAAAAAATCGTCCAGAGGAACTCATATTTGGCTACTCTGAGCAGTGGAGGGGGTGTCCATGACGTGGCAGGGGGAAAATAGACAACCGAAACCTCCTGTGTGAACTGCAAACTGTGTCCAAGCAAGGGGAAAATGATCATCTCTCTACATATTTCTATTTCACTCAAAGGGTTTCAAGCATCTGTATTATAAACTTACTTCTATGTCTTGTACCCAGTTCAGCAGAAACCAGAGGAGTCCTGTCTGGGGACCCCATTATTACCCGGGAGACCCGCAGCCAGCGGCCTGCCTTCGTTTACCCACGTCCCCCTGGAGCGGATGTCTGTCTGGGGTAGTACAGTTTATCCTGTAGAACCATGGCCAAATCTGCATGGATGCTTTGCTAATTTCCAGCACTTAACTCCCGGGACCTACATGAGGGGCTGGAATTTATTCCAAATGCATCCGAAGAAATGACATTTTAAACCGTTTTAAAAATATCTTTTAAAAAAAATTCCTGAAAACAGGATTTGATAGGCTTAAAAACATGACAGGTAAGAACTTTCTCTCTTTCTAGTCCCAGAACGCCCGTCGCAGGAAAGGCCGAAGCAGAGCAGGACCCAGGAGGAAGGAGAGCCTGGGGACCCAAGTGCCCTTCGGGGCTTACAGGCGCTCGGCCAGCGGCTGCTTTCGGGAGAGGCACAGCCCTTGCTTCTGGACCGCGGGGCCAGCGCCTGGGGAAGCTTCTGGGGCGCGCGGGGAGGCGGCGCTGCGCTCCACCTGCCCTGCCCCGGACGCAGCCTGGGGGCGAGGCGTCGAGGGACCAACCCAATTCAATATTAGGAATTTTAATAAACCAAGGAATGGGATTTTAATTATTCAAAACCTAGCTCCTCTGGGCCAGATGCTGTTGGGATGGTCCTGGTCACACAGTATTAAAGAGACCTATCACTAAGAGGACGAAAAAAGCGTCCTAGACATCCGCTGCAATTACGAATGAACCAGACTTGGTAGCACAGGGCATTGATTGCTGGTGCCCAACCGGACGGACCCTCCTCCCCTCTCTCCCCATTCCTCCCCCCACCCGAGGCAGCCTCCTGCGGCGGCGGCCGGGACCTCGCGTCCCTGCATCGTGGCCGGGGCTGCATTTTTCATGAGCCCGGGGTGAACAGGTGCGAAGTGCGGTGGGAGCATCCGGCCAGCGGCCGGGCGCGGGGACCATGGAGAGCGAGCGCGACATGTACCGCCAGTTCCAGGACTGGTGCCTCAGGACTTACGGGGACTCAGGCAAGACCAAGACGGTGACCCGTAAAAAATACGAGCGGATCGTCCAGCTCCTCAATGGCTCCGAGTCGAGCTCCACGGACAACGCCAAATTTAAATTCTGGGTCAAATCGAAGGGCTTCCAGCTGGGCCAGCCGGACGAGGTCCGCGGGGGAGGCGGCGGCGCCAAGCAAGTGCTCTACGTGCCTGTCAAGACCACGGTGAGTGACTCGCCTTCCTCTGTTATTTGTCTGCGGGAGCAGCCCGGCGGGGAGGGAGGAGGGGGGGAGAGGGGAGCCGTGAGCCGCCGTTGGCTCGTGTGGCCCCCACCTTCCTCAACCCCCTCCCCAAGTCGTCCCCACTCGCATTAGCCAGGCGCGTTTTCCCCACCGTGGAGTCTTTGTGGTCCTTTATTTTAAAGCGGCAGCGCACAGCCGGAGCTGACCGCCCTCCCCGCCTCCGGGCTCCCGGACCTGGTGCTGGAGCTTCTTTCCCCGGGTCGGGCGGCGTCCGGCGTCCTCGGGCTGGGCCATTGTCCCATGTCCTTCGCTGGGCGCCTGGCGCGTGTCCCACCGCCACCACCGCGCATAAAGGCCGGGCTAGAACCCCAGTCGCACGCTCCGATAACAGACGATTCTGATCGATCGCTAGTCTACAGCGTCTCCTTATTGGCATACAGCCCGAATGTGGCGCTAGCGGGAGACGTGGGGTTTTCCCCAGGACACTATCAGGTTTTATTGTTAGACCGCCGCCCAGGAGGCGCGGGGCAGTTCGAATGCCTTGATCGCTCCCACAGATCGTTGCCAACGACTATTTAGATTGTAGATAAGGTCCTGGAGACCCCCCCCCCCCCGTTTCCCTTCCTCACTCCCCGCTTCCACAAATAAAGCTGCGGCTAGAAGATGAACAACAAAGAGAGATGGGTTTGGGCGCGATCAAATGGTGTGTGTTTGTTCCTCTCTCTGGGGTTGCGCTAGGCTCATGGCCACAGCGCTCTAGCCCAGGCGCTGCGAGGTACTGGCAGGGAGAGCCCAGTATATCTCAGCTTCACACTGCAGACGCCCGTGGGGCTGGGGAGCGGCAGCAGCGTTGATTTTCTTTACAAGAAGATGGGAACTGTGGGCTACAAGTAGGATTGCACATCAGATGTGTAAGACCTTTCTGCATCTTGCTACGGTGGGTACTCGCCTGGAGTAGGGGTGGGGGAGGCTATCTGACATCCTTTGTATTTTTTGCCTCGCTTTGGGTTTCTTGAGCATTTGCTCTTTTCTCTTCCTCTCCTACTGGCAACTGTTTCCCCATGCAATATCCTGGAGGATGCTTAGAAAGGAGACGTCTTGAAAGCTATCTGTCTCTAATGGAAGTATATTAAATTGGAAATATGTGCATGAAAGGTTCCCCCCCCCCCCAGAGCATTGTTTAGAGGACTCAGGTTTGGAAATCAGTTTATGGTTTCCTGAGATTAATTAGAAATTGTTTGAAGGTTGTATATTTCTTTTGGAATTTATATAGAAAGTGGGAAATGGAAATAAAAGTGAAATGGAAACACATGAAAAAAGTTCTGTTGTTTTCTCTTTAATGTACTATTGTTAGGTTTCTAGGAGATAGATCTATAAATGTAGGCTTTCCCTTTAACATGTGGCACTGCTAAAGACAATGGTGAGATTATTGTCTGGCTTTACTAAATAACGAGGACTAGATTGGCGTGAATTAGAACTGAGATTTATTTACATCTGGATGAGCCAGAAGTCTGTTGTAGAGAATGAAGTGCTTTGAGTCGTTTGTATTGGGAGTAACATTATGAACCTGATGTAAAAATTAATTTATCGTTAAACAAATTAGAATTCAAAACATAAGAACTTATTTTCCTCTGGGCAGTACCAAGTTAACGGAATGAATGAAATAGTCATTTAAGATATATTTACCTAAAGTATGCTTTAATAATATTGTATGTGTTTTAAAGAAACATTGCTAGCTGGGAAGTTTGTTTTTCGCCCCTCTTATGTTAAACTTAAGTTCCTCTGTTTCATTGTCAGAGTCACTTGTGTATTGGTACAATGAGTTTATACTTGTATGGGTTTAGCTACATCCAATATGTGCATTAATGCATGTGTCCTTTTAAAACATTAATTAAAACCTCTAAATAAATTCTGTAACATTTTCAGAGGTACTAAGATAATCATGAATGCCAGTTATTCAAACCAGCATTCATATGCTCAGACACCCCTATTTTCAGTCAAAAATTATTGCAGAGTTGTTAAAGAATTACTGCTAAGACTTCTAATATGGAGTGACAACTCTGAGGGTAATAATAAAATAACACGTGTTCCTCTTTTCAGGAAAAATACCACATATTTATGGGAGATCTAATTCATCAGGTGATATTCTTAGATAATGGTTTCCATGTAGTTAAGAGCTCTGCTTTTCATTCAAGCCTGTTTTGAAATATTGAAGAGGTTTTTAATTTATGAACTCTTCTATCGCTCTTTATGAAATTTTTATACTGCTCCTGACATAGACCTATAGGCTCCTCCTTCTCTGAGAGACAGCCAATCATCCCATTTCAATGAGTTAAAAAATAAATAAAAGGTCCCCTTTTATCATGTGTTTTCCCATATTTTGAATTATTCTTTTCTTAAACATATGTTGATTTTTCTTTATAATGGCGGGAGTAAAATCACCAAGAAGACAAAAAATATATTTTCTTTTAATTCAAAGTCATATATCGATCAAAATAAAATACTGTATTTGAATGGTATTTTCAAGTAGACTAAGAATCATCCTAAGCTACTCGAGGTTTGAGCATTCTCAGCTGGCTTTGCTGTCAGGGAGAGATGCTTTGCTCCTGATGTTGCAGTAACCCACTGCTGCTGATAATTAGACATCATTACTACTACAAAAGGGGAAAGAGAAAAGGGGAGAGGACAGGCTGAGGCTAATTAACTGTTCTAGTTTAATGAAAGAAAGAGAGACTGATAGCACCTGGGAGGCTATACTAGAACAGAGTAGACACACTACATAGAGGTAATGGAAACAAGACTATCGTTCAGTCTCAAAGAAGCGTCTACATCTTATTTTCCCAAAAGAAGAGATATAGCTTTGCAAATACTCTCCCCTGCTAAAGCCTAAACTTAACTGATGATAAAAATCAAGCAAGCAACAGCTGACTTAAAATAAAGATGTTGACTACTGGAAAAGATAAACATGCCCTTTGATATTTGTCTTGGCCAGGTCCAAAGCTGAGGGGACATATCTGTCACTGATGTTTAGATTGCTCTGAGATCGGGGAGATACTGTTTGGTCACCAAGCAACAACATCCTGCAACTCAGCCATTTTAAGTCTGGAGTGGGACCCGTGATTTTGTGCGCCTGCCCACATGTGCATAGTGTGAGCATATAGATTATCCCATCTGTGTTTTTTCCATACTTCCAGTATTTATATTTCTTTCGTTAAAGGTGTCAAAAATTTAGAATAATGAAGTGATGAATGACTTAAAACAGTTCTGAAAAATATATAACAAATGTCTGACATTGATTGTAAGAAACTTTTAATCAGTACTAAATTCATTTAAGTATGGTTACTTCTTTGATAGTTCTCATTTAGTTTGTTTCTAGACACTTTTGATCTTGATTAACATTTTGTTTTCTGGTAACAATTAGTTGAAACATCACACTTATAATTTAAATTACCAAAACACATCATATCACTTGATATTATAAATGATAAATTTAGAAAATAACCAGAAAATTTATTAAACCCTATTTTTTAAAAGCCTACTGCGTTGTATAAAACATTAGGAATTTTGGTAAACTCATGTTTTTGTCTTTCAGTCTCAAGCAAAAAAAATAATGAGTACCAAAATTGTCTAATTAAATAATGTAAGTAATACTTATCTTGACCAATATTTGTAGGAACAGACACAAAGGTCAAAATTTTGCCTTTCTTGTATTTTTTCCTTATTTATTCTAATACAGATCATAAAATGAATCTTAATCCAGAAAGGAAGATATATTATCTTTACTTATGTCATTTATAAATGATGATTTATTCAGTTCTGCAATCTGTTTTCATGTTATTCTTGCTGTGCATACTACTAATTGATTACTGTACAGTGATTAGAATGAATATTCATGGACTAGTTCATGAACAGTTACTGTTTTTGTTCTCTGACTATGGTTTTGGTCATAAGTCCTTCATGCTACATCAGAGTGAAAGAAATAATACCTCACAACGAGTCTGTATACCTTTCCACCTGGTCTAACTTCATGCCTGAGTCACACATCACATATATTAAACTTTGATCTGGCATTTGCTATAGAGCCAGTTATCTATTGTGATACTTTGTATCTATGACATAGAGACAAATCATAATAGTAGTTAATGAGATAGAAACACATTTTTGCTTATCTTCTAAACTTCCATAGTGGGCATTGCTGCTGGTAGCCAATGCATTGTTCTCTTCATTAAAGTGCTTTGGGAGGACACTGTGGCATAGGATTTTGGGGTCAAACAGATCCCAAGGTGAATTTCAGCAATGTAGCTTCTTAGCTGACTTTAGTGGTTCCTTGTGGAATTGTTGTGAGGAATAAATCACCTATGACAAGTCCCTAGCATGGCACCATTGTCAGCTCTTAGGGAATAGTGGGGACCACCTTGGCTTAAGTATTAAGGGGCAAGGGACTTACAAAGACAATCCCCCTAAATATAAAGGGGAAATTAGACTCTGTGTATATGAAGACTAACCCGCACTTATTTCCTCAGGCACCAGTTCTTGATTTTATCCTTGGTTCTTTCTTGTCCTATTACTAACCACAATGGCGGTGGGGGCAAGATTCAGCACTCATATATATTCCTTTTATGAACTTCCTGAGCCAGCTGGGATTTTACTCCTCAAGGGTTTACTCACTGCATGGGATAGAGGAAAGATGAAGAAGAAAATACAGGGATATAGCAGCAGAACTTTCAAGAGTTTCAATCCTATGTCAAGATCATAAAGTCCTTTTCTTAATAGCTGTTGTATTTGTTAAGCCTTTTTAAACTAGGAAATATTAATGTGAATCTAATATGTTTCAGGTTATATTCATTTTCATAATTGTTGGATACCAAGATAAAATAAACTTAATGGCCATCATAGATGGCAAGAAACATGGCCTAGTGAGCAGAGTGTAGACTTTAGAGCATAATTTAAATTCTGGCTCTGATGTTTTCTGGAGATGTGAGTTACGTAAACTTTCTTAACTAAAAATACAATTTGCTCTTTGTAAGATGTCAGTAATGATACTTGATTTAATAGTTTTGCATAATAATATATAATATATACTAACATGTGATATATAGTATGTGCTAATACCTATAAAATTATATGTATATATGTGTATATATACATATACCAAAAAGCATGTGGTATATGCCTAACGCATGGTAAATGCTGAAAAAGTAGTTGTTTTAAGTATTATTAACAGAACAAAAAATCATGATGTGATTATGATTTGATATATATTATGAACTCAAAATCACATCACGACATGGAGTTAAAATACAAGATACATTCATATGTATGTGTGTATATATTATTCAGATAGTCTGCCTACTCCATTTTTGGAAAATAAAAATGTCTTTGTTTTTGTAAAAGTGACATCTTCTCATTATTTAAAAAAATCTGAGTGAAAAGGAAAGAAAAAATTTTAAAAATCACACCAAATCTATCATCCAGATACAACCACCATCATCAACTAATTCTGAACATCATTTTAGATGTCTATCTATATATACCAAATGAAGATAAGATATAATAATCAATAGTTACATACGGACAGGCAGAAATAATTTTCCAAAACTGAAATGATCATATGGTAATTTAAATAAAAAATATATAATATTTCTAAATATAACAAAAGAAGAAATACATGAAATTCAGTCAATTGTTAATAGATAAATGTTTCTTCTCAGAGGTATTTATTTCTGAAGATAATAGAAAATATTGAGAAAAACATTAAGAGACTGAATTGCATTTATTTTGCCAACTGCAAGTTTCAATTTTATATAATATCATTGACTTTCTCCAATGATAAATGAGAAACAAGCATATTTTCACTTCTTTCTGTTTCCTTGTTGCTTAGATACTGGTTTATATTACATTGCATTTATTATAATTATTATATATGATTTTATATTCATCATATATTATAATTATGTTTGCATTGTCAAGGTTTTTGATATTTCTGTCTAAGTATATAATTTCATTCCTACAATTTTTTTGCTGTTGTTCATTTTTAAATGCTTATCTCTTCTTTTACCTGGTTTTCTTTACCTCTGAATTCTTTGATTAGCTCTAATTCCTGATCATCATCTTTTTTTTCCTAAAGCATTCATTCATTCTATTCTTTGAGGTTTGTATGCAGTTGTGAATGTTCGTCCTTTGCCTTTTATACCTGAAGGACAATTAACCAGGAGTAGATTCTTTATTTCACTCTTTCCCCTAGAACATTGCAGATACTGTGTGTGCTGTGTAAAATTCTAAGGCAAAACGGTTTTCCCCAATTTCATGAATTGTTTACTTCTTTATTCCTCAAATGAAATCATTTTCCTAAGATATATTTGAAACCTTGTCTCACTCTGTATTTGTCCAGGGTAATTATGTTCCTGTTCATGGCTTTGGTCCTGTCTGTGTTGTGTACTTAATGCATATCTTCTGAAGTCCAGATCTGTACAGTTGACCCTTGCACAACACAGGTCTGAATTGTGATGATCCATTTATATGTAGATTATTTTCAATAAATATATTGGAAAGTTTTTTGGGGATTTGCTATAGTTTGAAAAAACTTTCAGATAAACTGTATAGTCTAGAAATATCAAAAACTTAAGAAAAATTAGATATGTTATAAATGCATAAAATGTATGTAGATACTAGTTTATGTGTTAAGTGACAGTTTTTGTTATTGGTAAGGCTTTTGGTCAGTTAGGTTTTCAGGGAGTCAAAAGTTATATGTGGATTTTTGACTGCACATAGCAGCACACCTAATTCCCAAGCAGTTCAAGGGTCAACTATATTTTGTATTTTCTGTTGGGTGTTACCACCAAGATATCCCCAAGTATATCAAATTGAACATATCCAAAAATGAATTTTTCTTCTCTCCATTTCCCCATCCTAGCTCCTCCAAGCTGACACATCTTTTTTTATCCCTTTTTTCCATGGATGGTAGCACAATTTGCTTACACATACAAGCCAAACATCTGTGTGGCAGGCTTGATTTCTCCATTTTTCTCCCTGTTTATAGTCAATACTTGACAGAGTATTGCTGATTCTGTCAACTTAATGGCTCCCAAAGCCATCAGTTTCCTACCATCCCATCCCATCCCTTCCCATCCTATCCCATACCATACCAGAAAATATACCTATTGCCTGATAATTCGGTAATTTTTCCCAAAACTGTTTTAATGGAAGGGAGTTAATCTCTAATACCTGGCATAATGTGTGATGCATTTTTGGTGCTCAGTATTAATGGAATAAGTAAAAATCACTTCCCGGTCTGATACCACATGATGGGACATTCTTAATTAATACCATACAACATCTTCTTATTTCCCACCACACACAGCTCTTTAATTTTATCTGTATCTGTCCGTCCATCTGTCCATCCATCCATCCACCTAGTCATCTATCCATCTGTTTTAACTGTGGTAAAAAACACACAACATAAAATTTACCATATTAATAATTTCAATTATACAGTTAAGTAGTGTTAAGTATATTCACATTGTTGTGCAGTAGATCTCCAGAGCTTTTTTTCTGTCACAACTGAAACTCTATTTCCATTAAACAACAGTTCCCCATTTGCCTCTTCTTCCAGCCCCTGGTAAACTATAATTTTACTTTCTGTTTCTATGAAATTGACTACTTTAGATACCTCATGTAAGTGGAATCACACAGTATTTGTCTTTTTATAATTTATTCATTTCACTTAGCATGATGTCCTCAAGATTCATCCCTGTTGTAATAATACATGACAGGATTTCCATTCTTTTTAAGGCTGAATAATATTCCAGGGTTTGTTCATTCATTTTTTGATGGCCATTTGGGTTGCTTCCACTTCAAGATAACTGTGAATAGTGCTGCTATGAACATGGGTGTGCAAATGTCTTTTCAACATACTACTTTCAATCCTTTTGGATATATACCCAGAAGTGGGCTTACTAGATCATACGGTAGTTTTGGTTTTAATGTTTTGAGGAACTTACATACTGTTTTCTGTAGAAGTTGTACCATTTTACAGTTCCGTCAAGGGTGTACAAGGGTGTGAACTCCTTCAGGCTAAGAAATGCTGATTTTGTTCCTCATCAGGAGTTCTTTAATGAGCATAGTTCTTCTTTAGCCAATTGCAAGTATTGAATGTAGTGCAATTAGTAATAACATATCAATTATTTACATTTATCACATTCGTACTATAGGTTAATGATTGGGCTAATCATATTAAACAAAATGCCCCTTTAATCTTTATAGTAGTTCTATGGTATTAATACTTTTTTTATTATACACATGTGAAAACTGTAGTGCAAATTAAGGTGAACTTCTAAAAATCATGCAGCTTGGGATGAGAAACTATTTCAGTTGGATTCCCAAAACCATTTGTATAATAAAACAGGTCAAGTTTTTAAAAGCATATTTGACCAAGATTATTTATGGTTTAAGAAATAGCTGGAAATACTTTAATGGTTTGTCTTCAAACTGTTAAAATAATTTACCCCAATTGCTAAAAAATAACTTGGACATCATCCCAATATGTACATTTTTATAAACTACATATATATACACGCACACCACTCTTCCCATACTTAACCTATTATAAAATATATTTAAAATATAAATATATTGGGCTTAGACTAAAATATAAATCCAAGCTTTAATATTTCCCTCTTCACCTCGATAGCTAATCTCATGCACTCCCTGAAGTATCCATACACCAGTCTGGAGACAATTATTCTAATCCTTAATACAGTATTGCCTAGCAGTAGAACATTGTGGTTAAGACCTTACACTTCAGCTAAAATATTGCCTCCTGAATTACAGGGGTGCCTCTGTAATTAACTATCACAACATTAAAATAATACCTTAACCATACAGACCCATAACATCTATAAAACAATTATAGAAGTTGGATGTTTGTATCAGAAATGAGATTATTTCGTGAAAGACATCTTTCAGGGATAGTGCACAGTCTAGGATAGCCAAAGTATAGCATACAGTGGGAGATGAGATTGGAAAAGTAGGCTGGGGTGAAATTATGGGGAGCTTCTAGTGCCATGTTGGTGTTTAGACTTCATGCTGTAGGGAATAGTAGCTACCAAAAGTGTTTGGGCAGGGATGTCGTGATTTAGGTAGCCTTGTGGATAAGAACTTGGTGTCTCTCGGTGGCTTATGAATGTTATGAAATATAAATCAAATGGATAAAAAATAAAAGTTAAACAGTTCCTTCAACTTAACATTGCTTGAAATATTATACAGATGTTAAAATCAAATTAACAAGCTTTAAATCAATATAATTCAATAGCTTGCTGTTGCTGAGTCATGCTCTACAGATCTCAGAATTTATTTATTCCAATAAAATATTAAAAATAGGACTCTGAAACTTAATAGATTTAAAGCCACTTGAAACGAATATGGATTAAATCATCTTGTAATAAACAGGGTTTTTTTTTTGTCGTGTGTGGGCTTGAGGAGAAATAATTGTTGACCTCTTATGTGTCACTTTACTACATCCACACTGCAAAGACTTCCCATTGGAGAAACACTTTTAAAAACCCAAGAGGAGACTATACAGAATACTTATTCAAACATAGACCTTTTCAAAGTAAAATGAATGCTACAAATATTTCTTAAAACATAGAGTTTATGCTTTAAAGCCACATTCTGAATTTTACCCCAAGTTGTTTCTTACATTTCTTTGAATTTTATACCTGTCTTAGTTCATTTTGTGTTGCCGTGACAGAATACCACAGACTGGGCAATTATAAAGAACAGAGATTTATTTCTTACAGTTCTGGAGGCTGGAGAGTCCAAGGCTGAGGGGCCCACATCTGGCGAGAGCCTCCTTGCTGCCTCATTCCTTGGTGGGAAGGAGGTAGAAGGGCAAGAGAGCAAATGCAAATGAGAGAGAAGGGAAGGGCGCCAAACTCATCCTTTTGTCAGGAACCCACTTCTGTAATAATTAACCCATTCCTGAGATAACAGCATGAATCCATTCATGAGGACAAAGGCTTCATGATCTAATCATCTCTTAAAGGTCCCACTTCTCAACACTGTTGCATTGGGGATTAAGTTTTCAACATATGAGGCCAAGTGCAGTGGCTCAGCCTGTAATCCTAGTACTCTGGGAGGCTGAGGCAGATGGATCACTTGAGGTCATGAGTTTGAGACCAGCCTAAGCAAGAGTGAGCACCCATCTCTACTAAAATAGAAAAAATTAGCTGGGTGTGGTCGCATGGCGGGGGACATAGGGGAGCGTGGTGGTGTGCGCCTGTAGTCCTAGCTACTTGAGAGGCTGAGGCAGGAGGTTCACTTGAGCCCAGGAGTTTGAGGTTGCTGTGAGCTAGGCTGACCCCACAGCACTCTAGCCTGGGCAACAGAGTGAGACTCTGTCTCAAAAAAAAAAAAAAAAAAAAAAAGTTTTCAACATAGGAACTTTGGTGAGTACATTCAAACCCCAGCAATACCCACATGCCTGTCTCTGCCACTAAGGGTTCTTCAATTTTTGTACTTGTGGTAGGTAGAATCCTAAGGTGACTCCCAAATAACACTCACCCCTGTATAAGCCCCGCCCCTTTGAGTGTGGGGAGAACCTGTGAGTATAAGTCCCATAGCTTCCATAATTATGTTATATGGTAAAGTTGACTTTAAGAAAGATGGATCTTTCAAGTGGGTTTGATCTAATCACATGAGCGTTTTAAAAGCAGGGGATGTTTTATTGGCTAGTCACAGAAGAGGAAGTCAGATGGATTTAAAACCTGAAATGTGTTATTAATGCCAGGGAGGTTCTCTCTTGCTGAGATAGAAGGGACCGTGTGGTTTTGAGCTGAGAGGAGCCTCTGGATGCTGAGAGCCTACTTGGCCAACAGGTAGCAAAACCATGAGGACCCCACTCCTACAACCATAAGGGAATGAAAGCTGCCAACAACCTAAGAGAGCTTGCAAGTAGAGCTTTCCCTAGTGGAGCTTCCAAATGAGAATGCAGCTCCCTGACACCTGAAATTCAGCTTTATGAGAACCTGAGCAGCTAAAATGTGCTGGTCTTCTGACCCACGGAAGAGGCGAGATAATGTTTGAGAAATTTTAAGCCACTAAATTTGTTGGAATTTGCTACCAGTAAAAGATAACTAATACATAGTCCTTTAATGTAAAATTTCCCAAAACCATTTGTATAATGAAACAGGTCAAGTTTTTAAAAGCATATTTGACCAAGATTATTTATGGTTTAAGATACAGCTGGAAATACTTTAAATGTCCTTTCCCTCTAATACCTAATGCATTGCCATTTTTATAGTTTTTGATGTGATGGTCAATAATTTAGTAAAATATGTATCTTCTGACAGACCATTTGACATATTTAGTGACTAATGACTCCCATTAGAAATATATATAAAAAATTTATTTCTCAATGTTTTTCTTTTCAAGTATTATTTATTACATTATATTCCATCTGCTAAACAAGGTAGCTTACTAGTTTAGGTTTTTAACAGTAGGATAGAGACAAGGAAGTACACATATCAGAAGAAATTATTATTCACATAATTATAATTAATTTACATTAACTATTTTTGAAAATGTAATAGAAAATATAAAAATATAACACCTGTTCTTATTTATTAGAAATAACTCTTCTATAATTTTATTTAAAACATTTTAAAAATATGTGCATTTTGAAGAAGAGCTGCCTAACATCTGCAGAATAGAATATAGCAAACAATAGTCATAGACAAGTCTTTTCCTTTTGTTAGGGTATTAGAAGTAAGTAGAAATTAGATTCCCCTCTCTATGTTGTTTTGGTTTTTTCCCCTTTCTCTCTGAGGTTTATTCAATAGGCTCTTATGTTCCACTCTTCCTAATTTTAATCAGGTATACATTTGTGGTAGTCATTTTCACAGTTAAAGATTTTGGATGTGTTTTGGAGCTATTAGAAAACTGGAAGGTTGAGGAAGATATTCAGAGTTTAAGTTCAGGAAGTTGAAAGCTTAATTGTCATAATAAGGAATAACCTTATTGGTTCTTACTGGACCTAACTGTAGTTGCCAGATGGCTGGAGGGTTTTAGGGGTTTAATCTTGGGACATGGGGCAAAGCTAAGTGGCACATATGGGGATCTAATGCCTAGTCTGGTCATTTTAGTACCATGCTCCACCCAATTGACCTAATTAGATGAGATTTTCAAAACTAATATCAAAGGTTTGTTTGAATATCAGATGTGGGTCATTGTTCTCTTTGCAGTCTCTGTTTCCATTCTCATTGGTGTTTACCTGGGGCCAAGAAAGGAGTTTTGCTATGTTTGTTGTAGCTCATTTTTCTCTATAAAAGCTACCATTACAAAACAATTAATTTGATTGTGTTTGGTTTCATTAATTTGGAAAACGTAATTCAGAATTAGCAGTAATTTTCATAGGGGTAAGATGATATTTACCCTGAACTACCTATTAAAGGAGGATTTATCTGCAAATTCCTAATAATAAAATAGCAGAGGGGCCATGCATTTCTACTATAACAAGAAAAAACTTTTTCTTAAACTGGCTCTATCCTCATATAAACAGTTCATATATTAATATGTATTCCTTTATAAATGGCTCTCTGCTTAATAAAGTAGGTGCTATGAATAATTACCCTTTAGCTAATTTGCATTACTCTGTTATCATACATAGAGTATAACAATAATATGTTCCCTAGAATTTTCAAATAAGAAAAATAAGATCACCCTCTAAAATTTAAAATCAATACAGTTAATCAGTATCCAAAGTCACTTTAAAGTGACAGAATGGCTACGAAGTTATAAGACTATAACCTGATTGAAACAGAATTAAAGCTCTGATATAGTTTCATTAGTGAATTAAGCAAAACTCTCTCTTCCCTCTGTACAATATACTGACTAATTCCCAGGGCCTGGACAGACTCACTTATAATAGTTTACCCTGTGGTTATTTGAGCTTTAAAATTGAGTTGTAGGCATAGAATTTGTTATGTTTTTCCCATACTTTTTTTTTTTGCTAATTTCACTTATAATTATTTGATTTAAATATCTCACAAACTGATGAAATGAGTTCAAGAACTTAAATTTAATGCACTATGAAGACTCAAAATAAAGGTGAATTACTAAAAAGGCCTGTGGAAAATAGAAAAAAAATAAGAACCTGGAAGGTTTCTGTAGTACCTAGTTTGCTTTACAAGTAATGACTAACTTCCCATTCTACTTTAAAGAAATTGAAACTGGAAATCACAGACAATGCATTATGGAGAGTTTATATACTTGCAATGCCAATCAGTGGACCCATACTTAAAGAAAATATCTTTGTTCTATCACAAAAGTTTATCAACTAATTATACATTAATATATATTAAATAAAATTTAATATTAAAGTGTATATGTATTATCTTTTATGCCTTCCAACTTTACCTTCTTTTGGTATACTGAACAACTTCATGGTGGATAACAAGAGCTTTTCGAGTTAACATACCAGGTGATAATAAGTAGTGTTCATCACCCATAGAGCTATGAATTAAATATATCAATACTGGATGTGCCCATAAATAATATATTTTCTTGGTGAGACAGAACTTAGTGGTTCCTGAAGGTTTTATTCCTGTTATGGGGGAAAATATTTTCATCTGCAAGAGCCTGAGGGCTCTTAATTACTTGCTATTATATTATCCTCTTTAAATCCATATTTAACAAGCCCCTTTTGATTATTTGGATTCCTAACTAGCTTGACCAAAGAAAGAGAATGCACTGGTTGAACTTTTGCCAATGATTGGAATATTTGACAGTTGTATTTCTCAGTATAAATTAAATCTTGGGTTTTATATCACTTCAATTTTTTGTGAGTTTCAGTTAAGTTCAGTGTCCGTATTTTAATCAACTTACATACACTGATGAGATCTCCAAAAAAAATCACTGATGGCTGTTGAAGAGGGAAGGGGAAAATGAATGCTAAGGAGGGAACCAAACGGGGCCCACTATAACCTGACTTGCTGAGAGATTTTCCTTCTAGTCAACCATTTTCTCTTGGTTTTCGGTTTCCTTGACATCCTGGCTGCTCTCTTCTAATTGGATTATTTTCTAAAATATAGTACCTAACATACTTTTCAGAGTTATAACAATGGTTTAATATAGCTTTCAATTTTGTTCTTTTTCATTTAAAATTATTATTAATACCATTAACATTTTTCAATATTGCTCCGTAGTACTGATATTTATTTTGATGGCTTTACAAATACTTAATCAAATATCTGTACTATAATTTGCCATTTTCATATGATGTGTCATTTTATTTGTTTCCTGTTTTAAGTCTCCCTGCCCACTGAATTATAACTACTTTTTCATTTAAAAAATGTAGGCGTTTGTGTTTGCGAATTAGGATTGAGTTTTTTTGAACCTTGGAGGAGTTTACATGAATCTTCTTAGTAAGATCCCAACAATTTTTTTTTATTGTTGTTCCTGTCATCTAGCTCAGGACATCTTATAGTTTACCATGTTTACCAGTTACCTGGGGATCTTGCTAAAATGGACATTCTGGGTCAGGGTGGGTCACATGATTCCTTGTTTTTAAAAAATTACCATGTGGGATTCAGTGCTGTCCAAGATGGTATAAGCTCTCTGTGGAATATCCCGTCCGCTGATTACACCCAACACTCTGGAAAGAACATAAACCACAACTGGCTGAAAATTCCGAAAAGCAAACAATAGCAGGGAGAATGGGAATGGAAACCAACTACAAGTACATAGTACAAGCGGTAAGATTTCTGTCCCCTGCTCTCTTTTATCTCCTGGATTTAATCCAAGGTGAGCCTCAGTGATGGAACTACACAGAGTGGACAGTACAAATCCTGAGTACAATTTCTAAACCTCTATTAGTCCAGAGGACCAGGAAAAGGGGCCCCTGCCACCTAGAGAATGTGAGGACATCACTATTTCTTTTTTCTCCTATTTTTACAAATCGCCCACCCTGAGGTCAGCCCTAGTCATGGTGCTTCACCACTGATGTGATAGTAGCAATGCCAGCAGAGAAGAACCTCAAAATTCGAGTGGAAAAGCTTATCTCTTTGCCCTGAGGAACATGTAGCAAAGAGTCCTTGTGGCAAAAGAGTGTGTGTGAGATCCCCATCACTACTTTCTGTCTTTCGTACTGCTACATTTTCCTGAAGATGGCCCCAATTCCATGGAACTATGCAATAGTGCACAAAGCTAAAACTTGAAGAGGAACTAAGGTTTTTAGGTGAGTGGAATAAAAATATGGGAATCTGCTTGGAACCAGAAAGCGTGAGGGGAAATTCCAGAGAGAAGAACCCCTAAACCTTGTATTAACTGTTCATTGTCAAGCTATGAACGTGCAAAATATGTCCAAAGCACCATGGCAAAGTCTTTGAGAACCGAAATATGATATAAATCACTGCACAAGTCTTAGACTAACCCCTGAGCTGCACATATGCAGGGTAGACCCAAAGGAGCATAAGAAAATTTGAAAACTGAACTGATATTAAATCACTACCATGAAGGCAAGACGGAACTGGTGGTGTGAATCTGATAGGATTTACTGCATGCTATCAAAATACAGCATTTTTTTTCCAGAGGATTTTAACAGGACCCAGAGTCTCACAACATAATATTAAAAAGGTTCAGGATATACCTGAAATTATTTGGCATATAAAGAACAGTGAACATGGGACAAATTCTTAAGAGGGAAAAACATCAACAACCTGATACCAACCCTGAGATGGGCCAAATGTGGGAATTATGAAGGATTTTAAAGCCGCTATTAGAATCATAGTTTATGCAGAAAATGCAAACAGTTTTGGAATGAATGAAAAGGTAGACTTTCTCAGCAAAGAAAGAGAAACTGTAAAAAATAATCAAATGCAAATATTTGAACTAAAAAAACTGATAAAATTTACTATATGGGCTCAAGACTAGAATGGTAATGACAGATGAAACAGTAAGTTTAAAGATAGATCAATAGCAATTACCCTATCTGAAAAACAGAATAGAAAAAAGTTAAAAAATAAATATAGCTTCAGGAATCTGTGGGACAATATCAAAAGGTCTAACATTTGTACCACTGGAGTTATAGAAGGAGAGAAGAAAAGAATGGATACAGAAGAAAAATTTGGAAAAATAATGGCTGAACATTTCCCAAATTTGTTGACAGACCAATTCAAGATGCTTGGTGAAATCCAAACAAGATGAATTCAAAGAAAATTATTCTAAAACACATCATAATGAAACTACTGAAAGAAAATCATCTTGAAAGCAGCTAGGGGAAAATTACCCATCATAAGCAGACAAACAATAATTCAAATTACTGCAGACTTCTCATCAGAAGCCATGGAGCCCATAGGACAATGATAGAATCTTTTTAAAGTGCTGAAAGAAAAGAATTGTATATCCAATGAAATTTTTTTTTAGGCAGGAAGGTGATTTAAAGACATTCTTTGATGAAGAAAAACAATGAATTAATTGCCAGCAGACTTAGTCTAAAGTAAATGCTAAAGGAATTTCTTTAAGATGATCCTAGAAGGATATTTGGAGCTTCAGTAATATAGGAAGAGTCATAGAAGTGATAACTAGGCTAATTTTTTATCTTCTAAATTTTTTGAACTATGTACTACTGTTGAAAATAAAAATTATCGCATTCTCTGATGGTGTTTCCTATCTATGTAGATGTGATGTGTATAACTCTACATACACATATAGGATGTTCCCTGACCAAAAAGGGTTTAAACTATAAATCCATAAGAGAAAGTTATCTGGAAATTCCTCAAATATTTAAAGATTAAACAACATGTTTCTGAATAATCCATGGGTGAAAGAGGAAATCTCAAGACAAATTAGATAGTATCTTGAGATGAATGAAAAATGATATGTAACATATCAAAATTTGTAGCATGCACCTTAAGCAAGGCTTTGAGAAAAATTTATGGCAGTCAGTGCATATATTTCAAAAGATGAAATGTCTCAAATCAATAATCTAAGTTTCTACCTAAGCAATGAGAAAAACAAACTCAGTGAAACTGAGTGAAAGCAAAAACATAATTTCACTTAATGCCTGGTAATCTTGGCAAATACGAAGTGCCCTTTTGCCTGAGGTTTTAAGGTTTGAGGCTGGTCCATATAGTAACAGCCACAGAGTGGGGAGGTTACTGGGTCTTGGTTATCTGCTGATGGCTCTGACATCTGCTTATATACACATTTCCCCATACAATTCGCTTCTATCATGCAGATTGGTAATGTGATACATTTGCTTCTGAACATAGGGAATACACAGCTTCGGACCCTCTTAAATATTTTGGCATCTTTCTTGAAGTCATGGGGTGAATTCACCTACTCTCCTGGAGACTGTATCATGCTAATATGCATTGGCATTTCAGTTTTCTCTGTTCTTCTGCTCACAAGCCACTTTGGGTGTAGAAAACTTTGAAAGACATGCCATCCTCTTGCTACATATGGAATTTCAGCAGTTCCCAAAACTATCTGGGTTTAGCTTCCTAGAATTCTCAGACATTAGGGAGCATAGAGACCAGGGCTACTTCTCAAGAATCCATGAATATATGTTACATGTTCTTCCTTTCATGCCTCTGTCTTCACCCACTGAGAGAACTTTTATCTCATTGGAAGTATGAAAACTGTTTATTACATCATCAACATTCCTTCAAGTCTTTATGGCATAAACGTTCTGTGATGAGTTCTCCAGACTTTAGGCGTTTGAAGCTCAAAAGCTTAGGCTCCTGCAATTCCAAGTAAACTTTTGCAACTTAAAATCCATTTGTTTCAAAATCCTTGAACATTTTTAAAAAATGAGTTCCCATAACAACCTTTATCCAGGACAATGAGGATGGAATGTCCTAACAACCTGGTTTAGAGAAAGGACCAGAATACACATAGAAATGCAAATGAAATAAATCAGTTAACACTTCACAATTTCTCCTCAATATATGTGAAATGAGGACAGTAAATGGTATCTACTTCACAGGGTTATTGTGATGATTAAATATGTCAATGCACATGGTGCATGTGACAGTTTCCGACAACTAGTAATTTAACTATTCTTCCTTTTTCCCCATTATTGTAACCTCCTCCTTTCTTACACAATCAGTATGAACATATGGGACTTACTCAATTATCTATGAAACGATTCAGAAAAACAGTGTGGTTGAAAATACAAGTAGTATTTTCAATGCTAATGTTTATAAACTATAAAAGGAATGACTAGATTTTTAACTCTAGAATTAAAATATTGAAATGAAAAAGGTATATATCTGTTACTGTAAATCATGTGGACATGTAATTTATTACTTAACAAATAATTGCAGTCTGGTGGACTAAAGGGGACATGTCTCTCAAACATAAGCACCTTAATGGCAGTAACACTTACCTTAATCATCTTAGCATCCCTAGAACCCTGTGTGGTATCTACCTCAAAGTGCTTCGTAAGTATTTAATGAAATAATAAAATTGTGGCAACAGTGGGATTTTGACTGATTTTTTTTTTAGGTAAATACAAGTTGAAATCAACTATACTGGTACTAAATCTCTAATTGATTATCAGACTCTGTACAAATACAATTTAATGAGGTTGTTTTACTCAAACATTTTTAATGCTCCAAAACAAAAAAAATAAGCAAATATATTTACTGATAAAGAAAAAATATTTGTACAAATCTAGGTAATAAGAAAATTTTCCATATGGTATAAGCACATATCTACATCTAGATCAAGAGAGGTGATTTATTTCTTGACTCGAACATTAGTAATAGAATATTGGTATTCTCATGGCACTGAATACAAATTTGCATTATTGATACTGATATATTTAAATTATAGATTGAAATAGAAAATTTGTGAATATATTTTAAATATAATTCTAGCCTTGCAAGAATTTTGAAAAATTCCAAATCGCTCTGATGGAACTGAGAACTACTATATGAAATTTGTGAAACTCAGGAATGTATTGGATATGACTCAGTATTCATTTGGGTGGGTCTTGGAATAAAATTATAAAAGAAACCATGAAAGAAACAAAAATATGTCTAATGGAGAAGGGATGCTAAAGAAAAATATCAAATAATTAGAATTTATTCGATGTACTTTATATAACTAACTCTGTACAATCCTTAGAAATGATTATGTTGCTTTTCTGGCTCTTGGGATAAATTAATACAATTCCTACCATCAGGTCCCAGTGGCAGTAAGGTAGTGGGTAAGAACATGAATTCTAAAGGCGGGTGACTGCCTGGGTTTGATTTCCAGCTCTGTCACATGTTGGCCTTGTGACTTTTGGCAACGTAGTTAATGTCTCTGTGCCTCAGTTTGTTCAAGTATAAACTGAAGGCAGTATCTACGGGATTTTGATGAAGAGTTTTAAATGAGATGATATTTGTAAAACACTTAGAAAAAAATGCTTGGTACATGATAAATGCTATAGAAGTAATTTCTAAGTAAAAATGGTGTGTTTTTGGAAACAATGATGTAAAAAGCCAACTGAATATCATTTTTCTCTCCCCCATCTCTCTCTTCCTATCTTATTATACAAAACATCAATGCTTTATATAGAAATTTAGAAGTGTAATTTTGTTAATTTGTTCAAATTAAGACAACAGTGAGTCTTGTTTTTGATCAGAAGCTGATCCTCAGTTTTGAAATTTCTTCTCCACCATAAGGAACTGTTTTCTTGGTTATGGCCATTCTGGAAAAATGAAATCCCTCTTTCCTCATGGAAGTCCTCTTGCTACATGGAACTCCCACATGGAATGCTTTCATCGAATGAGCCAGTTAATTCATTCTAACAATACATTTCTCATTCTTCCCTCTGAACTGATCATCTCTCTTACATTGGCAGCTGACTTTTGGTACCACAGTGACATGGCATAAGAATATAACCTGAATGGATTAAGAGCCAGTGTATGCAATACATCATTTTCTCACAGGGATTCTTTGATATATTTTCATTTCATGAACTAGAAAATTTTAAAAAAATGAATATGAGACCAAAACAAATTTGCCAAATGTTTGTTTTGCCATATAAGGATATAAGGGCATTAAAAAAATAAACTATTATCTATTTACCAAAATTTTATAAAATAACAGACCATTTAACTTCACAACAACAATAACAACAAGAACAAATTAGGAATGATTTACAGTCAAGATTTTTAAATTGAATAAGTTTAACTTAATGAAAATTTTACTTTTACATTATTTTTATTATTTCTTCTCAAAAAGTAAGAATTATATCATGGACTGGCACAAGTATGGGACAACCCAATCTCTTTATGATGCATATTTTGTTTGGTTTCTTTCTCAGGATATATTGGTTGTAGAGGAAAAGCCAATGAAATGTTGTCAAATCAACATGGCTTGTGGTCCAATTTAGAAAATGGTGAAAGCAGTAGCTCAAATTGAAGTTTCTGATGAGCTCTTCCTCACAGTAGTGTTTTTCCTCTCTGATGAAAAGTAAAATGTTTATTTCTGTCAACTCTTATTTTTCTTACTGCTGTGATGACACTCTGCAGATGGTGCCAGGGGCTGAAAAACAACAAAAAAATTACTAAAATGAAAAATGAAGATAAAGGTAGAAATCCTATGAAAGGAATGGTAAATATGTACTATTTACCCCATTTTAAGATGCTGCTGCTGTTATCGTTGGTAACAGGCTGAAAAGAGTTAGTTGACAGCAGCCATTATTTACAGTGTATTTCCAGCTAGCCCCCACTCCCATTCTGACTGTACAGTTTGATATGAAACAATATTTTTTAATGCACAATTAAATGAAAGTATGCTTTGCTGTTTGATTGTAGGAAGCCTTCTTCCCACCTCACAGAATTCACTAAGGTCACTGTTTTGATAGTATTTTTTTTGTTTTAACCTTATGCCATAATAAAGAACATTCTAGAATATTCAAATCTTTTTCAATTCTAACAATGAACTATACCACTGACTTCTGCACTTGTGTCATCATAGTTAGAATCATAGGCTCACAGAACATTGAAGAGTTCATCTTCTGGTGTCATGTAAGAGTTATATGGTTATTATGGTTTGGGCTGGGATAGAATGTAGTAAAAACTACATTTAATGCTGTGGATACAGAGATTCTTTCCTTAATTAAGGAGCACTTTGTTATTTATTTATTTACATTTTTGTGGGAAGATAAACTTGCTTATGTTACTTTGTAAACCCTTTTTAGATCAGTCTTGCCAATCTTTTTATTTGAAGCTCTCATCCCATTTTGGCCAGATTTATCTAATTAAAATACTACTTAGGCTACAGACTAGCACTTTAACAGCTGTTTGCAGGCCAGCAGATATGGTCCTGGTACCACATAAGGTAGAGAGTTGGGATTGAGACCTCTCATAACGTTGAAGCCATCAAGGGATTTAATTCTCAGTGAAGGATAGACTGGGATGTAACAAGGAAACATCTCTGTTTTAGGCTTGGCTCTGGATTGGAAAGAAAAATTCCCATGAGGATTATAACCATAGATTCCCCCACAGATGTTGATTTGGTATTGCAATATACAACAGCAGTGTGGTCTTGGAGATTCAAAGCTAAGAAATTAAAATAGGTGGATCAGGATTGGTAGCACCTGAGGGCGTCAGAAGCTGTTGCAAATTCTCGTTGGAATGATACACTGTCAGCTCAGGCCCCAGGATTCCAACAGAGAAATCCCAACTGAACTTGAATCTGCAATGAAAAATTACAGATGGTAAAACCAATACCCATAACTAAGAGCAAAAATTGCAAAGAGTGGAATTAGACTCTGAAGAATTTAAAATACTGTAATCGTTGTCTGCAGAATACATGGTGAATATGTTTTAAATGCCCTTTAAAATATAGAAAAAAATATAAGAAATGAGACATTTATCAAAAAGATATGGAGATTTTTAAAAGACCCAGATACTTCTAAAAGTGAATAAAATCATCAAAATCTGTACTTGTTTCCTAAGGCTGACGTAACAAAGTGCCAAAAACTGGGTAGCTTAAAACAACAGAAATTTATTTAGTTCTGAAGGCTAAAAGTACAAAATCAAGGTGTAGGTAGGGTTGCTTCCTTCTGAGAGCTCATAGGTTCTGTTCTGTGTCTCTCACCTGGCTTCTTGTGGTTTTCTGGCAATTTTTGGCATTCCTTGGACATGGCTACATAACTCCAATGTTCACGTGGCATTCTCCATTGTCAGTGGGTAAGTTAAACTGCGGATTTGACACAATTTAATAGAGAATTTATGAACCAAAGGGTAAACTTGGGAAATTTCCTTAGAAATAGATGAGCAAAGTGTTACAAAATAGGAAGGAGAGGTTAGGACACTTAGAGAATAGAATGAGAAGGTAAAAAATACATTTAGAGTTCTATAGGTACAGCACAGAGGATAAAGAAGATGAGCCTTCAAATGTATATTTTCTTAGAATTGCTGAGAATCTTTGAAAGGGATGAATCCAAAAATTCAGGAAATACAAGGTACATGAAAATAAATCTGTACCTAAATAAATAGTAGTGAAACATCAGAATACCATAAACAAAGAGAAAAAATTTAAAAGCAGATAAAAAAATACTATTTAAGAAGGATTAAGTAAATAGATGGCTTAATGGAAGGGCAATATGTTTATTGGCCATTTGTCTGCTTTTGAAAAGGTTCTGTTCAAATAGGCAACCTACAGAATGGGAGAAAATATTCACAAGCTATACATCCAATAAAGAACTAATAAGCAGAATCTACAAAGAACTCAAGCAAATCAGCAAGAAAAAAACAACCTCATTAAAAAATGGGCAAAAGACATGAACTTTTTGATTAAAAAGGAAAATTAGCATGTTAATTACAAAAAGTGTAAGTCCAATTAATAAGGTTGTTACAAGTGATACACCAAATTATGAGGACATAGGCTAAAATTAAAGACTAGAATGAATATTAGTATAACAGATGAATCTATATTTATGTCAAAGCATAATTTCATTGTTAATAATATTTTAGATAAGAATCATTATATAAACATAAAAGAAGATTTAATTCTAAACTTGTATACCATTAATATGTTATATATAAAGCAAAATTTGACAGAATTACATAAAACAATTGACAAATACATTACAATAGCGAGAAGTTTATCACATATCTTCCATTTACTTTTTGTCTGATTTGATTCCCATTTACTAAAGAAATATAATATGTAATCCAATAGTAAATAAGCTGAGTCTAATGAACATCTATTTAACCTGTACTTAGCAATTACAGCATTGACATTGTTCTCAAGACTATGCAAATCATTTGCAAAAATTGCACATGCATTATACTATAAAATAGGTATCAGTAAGTTTCGAGGACTCTGATTCATACATTCCATTTTGACCAAAATTTAATTAAACTAGAAATTAAAAGTGAATCATTATTTAAAAATATAATTAGAAATTTAAAAAACACTTTTAAATAACTCATGTACAAAAGAAAATTCAAAATGGAAATTAGAAAATGTTTTTAAATAAATGATAACAAAAATATTTATGTTGGAATTTTTGTGAGGCAGCCAAATTAATATTTGTCACTTTTAATGCTTCTCTTTATAGAGGATGAGGAGGGCTGGAAATCAATGAGATCTCCTGTTCAAATTTAAGAAGTTAGAAAAAGAATAATAATAATAATAACATGAATCCAAAATAAGTAACTAATAAAAGAGCAGAAATTAATAAACCCTTTCAGAATGTTCAGAAATGTTCTCACTGACTTTGAGCCTGCATAGTTTCTGATAAGAAATCCACAATAATTCAAATTGTTATTCTGTATGCAATGTGTTGTTTTTTTTTTCCAGTTGCTTTGAAGATTATCTTTTTACCTTTGGTTTCCAGCAGTTACACTATGATATAACTAGGTAGGATTTCTTCATATTTATTCTCTTTGGTCTTGGGGAGCTTCTTGATTCTTGTACATTTTTATATAAATTTTGTATCTTTCACCAAATATAAGAAGTTTTCGTCCATTATTTCTCTGATACTTTCCCTGCCTCCATTCCTTCTGTGCCTTCAACTACCCATATGACAGAACTTTTGACATTTATCAATCCATTTCCTCTCTCTTCATATTAGGTGAGTTCTGTTGACCTATCTTTGTTCATGTCCTTAAATTCATGATGCTCCTCCCTCTACAAAGGTCTTTGCATATGTTGTTCCCTCAGCCATGAATTCAAACCACCTTCCATAATTCTTTCCACATAGTTAACTCCTATACATCCTTTGGGTCTCACCTCAAGCAATGTTTTTTACAGACCTAGGATAGGTTTCCGTCTCATTAGCATTCCTTCTTAATGCTTATTTCATTTTATGATAATAATACATGTACTAGTGTGATTATTTGATTAAAGCCTGTCATTCCCTGTTTCATTGGAACAGGCAGGGTTTAAGTTTTTCCCCACTATTGAATAGCCCCTGGCACAAAAGCAAGTATACAATACATGTTGAGTAAAAAATGTATGGCTTTGTTCTTTCATAGTATTATCAGCCCGTCACCTGTATTTACTGTAGACAAGCCAAATACTAATTTGTCTCTCTTTTTTTTAATCTCAACTGATAAACTATAAAATTAAGGAGTTGGGACCTGATTTTCCCTATGAATCTGTTCAGCTCTAAAATCTCATTTTTTATCTATTATTGGTTTAAAAGGATGCATTTAACAACAAAATATAAAGATCGTAGCTTTTAGTTTTCTTTGCAATTTCTTAATTGCAAAAGCATATGGAATGGAATAGAATATTGACTATTACTAAAACCTGCTTAATTCTCATGTTATACCTTATAATTTTTATATGTGTTTTGCCCCATCCACAAATAATTTTGTATAAATGAGAGCAATGGATCTGCACAGATCCATTATTATACTCCCCACTCTTAAAAGAAAACAGCAGAACCCCAGACCTTAGCTATATCTACTCTTTAAGAACAACTAAAAGACTATAAATGCAATCCCACTACTAGGCATCTATAATAAAGACATCTGCACTAGAATGTTTATGGCAGCACAATTCACAATTGCAAAGATGTGGAAACAACCCAAGTGCCCATTAATACATGAGGGGATTAATAAAATGTGGTATATATATACTATGGAATACTACTCAACTACAAAAAACAATGGTGACCTAGCACCTCTTATATTATCCTGGATAGAGCTTGAGCCCATCTTTTGTAGTGAGATATCACAAGAATGGAAAAATAAGCACTACGTGTACTTGCCATCGAATTGGTACTAACTGATCAACACTAAGGTGCTCACATGGTAGCAATATTCACTGGGAGTCAGTCAGGTGGGGGTATCGGGGTGGGTAAACTCACAACTAATGGATGTGGTGTGCACTGTATGGGGGAAGGGCACACTTCTAGCCCTGGCTTGGAAGAGGGAAAGGCATTACTTGTAACAAAAATGTTTGTACCCCTGTAATATTCTGAGAAAAAAAACTGCAAATGCACTAGAAACCTATTTTTAAAAGTTCTAAAATATCTGCTTATTAATTTACCAAAGTCTTCTTAATGACTATTATCAAAAATATATAAGAAGTTATAAAATTGTTCTTGTACACCATACATCATTAAACTAGTCATTAAATTTAGAAGAAATATTTATTTGTTGAATATTATTTAATTTCTTAAGCCTTTAAGTGTGGCTCCTCTACATGGAGAAAGGCAAAAGTTAATGAAATATAAGTTAAACTATTACAAGGGAAAAGTCCCTCCCTGCTGGCTTCTGTAAATGCCAAAGTGCTAAGTAATCTTTCTATTGCATGGAAGTTTGCTGCAAATACATATGTTTTGCAGTTAACAAAGTGTGAATAAACCTCCTCGGAAATGTTTGCTTGAGGGCCCCCAAATCCCTGCTGTGAACATCTAATCAAAATTCATGTTCTACTGACAATAGCTCAGTAATGTCAACTTCACTTAGAGGACAGGCCATTTACTTTATTATTTACTGAATTATGTTGTGATCTAAAACCACTTTATGATTCTGACTCTGCACAGTTGAAAAGGTTGTGAATGTATGTGGTTTTCAGTCTCAAATGGCTCTGATCAGCAATTTCACTAAGATGTCATAATGTTTTCAGCAGTTATCTTCCTTAGTTTGATTAAAACAAAATGATAGAGTGAATCTTTGTAATCTAATTGACTATTCTTAGTATTTCTATGAGAGAAAATATGTGCACACATTTAAGAAGCTGTCTCTTCCTACTGAACCAGATATGATAGAAATGTCTTTCTGTGTCCTAAAGGAATATGAAGGAAACAGTGTTTCAGCATAGACATTCTTGAAGGGAATCTGTTATTTCACAAGTAGCATGTTTTTTTCAAACATAAAAATAAAGAGAAAGTGTGTATAAATGACCCATTTTTTGTCAAAAAAATGAGATTAATTATTTTATTCGGTTCTTCATGAGTATAGTTGTTTCCTGAATGGACCTCCTGTAGTTATCTAATTTTTTTCAAACAGAGAGAGTTGGATAAAGTTTACCATGAAAAACAGAAAAATGCATTCTTTATCTACTAGGAGGAATTTTTGTAAAATAAAAGATTGATCCACTTATGTACCTGATGCTGATGTCATGATATTTTACCCCACTGAAACAATGCTAATAAAGAATCTCAGGCAAGGCTACACTTTTAAGCTCTCAGATATCTTTACCATCGCAGTAGAAAATAAAATGTATACAACTAGTTGTAAAACTACCATAATTGGCCAGAATGCAGTGGCCACAAAAAAAGATTATTTTGGTACACATAGATACTCAGAGTTATTAAAGTTACATAGCATTCCTTTTTGAGAAAACTAATATTTGCTTTAAAGGCAAACATTCAGAGGCAAAGAAAAACATGGCAGTATTATTTTAAAAGGTAGCAATCCATCAATACACATATAAAATTTACACAAACTCAGTTTGGCCTCTTCATTATTTTGTATTATACTATTATAATAGAATCATCAAGATTTATAACTTTTTCCTACCTACTTAAATTTTTCTGTTGATAAATATTAATTTTATTTGCGACTCATCCTTAGATTATTAACTTCAATTTTGAAAAAGAGGATTTAGAAAAATATATTTGATGCCAATTGCCAATGATAAAATCTATAAAGTGACTATTTAGAAAAAAACGTTGCAGTCATGCCTTAGTATTTCATGAAAGCTAATCAATAATTTCTGATAAAGTATCTTTTTAAATTTTATTTGTAAATGATTTAACACTAAGCTGTAATTACAAGATTCTGATAAGTCATTTGAAAATCCTTTTTCACTGTAAACTTTCTATCAATTTGAATTAATTGGGTTGGAGTAAGTAAAATATCTGTAAGTTAAATTTTAGCTCTTCAAAAGATATTTGCATTTAGTAGGTAATGTTTCATGTTAATCACATGGAAAAATTATTCATAATCCATCATTCAAAAACTACTGAAGATGACAGAGCTAAGACGATAGTGGCTCTTGGAAATGAATAACATGAAACAAAATGCATAACAGCTTTTAAGGTTTGAATTTTGAACAAAAGTGTTTAGAGATGCTGGGAATGGCTACATATTTTTCCAACTAACTTAAAAGATAAATACATAAACCAGCACAAATCTTTGCTGCTTTTCTTTTTCCTTTTCTCTTTTCATTTTCTCTTTCTTTCTTCTCTCTCCCTCCCTCTCACTTTTCCTTTCCCTTCCTTTTCTTTCCGTTCCCTTCCCCTCCCCTTCCTTCATTCCTTATTTGCTTTCTTCGTTCCTTTTCTTTCCATTCTCTCTTCTTGAATTTTTAAGAACATTATTTTTATTTTTTTACATATGTTTGTCTTGTACAACCTGTTGTTTTAAAAAATGTATACATTGTGGAATGGCTAAATCGAGCTAATTAACATGTGTATTACCTCTCAGACTTATTTTTGTAGAGCGAGAACACTAAAAATATACTATTTTAGCAATTTTCAAGAATATAATACATTGTTAATAACTACAGTTACCAGATTGTTCATTATATCTCTAGAACTTATTCCTCCCAAGTGAAATTTTATGTTATTGGACCAACATCTTCCAATCTCTATCCTCTACGTTAGCCCCTGGTAACTGCCATTCTACTCTCTATTTAATTTGTTCGACATTTTTTGATTCCGTATAAAAATGAGATCATGCAGCATTTTCCCTTTTGTGCCTGGCTTGTTTTAATTAACATAATGTCCTCTAGGTTCATCCATGTTGTCAAAAATGACACGATTTCCTTTTTTTTTTAAATAATGCTGTAGGTATTCCATTGTGTATATATATCACATTTTCTTTATCCATTCATCTGTTGATAGACACTTCAGTTGATTGCATATCTTAGCTATGATGAATAAGATTGAAATGAACATGGGAGTGCAGATACTGTTTTGACATACCGATTTCATTTTCTTGGGATATGTACCCAGTAGTGGGATTGCTGCATCATATGGTAGTTGTATGTTTGATTTTTTAAGAATCCTTCATACTGTTTCCGTAATGGCTGTACTTATTTACATTCCCACCAATAGTGTGCAAGGATTCCCTTTTATCCACATCCTCTCTAGTACTTATCTTTCATCTTTTTCTTAACAATGGCCATTCTAACAGGTATGAGGTGGTATATCATTGTGCTTTAAAATTGCATTTCTGTGATGATTAGTGATTCTGAGCATTTTTTGGTCATTCGTATATCTTTTGAGAAATGTCTATTGAAATCCTTTTTCAATTTTTTAATGAGGTTGTTTTCTTACTACCTGCTTGTTTGAACTCCTTATAAATTTTGGATATTAATCCCTTATCAGATGTATGGTTTGCAGATATTTTCTCTCATTTTGTAGGTTCTCTCTTCACTCAGTGGATTGTTTCTTTGTGCAGAAGTTTTTCAGTTTGATCTAATTCCATTTGTCTATTTCTACTTTTGTTGTCTATGCTTTTGGGTTTATAGCCAAAAAAATCATTATCCAGACTAATGTCAGGAAGCTTTTCCATTATGGTTTTCCTTTGTGGTTTTACAGTTTCAGATCTTATGTGTAAGTCTTTAATCTCTTTGAGTTGAGTTTTATATATGGTGTGTGTCTCAGTCCATTTTGTGTTGTTATAACAGAATGCCACAGACTGGGTGATCGATAGATAATAGAAATCTATTTCTTATAGTTCTGGAGGCTAGAAAGTTGAGGAGCCAACATCTGCTGAAGGCCTTCTTCTGTGTTATTCCATGGCATAAGGTGGAATGGCAAGAGAGCACAAGAGAGTAAGGGGGGGCCTAACTTGTTTTTATAAGAAACCACTTTTGCTATAACTAACCCACTCCTGTGATAATGCTTTTAATGCATTCATGAGGGAAAAGCCCTCATGACCTAATTGCCTCTTATTAGCACCCTGCTGTCAACACTGTTGCATTGAGGATTAAATTTCCAACACATTAGATTTGGAGGACACATTCAAACCATAGCAATGTCATACAAGGGTCTAATAAGGTTCTAATTGCTTTTTTGTGCATATGGATATCCATTTGCTCCAGCACCATTTGTTGAAGAGAATGTCCTTCCCGTATTGTGTGTTCTTGGTACCTTTGTTGAAAATCTGTTGGCTATAAATGGGTGGACTTATTTCTGGGCTCTCTATTCTGTTCCATTGGTTTGTGTGTCTGTTTTTTTTTTTTTTTGCTAATACCATACTGTTATGATTATTATAGCTTTGTAGTATATTTTCAAACTGGGTGTTGCGAAGACTAAATTTTTTATCCTTGCTCAAAATTGCTTTGGCTATTTGGAGTCTTTTGTGGTTCCATACCAATGTTATGATTGTTTTTTTCTATGTCTGTGAAAAATGACATTGGGATTTTTATAGGAAGTGCATTGAATCTGTAGATTGCTTTGGGTGGCTAGACATTTTAACAATATTAATTTTTCCAATCCATGAGGATTGGCTATCTTTCAATTTATTTGAATCTTATAGTTCATCAACTTAATTTTTTTTTTTTTTTTTTTTACTTAAAAAGCAGTAAATTTCAAAGAGCTTTAAACCTGTGGCAGTTCTTTGTTTTACACATGCCAATAAAGGCTTCTCAATCCTTTTAGGTAAAAATCTTGCCAAGATTTAAGAGCTTTAATATACAATCTCTACATAGTGGAGAGATGAACATATGTCTTAGCACAGCATAACAAACACCATTTCCTAGACACAGGCTAATAATGGCAGACAGAAAGTGCATATGTGCATATGTGTGTGTGAGTGTGTGTGTGTGTGGGGGGGAAGAATAGGTAGGGAGGTAGAGGAATTTTTAACAATGTAAGGTAAATCAGACAAATACAGAGATGTTATAGACTTATAGCTAATACCACCAATCTGTATGCCTCTTCTGGCCCTTCTCTGCCAGCCTTTTATAAAGGGAAGCCCTTCCTGCTTCTTTTTGTAAAACTTGAATACACTGCACATTTGCTTTCTAAGCTTCCCTTGCAGCTAGAGAGCATTGGACTATAAACTCAATCTGGCCAATGGGACCTAAGGGAAAGTCTTTTGTGAGGCTCCTGGGAAAGTTATTTCTCTATAAATAAAGAGATAAAAGAATAAAACAGTCTAATTTGCTTGATGTAGCAGTGCATAAACATGAAAGCCCGAAACTTCTGAGGTCATCTTGCAAAGCCAGAGAAATAGAGCTATGGTGAGGATGGTGAGGATGACAGAGGAAAAAAGTGGAAAGTACTTACTTGGGACATGATGATACCTTCTTGACTCAGATCTGGAACAACACTGACTCTGGAAATATTTGTCCATGAAATATTAAATGTATAAGTAATTTTAAGTTGGTTATTCTGTTAATTACAGCAAAATCATCTTAACTGACATAAGTGATTAATTATTATACCATATCATATATGTATATGTTTTCTTCGGTATAGTATAAATAAGTTTCCCAAACATTTTAGAGAAATTTAAATGAAGAGAGTGGAACTTAATACTATTTTTCTACTGATAATATGTTCTAAAATTATGAAGTTAGTAGAATTGGGTAGGGATACACCAAATTATATCCTATAATTATATAGCCATATTTTTAAGAAAACAGACAACATAGTAAAACATAGGCTCTAGTTTCTGTTCTATAATTTAAAACTTTAGTTTTTTAGTTTGTTCAGTAATTTTTGAGCAATATCTCCATAACTTTTAAATAGTGTGCTATACTTATGATTCATGGGCCCCAGTGGGCTTCTTTGGTTGTGTTAGCATATTTTTACAATTGTATATGAGATAGTTTGTCATTTATACACTGAGTTTTGTGCCTGAAACTTATGTATACAACACTATTTTTTGTTTTAAAATATAAAATAGTTACTATAATTTACTGATCTGAATAATAATGCTTTTTAGAGGAAGAAATGAATATATAATTGTAATAAAATGCACAACTTTAAAATGGTTGTCAAAATATAGTTGTATGTGTATTTAAATATTACTTGAATTTGAAATAATCAACACTTAAAATTTCATTCACTGTTTTTGTATATTAATATTGTCTTTGGACTCCTTCCGTGACCTGTTCCTCTCAGTTTATGAATATAAACCACAAGGATGAAAAAGAGACTGTGACTCACTATAAACTGATAAATGCTATACCAACAATTCAAAGCACACATTTTACTCATGGTGACTGGGTGATTCCACTTTCATATGTAAAGGAAGCACATTTGTTCATATAAATGTTGAATATATACATATGAACTTTTACTGAATTTACAGTTATTTGATAATTATTTATAGAAGAGCATTAGGAAATGTATAAAATCACATATATAATTTGTCCAGTTGAAATATATTTTAAGAGACTATTTTAATTTATATTCCAAGCTTTTATTTGCATGTGATCTGTTACAGATGGCCTCTAGCCATGCTTATCAAGAGATAAGCATTCTCAGCTCTTGTAATTATAGTGAATGAATATCAATCAATGTGTTTTGCCTCTTTATGTAGACCATAAATCCAGATGGAAGCTTGCTATTTATAAATCTGAATTCCTGCCAAAACAGAGACATTGAAATTCATTTGATACTACCTATATCTAGTAGATCTAATGTATTTATATATATATAAAATAAATGATATATGTATATGTGTGTATAATATATATGCTCTATATTATATAATTTTCTTTACCATTGTAATTATAACTTAAAATAAGAGTAATTGTCCAGTATGAAGTTTGGATGGGAAACTTCATGAGCTCATAGCAACATGAAAAAAAATGCTTAAAAATGAATATCTAAGTCTAGAGCACTGTTAATGTAAGTCTTCTGGATTCAACTATCTCACAGCCTTATGGAAATTAACAATATACATTTATGTTTGAAACAAGGAATGGAAATAAAGTAAATATTTTGAACTCAGTTTAAATAACTTAGTATTAAGTTTTTCAGATTGTTTTATTTCTAAGCTAGAATACATGAATTTAAAATATACTATATGGCATATGATCCTGAAATATATTATTAGATATGAGGGAATAAACTTAAATGTATAACTTGGTAAGCATAGACTTTTTCACTAATAGAGATTCTGTTTGATTTTGTCACCAATATATTCCTTTTCCTAGAATAGTGCCTCATATAGTAAATGCTCAGTAAATATTTGCTTAATGAATTAACTTTGAAAGTCAAACTGCTTCTGCCAGAATTTACGTGTTGGAAATTATGCCCCCAGTGTGGCAGTGTTGGGAGGTGGGGTTTTTAAGAGGGATTAGGCCATCAAGTGGGATTAATGCTGCTCTCATGGGACTGGGTGAATTCTCGAGGGAAGGAGGGAGTGAGTTCTCCCTGTTGCTGGACTGGATAAGTTAACATGCAAATGGGTTGTTATGATGTAAGGCTGCCCCTCATGCTTTGCCTCTTTCGCCTGTGCTCATCTGCCCCTCCAGTTTTCCACCATGTTATGATGCAGCTCTGAAGCCCTCATCAAAAGCTGACCAGATATAGGCACCCAATCTTGCATTTCCCAGCCTCCAGAACCATGGACCAAAATAAACCTCTTTTTCTTAACAAATTTTCCAGTCTCAGGTCTTCTGTTATAAAAACAAACAAACAAACAAAGACTTAGACATTGCCATTACTCAAAATACTGGGAAGTCCTTAATAGGAGTTAATATATTGGAAATATAGCTCATTTTCCTTTTAATCTCCCTCATTCTATGCAAACAAACAAAAAAGGTACCAATAGTAGTACATTAAGGTCATGTACCTTGAGTCCATAGTAGATTTTTTATAGGGAAGAAGGTTTATTTATCTGGGTCCAAATACAGACAGTCCCTGACTTACAATGGTTTGACTTTGATATTTCAATTCTACAATGGTGTAAAAGTGATACATTCAGTAAAAACTGCACTTCAAATTTTGAATTTTGATCTTTTCCTGAGCTATTGATATGTGATACATACTTTCTCACAATGCTGGGCAGTGGCAGTGAGCCATTCTGTTTTTCACTTTCAGTACAGTATTCAATAAGTTACATTAGATATTCAACATTTTATTTTTATTATGAAATAAGCTTATATTAGAAGATTTTGCCTAATGGTAGACCAACATAAATGTCCTGAGAACATTTAGGGTAGGTTAGACTAAGCTATTATGTTTGGTAAATTAGGTATACTATATTAAATGCATTTTCCACTTATATTTTCAGCTTACAGTGGGTTTATTGAGACATAACCCCATCATAAGTCAAGGAGCATCCGTAATATACAGATATGTATTTGCCAAATATATAAATATACTGCAAATTCCAGCAATGACTAACTCTGGCATTATGTCTTAGACAGCTTTGAGACTGAATTGGCCCTCTGGTGAACTAATGCAAATGTTCTTAAATTCTTTTGTGTTTTTTTTTTTTACTACAGGTTTAACATATATTCGATAATATGTGATAAATTACTAGAGTGCCAAGTATACATGAGGCATTATAATACATTCTTTGAATGACAAAATGATGAATAACTTTTACCATCCTTAAAAAGTCTATAATTAAAATGGAGATATAATGTATAAAAAATAGCTACAATTCATATGTCATTAGGGAATTGTAAATTTAAATGGCAATGAGATACTACTACACACCTATTAGAATGGCAGAAATCCAAGGCACTGATAATATCAAATGCTTATGAGGGTGTGAAGAAACAGGAACTCTCATCCATTGGTGGTGGAAACGCAAAATGGTACTGCCACTTTGGAAGACGTTTTTATAGTTTCTTATAAAACTAAGCATACTTTTACCATGCAATTCAGCAGTCCTACCCCTTTGTATTTACAAAAGTGGGTTGAAAACTTATGTCCACATAAATACTTGCACACAAAATTTTATAGCATCTTTGTTTATATTGCCAAAACTTAAAAGCAGCAAACAAGTTCTTCAGTAGGTAATCTGGTATATCTAGACAATGGAATATTTTTCAGCTCTAAAAAGAAATGAGCTATTAGGCCATGAAAAAATATGAATGAGGTTTAAATGCATATTACTAAGTGAAAGTATCCAATGTGAAAATATTATATGATTCCTGCTATATGACACTCTGGACAAGGCAAAACTATGGAAACAGAAAAAGGATCAGTTGTTGTCAGGGGTAAGGAGAAGAAAGGGATGAACAGACAGAACATAGAGGATTTTTAGGGCACTGAACCTACTCCGTATTATATTATTCATATAATGGTACATGTCATTTGTCATAACTTATAAAATGTATGACACCAAGAGTGAACCTAATGTAAACTATAAGTCCACTCTAGGTAATAATGATATGTCAGTGTAGGTTCATCAATTTAACAAGTGCACCACTCTGGTAGGGCATGTTGATGGTAGGGGAGGCTGTGCATATGTCAGAAAGTGTATGATAAATTTCTCTACCTTCCACTCAATTTTGCTATGAACGTACAGCTGCTCTAAAAAATAAAATATTTTTTTAAAACATAGCTACAATATGAAGAAAGGTTTTCAGATTGCCAAGAAGAGCAAAATCCATGTGTTTGGGAATTTACAAAGGGCAGTTTTTAGTTCTGGTTAAGGAAAATTTGATGAAAAGACGTAACCATAATGTAAGCTAATATTTTATTAGGAGTAAGATTTAAATATTGCATGTGAAAGGAATGGCAGTGGCAAAATCTTTGGCAGGTGTTGTACTCTAAAAATGCTTTTTTTGTGGAATGGCACATAGTTTCATTGTGCTGAAAAGCAGAGAGCACTTAGTGGAATAACAGAAGCTTAGACTTGCAATGTAGATTTCTATAATTTCACAGCTAGAATGTTTGATGTATTAACTCCTCATTCTTAAGATAAGGAAGGAGGCTTAGAGGTAAGATAACATAATTATAATAATAATATATACATTTGCTCACCTAATTCCTAGTCCTAAATTTTGTTAATTTATGCTTTAGCAATTATATAAGATGCTTCAATGTTAAAATTAGAAGTTTAGACTTTCTTCAATTGGCCTTTTTTGTTTTTGTGGTTGTTGTTGTTTTCTGGTGTTTTAAAATATTGGAAAATCTTACAAAACACAATCTTCAGATTAATATGGTGGAAGTTAGCAGAATGGCTTATGGACAAAGTGGAGGTATCTAAACATGGAGAACATTGCCATTTTGATAGTATAGACCTGAGCTAAATAACACTTCTCATAATAAAATGGATTATTTTAGGCCCAAAAGTTTCCAAAAGCAAAGTGATAGTTTTCAAAACTGATGATATCTTTGGTGAAACAAGCATGATTATTCCTAATAAAGTTGTAAAGCCTAGTTTTAAATCTGATAACTAACATGAAGTAAAGGAAAAGTATGTTCCTGTATCAGAGGACTGTTAGTTGTCATATCATATCAGGCATACAATGTAGAGAAAAATTTTTATGACATATGTGTTCTAGATAAATGAAATTTGTGTCTTCTGAGGTAAAGTAAAAAAAAGCTCATGATAATTGCCCTTATCTCCTTAGTGAAGTAAGAGATAGGTCATGATTTGAGGAGTCTATTAATGTTCTTAGGAAGGTAAATTGTGTTCAAGCTTTATTCTGGGATTGACAGGTGTAAAGATCATACCCTCTACAAAGTTAAGGAAAATGTGAAATTACTTGAATACATGAATGGAAATTTATGGGCAATGAGATTTTCATGGAACACAGTTGAAACGTGTAGAGTTGGGCCTGAAAAGAGCTGGAAAACTTGTCTTTCTTCCATTTTATAAGACTGCGTGGTGGCTTGGAAATTCTTCCCTTCGTATATAAATGTTCCATTCTTCTCTCTGAAGATTACCTTGAAAAAATTAGGATTCTTGATTCATTACCTTTTATGCCTTTAATTTGTATATGAAACTGCTCGCCATGGTACCAATTCTTGGCTGCCACAGGCTTTTATCTTAACTTCAGATTCCTTGGAAGTGATATTACATTTAGGGGAAATTATGTAGTAAGGGTTTATATACAATGTTGAAGCCATCCTTTGCAGATTATTCATGGGGATAGTTCTCTGTGAATCAGATGGAAGCAATCTGACATCTCTAATAAAGCCAAAAGATGAAAAGTTGAAATAATAATGGTAAATATCAGTGAGGGCCATATGAAATTCTTTGGCATGAATTGAGGAGTGATTCTATAACTGTGATTTAATAATTTTTTACAGTAAATATATGGCCTGAACCCAGGAGAAAAAAAAATCTTGAGGAATGTTGGATGGCAATTTTCCAGGGGTCCCTAGCATTTCAGCATTTCTGGTGAGCAAAGGCACTAATGACCTTTGTCCAGACGGCGTTCTCAAGGGTAATTGTAAAGCAGATATACTTGGAGGACAGGGGTAGTGTCTGTCCTAGTCCATTTTGTGTTGCTATAAAGGAATATCTGAGGCTAAGCAATTTATAAAGGGGGAAAAAAAGGCTTGGCTCACAATTCTGATGGCTGGAAAGTTAAAGATTGGGCGTCTGCATCTGGTAAGAGCTTCAGGCTGCTTCCACGCATGGAGGAAGGTGAGGGGGAGCTGGCATATGCAGAGATCACATGGAGAGAGAGGAAGCAAAAGAGAGAAGGAGGTGGTGCCAGGCTCTTTATAACAACCAGCTCTCTCGGGAACTAACGGAATGAGAATCCATTCACCCCCTGATGGATGACATTAATCTATTCAGGAGGAATGTGCCTCATAACCCCCAAATCTTCCATTAGATCCCATGTCCAATACTGGGGATCCAGGTTCAACATGAGGTTTGGGGGGACAAAAAACCCCAAATACAAACCATAGAAATGTCTCCCTTTGGAGCAAAGGGTAGGTTTGTTTAGTGTTCAGTATAATAAAGGTATCTCCCTTCAGGACAAAGTTCAGGCAATCTTATTGGCCATCATAAAATTTCAGGTTCCTTGATCTTGGGGTTGCTTTCCTGCAGCACACCTCACTATGTGTGCAAGTGCCGTCTGGCCTTCTTCCTGCTGCTCTGTGAGAGCTCAGGCTTGGAGAGCTATGCAAATGCTGATACTCTGGCACTGCTACCCCTGGAAGTAATAGGTGGTTCTTTATTTCTGATGCAGGAGTCTTGTGTCTTCTGCCAGCATCCATGCCAGGCTGTGGCAGACTAAAATTTTAGCTTGCAAGTAGGGCACAATCTCAGATCTTTTACAGTTCTTGAGAGAGTTATTCAGATTCAAGACTCACATTGCTTTAAGGGTTGACCATGGGGACCTAGGATAAAGAAGCAAGTGAAGCTGAAAATGTACTGCTAAATGTAATGATGGAACAGGAGAAAGTAACTGAAAGCCTTAACGGGATACAAAATAGATAGCGGATAGAATGAGAGAGTGGATGAGAAAGTTTTGAGTCCCTGATATGTAATACTCTCTTGCCTGTGTAGAGATTTCTACTCACTACCTCTGAATTCTGGTTTCCTGAATTGTAGTTTCACCAATTTATTACTTTTTTGTCTTCTTTGCTTCTTACTTTATACAAACACTTGGCGTCCAGTGGTTTATTTTTATAAATTGTTTGACAGTGGACCATTTGATTACTTCCATATGTCCCATACATAACCCATATGTCAGCCGGAGGTTCCCTTCCCTTCGCGTTGAAAAGTCCAGTGCTGTTCCCCATATTTCTGTGAATTCACGAAGGGCTTTTATTGCCATGTCACCTTTGGATCTGAACCTCTGCCTTCTCCTAATTCTTGCTATCCATTCTGTCCCTTGTGGCTCTTCCTTTATCATCTGACTGATACCACCTGAACATGGAACTCAGTCCCTTCCTTGAATGCCTTTCTGTTACCACCCCCTATCCCCCAACTCCATATTTTTTTTCCTTGTATGTTGTACTAATGTTGTGGGAAAATTTCAAAATAGTGGAAACAGCTTATACCATATTAGCTATCCCCATGTAAATGCTCCTTGATTCCTCTTTGTGTTGTTTGTCTACTTTCCATTTATTACTGCCTTTTTAATGGACATATCCTCCTTAGAAACATCATTATAACATGATATTATATGTGTAAAGTATATCAATAATACAATATACCATTACTATGGTAATAATGGCAATGATGTACATCATTTTCTTATTCAGAGCAATTCAGCAACTACTCAAAATTAGCACTGAGCCTACCTTAGCAGTTACAAGAACTCAACTGAAGCTTCGAAATTACTTTCCAGAGCCAATATGTTCAATGTTTAGATGAAAACCACTCATTGGTTTCTGGGTGTGTGTATGTAAGTATATGTTTCCATGTATGTTTTGGGATGGGATTCATTTGTGCAATATCACTAATTTAATTATTTTCATATATTATCAATTGCAATTTTGTTTTTATCCCAAAGACATTCTTCATTCATCTTTACATATGTATTTACATAAAGTTGCCTTTGTGATATGCAGTTCTATAGGTTTTGACAAATGCTTAGAGTTATGTATCTACCACTACAACCATAATATAGAACAGTTCCATTATACCTGAAATTCTCTCATTCTTTCCCTGTATGGACAGCTCCTCTCCCCCTACACCTGTCAACCACTGATCTGTTCTCTGTCCCTACAGTTTGCCTTTTCCAGAATGTTATATGAATCGACTCATGCAACATACAGACTTTTGAGTCTGGCTTCTTTCATTTAGCCAAAGGCAGCTGAAATATATTCCTGGGCACGCGAATCAATAGTTTGTTCCTTTAAATTACCAAGTATGAATTCTTCATATGGATATACTGTAATTTATTTATCCATTTACTTGTTGAAGGACATCTGAGTAATTTCCATTTATTTGGTGATTATGAATAGAGCTACTATAAACATTTGATAGAGATTTTTGTGTGAATATAAGTTTCATTTTTATGGATAACTATCTAGGAATGGGATTGTATGTCATATGGTAGGTGTATGTTTAACTTTATAACAAATTTCCAAACGTTTTCTGAAGTGGCAGTACAATTTCACATTCTCACTAGCCATGTATAGAATTCCAGTTGTTCTACTCACTAGCCCTCACCATTGTAAGGGTTTTTGTTTTTCCCCCATTATAATAGGTGTGTAGTGGTATCTCCGAGCTTTAATTTGCATTTTCCTAATGAGTAGAGTAGTGCTATTGAACATCTTTTCCTATGCTTATTTGCATCTGCATACCTTCTTTCTTTCAAAGTAGCTGTATCATTTAAATCCACACAGCAATGTGTGACAGTTCCCATTTCTCTACATCCTTGCTAACATTTGTTATTTTCATTAACTTTCTTTTATCATAGCTGTCATAGGGGATGTGAAATAGCATCTCATTGTGGTTTTGATTTGCGTTTCCCCAATGACTAATGGTGTTGCACATCATTTCATATGCTTATTGGTCATGTGTATATCTTTTGAGAAATGTCTATTAAAGTACTTTCTGTATTTTAATTGGGTTGCCTTTTTAGTGTTGAAGTGTAAGAGTTCTTTATATATTCTGGAATTAGACCCTTATCAGATATATAATGGGAAAATATTTTTTTTTCCACTCTGTGGGTTGGCTTTTCACTTTGATAGTGTTTTTGATGTGCAGAAGTTTTTAATTTTGATGAAGTCTAACTTATGTATATTTTTGTCTCTTATGCTATAGATGTCATATTTAAGAAACTGTTACTTAAAGCAAGGTCATGACAATTTTCATCTTTGTTTACTTCTAAGAGTGTTATAGTTTTACTACTTACCTTTATGTCGTTGATCAATTTTTAGTTAATTTTTGGATATGGTATGATGTAGATATCCAAATTCGTTCATTTACATGTGCATATCCAGTTGTAACAGCACCATTTGTTGAAAAGATTATTCTTTCCCTGTCAAATTGTCTTGGCACCCTCGTCAAAAATCATTTGACATAAATGTATGGCTTTACTTCTGGATGCTCAATTAAATTCCACTGATCTATATGTCTGTCTTCATGACAATACCATGCAGCTTTTTGTGCCTCTGTAATAAATTTTGAAATTGGTAAGCATGAGTTCTCTGACTATATTCTTTTCAGATTGTTTTAGCTTTTCAGGATTCCCTGCATTTCCATATGAATTTTAGGATCAGCTTGCCAATTTCTGTCAAAAAAAAAAAAAAAAAAAGAAAGTTGGAATTTTAATAGGGATTGTGTTGAATCTGTACATTAATTTAGGGAGTATTGCCACCCTAAAAATAATGTCTTCTATGAACTTGGAATACATTTCCATGTATTTCAATAATGTTTTGAAAATTTTCAGTGTACAAGTTATTTATTTCGTTAAATTTATTCCTACGTATTTTATTATTTTGATAGTCTTGTAAATGCATTGTTTTCTTAATTTAATTTTCAGACTTTTCATTGGTGTGTAATAATAAAACTGATTTTTGAATATTGATCTTGTATCCTGCAGCCTTGCCAAACTCATTTATTAATTCTATCAGTTTTTCTGTGGATTCTGTAGGATTTTCTCTGTATAAGATCAGGTAATCTGAAAATACAGTTATATACTTCCTCTTTTCCAAAATGAATGCTTTTAAATTATTTTTCTTGCCTAATTGTCCCGACTGGTACCTCCACTACAGTGTTGAATAGAAGTGACAGGAGTATATATACTCTTGTCTCCTTCTTGATATTAGGGGAACGTTAAGTATAATGTTAGTTGGTGATTTTTTGTAAATGCCCTTTGTCAGATTGAGGAATTTTATTTCAATTCCTCGTTTGTTGACCTTTATTGTTGTGAAAGTGTGTGTATTTTTGTCAAACATCTTCTCGAATTTATTTAGATAATCATGTTTTCCCTTTATTTTATATTGATTAATTTTTGTATGTTGAATTAACTTAGCATTTATCCATATGGGATAAATTCCATATGGTGGTTGTGTATATTTTTTAATACACTGCTGGATTTAGTTTACTAGTATTTTTGTTAAAGGTGTTTATATATATTCATAAATGATATTGGTCTGTAGTTTTTTTGTGTGTACGATGTCATTGCATGGCCTTGGTATCGTGGTAATACTGGCCTTACACAATGTTTCCTTTCCCTCTTCTAATGTTTGGAAGAGTATGTAAAGAGATGGTTTTAATTATTTTTTAAATATTTGGTAGAATTCACCAGTGAAGTCATGTGGTCCTGAGTTCTTCTTTGTGGAAATTTTTTATTTTTCCAATTGCTATTCAATCTCTTTAATTGTTATAGGGCTATTCAGTTTTTCTACTTTTTTTTTTTTTGAATTAATGTCTTAGTCCATTTGGGCTGCTATAAAAATGCCATAAACTGGGAAGCTTGTAAACCACAAAAAATTATTATAGTTCTGAAGGCTGTGAAGTCCAAGATAAAGGCACTGGCAGATGCAATGTATGGTAGGGACCCACTTTCTGGATCAAAGATAGTGTTTCCTCACTGTATCTTCCCATGGCAAAAGAGGCCTCACCGTCTAATACCATCACATTGGTGATTTGGTTTCAGCATATGAATGTTGGGAGGACACATGCATTCAGACCACAGAATTTTGGTAGTTGATGTCTTTCTAGAAATTTGTCTGTTTTCTACTATATTAATTTAATTTTTTGGTAGACAGCTGTTCATAGTATCCTTTTTGTTTATGTTGATTGGTAGTAATGTCCACTTTGTCACTTCTTATTTTAGACGAGATCGGGAGCATTCAGGGTGACGTGGCCGTAGACCGTCATTTCTTATTTTAGTAATTTGAGTGCCGCTTCAAAATGTTTTAGTCTAGCTAAAGACTTGTTAGTTTTGTTGATCTTTCTACAGACCAACTTTTGGTTTTATTGATTTTTCTCTATTGTTTTTCTGTTCTGTATTTCATTTAATTCTACTATGATCTATATTGTCTCTTTCATTCTGCTTGCATTGAGTTTAATGTGCTTTTGTTTTCTAGTTTCTTAAAGTAGAAGATGGGGTGTTTTCTTCGAGATCTTTCTTTCATTATTATTATTATTTTTGAGGCAGAGTCTCACTCTGCTGTCCTGGGTAGGGTACAGGGGCAGCATCATAGCTCCCTGCAGCCCCAAAGTCCTGGGCTCAAGTGATCTTCTTGCCTCAGCCCCCCAAGTAGCAGGGAATACAGGCTCATGCCATGGTGCCTGGCTAATCTTTCTCTTTTTAGTAGAGACAGGGTCTCACTCTTGCTCAGGCTGGTCTCGAACTCCTGAGCTCAAACAATCCTCCTGCCTCAGCCTCTCAGAGTGCTAGGATTACAGATGCGAGCCACCGTGCCTGGCCCACGATCTTTCTTCTTTTAAATGTAGTCATTTACAGCTATTGATTTTCCTCAAAGCATTTACTTTGCAGCATCCCATAAGTTTTGATATGTTGTGGTTTTTTTTCTTACATTTCAAAGTATTTCCTAATTACCTTTGTGATGTATTCTTGACTTATTGGTTATTGAAAAGTGTGTTATTTAATTTCCACATATTTGTGAGTTTTCCAAATTTTTTTCTGTTATTGATTGCTAATTTCATTATATTGTGTTTATAAAACATATCTTGTATGATTTAATTCTTCATTAGTTTACTGCAATGTGTCCTATGGCTTAAAATATAGCCTATCCTAGGGTATATTGCATGTACAATTCAGAAGAGTATGTATTTTGACTATCGTTGGATGTAGTGTTCTCTAAATGTCCAAACTGTTTGGTTTATAATGTTGTTCATGTTATCTGTTTCTTTCTGGTCTCCTTTCTAGTCATTCTGTCCAATATGAAATTCGGTCATTGAAGTCTCCAACTATTATTTCTGAACTGCATATTCCACCTTTCAGTTCTATCAGTTTTTTCTTCATGTATTTTATAGCTCTGTTGTGAGGTGCATATATGTTAATAATTGTTATATGTTCTTGATAAATCAACACTATTTTCATAAAATGTTCTTCTTTCTCTGGAGTACAATTTTTATCTTAAAGTATATTTTGTCTGATATTGTTATAACCCCTCCTCCTCGTTTTGGTTTCCATTTGCATGGTATATAATTTTTCATCCTTTTACTTTCAACATTTTTGTGTCTGAACATAAAACATGTGTCTTATAGACATTTATGGATGATATTTTTATCTATTCTGTCAATATTTACATGTTAATTACTGTAGTTAGTTCATTTAAATTCATGTCCTTTTTGATATGGAAGAATTTACTTCTACTTTGCTATTTGTTTTTTGTATATCTGTGACAGTTTTGTTCCACAGTTCCTTAATCATGGTCTTCCCTTGTATTAAATAGTTATTTTTTGTGTAGCATTTTAATTTCCTTTTTTAATTTACCATGTATTATTGAATTATTATTGTTTGCTATGAGTATTACCATTAATATCTTTAATAATTTTGTTATATAATATCTGTAACAATTTTGTTAAGATTTATACCAACATAATTTCAATAGTATACAAAACCTTTGGTCCTAAATAGTTCCACATCCTCCTTATGCTGTTGTTGCCACAAATTACATTTTTATACATTGCATGTCTATCAACTCAGGATTATAATGATTGCATTATATAGTTGTCTTTTAAAGTAGACAGGAGAAAAAGATGAGGTACAAACAAAAATACATCCTTTTATATTTAACTCTCTTTTTGTATTTGTGTATTTTCTGGAGTTCTTTATTTCCTTATGTGGATTCAAGATACTGTTCAGTTTCCTTTCTTTGCAAGCCGAAGGTTTCCCTTCATTATTTCTTTTACTTTAGGTATGCCAGTGACAAATTCTTTGAGTTTTTGGTTATCTGGGAATGAATTTCTCCTCCTTTTTTGAAGAATAGTTTTTCTGAGCATAGAAATCTAGTTGACAGTTTCGTTTTTCTTTGGCACTTTCAACATGTGATTTCTGACATCCCTGCTTTCTGGCCATTCATATGGCCTCCCTCATTTCTGATTAGAAATAGACTCATTAACTTAGGGAGGATCCCTTCTATGTGATGAGCTGCTTCTTTCCTGTAGCTTTCAAGATTTTCTATTTGTCTTTGGCTGTTGACAGCTTGATGATGTACCAAGGTATCTTAGTCTCCTTGGGCTGCTCTATAATAAAATACCATAAAAGACTTGGTAACTTAAACAATAGAAATTTATTTTCTTACAGTTCTGGAAGCTGGGAGATGTTCAAGATCAAGGTGCAAGCATGGTCAGTTTCTGGAGAGAGATTTCTTCCTGGCTTGTAGATAGCCACCTTCTCATAGTGTCCTCACATGGTATAGACAGGGAGCATAAACTTTGTTGTGTCTCTTCCTATAAGGGCATTAATCCTTTCATGAGGGGACCTACCCTTATGAGCTCATCTAAACCCATGTGCCTTTCAGCACCCCAACTCCAAATACTATCACATTGTGGGGTAGGGCTTCAGCATGAATTTGGGTGGGGGAGAGGACAAAATTCAGTCCATAGTAGTAGGTGTGGAACTCTTTGAGTTTAACCTAGGAAGGAGTTTGGTGAGTTTTCTGGATGTATAGATTCATGTTTCTTATCAAATTTGGCAAGTTTTTCAAATTATTACTTCACATGTTCTTTTTGACCCTTTCTCTCCTTTCTCTTGGTACTTCCATTATGTATTTGTTAGCATACTTGATGGTGTACCAGAGGTTTCTAAGGCTCTGTTCACTTTTCTTTATTACTTGTTTTCCTTCTGTTCCTTAGACTGGATAATCTAACTTGACTTCACATTCATTGATTCTTTCTTCTGTTTAAATATGCTACTGAGCCCCTCTAGTGAATTTTTGCAATATGTGATTCTAATTTTCAAATCCAGAATTTCTACTTGATTTTTTAAAAATAATTTCCGTCTCATTATTGATACTCTCCAGGTAGTTTGATATTGTTCTCATACTTTTCTTTGGCTCTTTGTACATGATTTTCTTTAGCTCTTTGGACATATTTAAATTAGGTGATTTAAAGTCTTCGATAAATCCAACATCTTGGTTTATTCTAAAAAATTTTCTATTGATTGCTTTCATTCCCGTGTGTGGGCCATACTTTCTTGTTTCTTTGTACCATTCAATTTTTTATTGAAAAATGTACATTTAAAATGATATTATGTGTGATCTCTGGAAGTGAGATTCTCTTCCTTCTTCAGAGTTTGTCATTGCTGTTTACTGTAGTTATCATTGCTTAGTAAATTTTTGAAAATCTGTATTGCTTGTGATCTGTAGCAACGGAAGTAATTTCTCAGCATAGTGAAAAAACAGCGATTTCCCTAAATTTCAGAAACCAACAAATCCCACAGCCTTTGCCAAGGGTCTCTGTAGCGTGTATTAGCACAAACCTTTGACACTCAGCCACGTATCATTGACAACTCTTTCTTAACCTCTACCTGCTGCTTGTGCAGAGCCTTAAATTCAGTCAGAGGTGAGAAATGAGGCCCTTCTTAGATCTTTTCAGAGTATGCACACATCTCTATGCATGTGTGGTCATCTGGATTCCTGGGGAATATGTTGGAGACCAAGAGGGGGGAGGAGGGGATGGGTATATACACACATAATGAGTGTGATGTGCACCACTTGGGGGATGGACACACTTGAAGCCCTGACTCGGGGGGCATGGGGGGCAAGGGCAATATACATAACCTAAACATTTGTACCCCCATAATATGCTGAAATAAAAAAATTTAAAAAAAGGTTTTATTTGAAATTTGGCTGGAGGAAGGGTCTAAACATTTCACAATTAAAATTTTAATTACAGGAAAAAAAATCTCTATGGATATTTCATTCTCTACTTTTTCCTTTTAAGCTTTTTGGTTAGTCTACTATATGACACAACCGTTGTCCATAGCCTCAGGCAGCAAACATTAAACGTTTTGTTGTAATTGTTTTCCACAAATGGTTATGAAGCGAAGGTTTTTCACACTGCGTGAGTTCCAAGTAAGGTCAACAAAAGATAGCCTGTTAAGTGAAGTCTTCCAGAGAAGCACCAGACAGGTAAGATAAGGTGACAGTTGTTTGGGACTGAGGCTTTTAAAAAGCTCCTGCTCCATGCTTCTCCATCTGGTGGCTACCAGGATGCACAGGAACGTATGCTGCCATTTTCAAGACTACCGCAGAGCTACAGAGCAGGAGATGGAACTAAAGCAAGTTAAAACATCACAAATTCCTCTGTTCTTACCAAGATTCAGCTGTTTTTCTTGAACAAATGTTTGCCTAGTTGCTGCAAGGTTTTGATGAATTTCCAGAGTTTAGGAAAAGTTGATTCTGACATTTTTTTTTTTTTTTGGTCAGTTTTTTTCGTTGCTTTTAGGAAGAACAGATTTTCGGAGGTCCTTCCTCTGCCATTTTCACTGATGTCATTTCATACACTCAATTTATAGTTAAACTTCCTGCCAAACATTTTGAATGTTAGCCTGACACTTTAGTTCAGGCTCCTCTAAAGAGGCAAGCAAATTGGTAACTACTCAGTGAATGATGCAAGACAATTTGCCAACCATCAACATCCACTTTCCTGAATGTTACATGGTATTGTACTATTTATCTGCTCTGAGGCACTCCATGAGGTCATGTGTTCCCCAGGGGATTTTTAAGCTTTGATTACAGTAATTCATAAAAATCATCAATTGACGTTAAAAGGAGGTTCCCAATTGAAGTAGTGAACAATTATTATCATTGAAGTTAAAATAGATATTATCATTCCCATTGAAACAGATGAACATATCACTCATATTCAGAAGATGCTTTTCTTTAGTAAAAAACACATTCATACAACACATGGCACTGCCAAGATTTGAAATTCATACATTTGTAATATCTGTGGGCGTGGCAAAGATCTGCTTTCCAAAAATTCATATAACACTCTGTCATAGGCTGAGACAGATCAAAATATGTGGAACCCCACAACAAGTTAGTCATTTGGCACCCCTTCAACAGATATTTTAAAATGTTCTTTCAGCATTCATTTGGTGGATACAGAAAGAAACTGATCTTGTCTTTACAAAATGTTTATTTTCATAACAAATAATTTAAAAATGCCACTTTATTATTTTAATTAATTAATAAAATTGTATATATCCAAGGTGTACAATATGATAATCTGTTATATGTATACATTATGTAATGATGTATTACACTTCCATCACAACCATAGATACCATCTGTGTGTGTGTGTGTGTGTGTGTGTGTGTGTGTGTGTGTGTATGTGGTGAGGACAGTTAAAATCTTAAAATCTGCTGGCTTATCAAATTTCAAATAAACAATACAGCATTATTAACAAAAATTACCATGCTGTATATTAGATCCTCAAAACTCATTCATCTTATAACTCAAAGTTTATATCCTCTGACCCCAAATCTCCTTATTTCTCCTACTCCCAGCCTCTGGCAACCACTGCTCTATGCTTCTATGAGTTTGAAGTTTTTAAATTCCATATATTAGTGAGATTGTACAGTATTTGTCTTTCCGTGTCTGGCTTATTTCACTTAGCGTAATGTCCTCTGGGTTTACCCACATTCTAGGATTTCCTTTGTTATGGATAAATTAATAAAAGCACAGGTAACAAAGCAAAAATAAACAAGTGAGGCTACATCAGACTGAAAAGCTTTTTGCACAGCAAAGGAAAAAAATCAATAAAATGAAAAGACAACCTACAGAATGGGGAAAATATTTGCAAAGCATGTATCTGCTAAAGGGTTAATGTTATAAATATATAAGGAACTCACAGAACACTAGCAAACAGACAAAAAACCCCAAATAGCCCATCTAAAGAAGTAGGCAAAGGGTTTGAATTTGTATGTCTATTCAAGAAAGACATACAAATGGCCAATAGTCAAATTAAAAATTGATCAACATCACTAATCATTGGGGAAATGCAAATTAAGACCACAATGAGGTATCACTTTATACCTTTAAGATGGCTATTATCAAAAAGACAAGAGAAAACAAATGTTGGCGAGTATATATACAAAATGCAATCCTGTTTGTGAGATTGTGAATTAGTACACCATTATGGAAAACAGTATAGAGTTTCCTCAAAAAATTAAAAAGAGAACTACTGTGTGATCCAGCAATTCCACTTTTGGGTATAGATCCAAAGGAAATGAAATCAGTATCAGTATATACACACACACACACAAAATTAGATAAAAATGGCAACATTTTAATTGACTTGGAAGTATAAGTTGAGTTTTATTTTAAACAGCATTTAAAGCTGGATGATTCAAAATTATATTAGATTAATATTAATGAATATATTGATGTAGTCCAAAAATATTGAGTTCGTTTGCCAGTATAATGCTGGCTGATAACATAAAAGAGATAATTATGAATAAAGCATAATTCTTATTCTCAAAGTCTTTATACCTATTTTAACATATCTTATCAAAGATGATACAACCAGAACTTCCCTCCTCCATGGCTTTCTTCTATTCTATGCCTCAAGAACTACAAGGGAAGTCAGGATCCCTTTTTGAGGTCCTTCCATTAGTTTGCGTCATATTGGAGTTTGGGGTATCATATTGGGTATCGTATTGGAATTTTGTACCAAATGGCTCAATAGTTGGTAATGTTTAAGAACTTGATTACTATTTTGGATAGAGAGTATGATTCTGATTAAGGCTAGAGGTAGTTCTAAAGGTCTTAATTCAGGGTTGCTTAATAAAAGCAGTGGTCAGACTCAAAATTTTGGACTTTTATAAGTGACTACACTCAAATATCTATCTGCTTAGCATCTCTTTCTTTATGGAAGAGGAAGAAATGAAATAGGCAGAGGCATTGCTAGAAGAAGGTTAACTTTCCTGGCACCCTAGGCCCAATTTACCTCTGCTTTGGTTTTCCCTGTTAAGCCAGTTGGACTTAATAGCCAATACTACGGTTGGTCAGGTGTTTGGCTATTGCTTCTTTTTTTTTTTTTTTCCGAATTTTTTTTTTTTTTTTTTTTTTTTTTTTTTTTTTTTTGAGGCAGAGTCTCACTCTCTTGCCTGGGGCGAGTGCCCTGGCGTCAGCCTAGCTCACAGCAACCTCAAACTCCTGGGCTCAAGCAATCCTACTGCCTCAGCCTCCCGAGTAGCTGGGACTACAGGCATGTGCCACCATGCCCGGCTAATTTTTTTTTTCTATATATATTTTTAGCTGTCCAATTAATTTCTTTCTATTTTTGGTAGAGACGGGGTCTCACTCTTGCTCAGGCTGGTCTCGAACTCCTGAGCTCAGAACGATCCGCCCACCTCGGCCTCCCAGAGTGCTAGGATTACAGGCGTGAGCCACCGCGCCCGGCCGGCTATTGCTTCTTGAAGAAGGGTACAAAAGGAATTTGCTGGCAACTCTATGATATTTTTGACTGATATTTTGAATTTTAAGGGGATAAATGAGATAGGTGGTAAAGTCTCTTAAGTGGCTCATAACAGTGAAATAATTACAAATCGATTCCCTATTCCAAGATGAAACTTTACCATTGTATCATTCCTTGAACCAGCCAAGCCTACCAAATGGTTATACAAAGAATACTACATTCTCCTTCCTTAACAGTAGCCTTTGATTAAAACAACATCAATAACGACAAAACAAACCAAAACAGCAATAAAAATGGAGGTTGGGATCTTAGCGTGGTAGAAAAAGGCTGAGAAGTTCTAAATCTATGTCACATTTCATATCAGAAATCAAGAAATTTTGTTCTGTGATTGTCTGAAGAACGCATAAAACTGAATTGGGCTAATAACAATAAATGAAACATTTGTTAAACTACAGCTATGTTGAATTTTTTCTTGAGTGAACAAGAAAAAGGGTAACCATTGATTCTATATAATTAAACTACAGACTCAAGCATTCATTCCCTCAAAGTCGTATACTGTTTGCTAAAAAATGCTGAACAATGTCAGCTTGATTATAAAAAAATTATATTTGATTTATAGTAAACTGGATGTTTACTGGTAGAATTGTGCATAAATATACACTGATTATATATTTGGAGTTCGTTTAGGGTGCCCAACATAGAGTTCATCATGGTTAATTATGGGGAAATTGTAATAAGCTTGGAGCGTAGTTTTTAACCATAATATGTGTATTTCCATCCTCTTGCTAAAGACCATTTGCAAGATTTGAGAATCATTTTTGGGTGTGATTAGAATTTCCTCATGAGAATTTTCAGTCTTTTAAGAATGGTTAGTTCAGCACTATCCAATATAAATGCAATGTAAGCCACAGGTGTAATTTTAAATTTTTTAGGAGTCATATTACAGCAGTAAAAACAAACAGGTGAACATAATGTTAACAATATATTTTATTCAAGCCAGTGTATTCAAAACTTTACCATTTCAATATGTAATCATTTTAAAACAATTATTAGTGAGGTATTTTATATTCTTTTTTTCTACTGAATTCTCAAACAGCTTATCTCAATTCAGACTCCTCACATTTCCAGGGCTCAGTAATCACATGTGGCTATTGACTACTGGTTGTACAGTGCAAGTTTAGACTCTATCCTTGAGATATTTCACTAAGATTATGCTTATTTTTCCCAATATCCATTTATGCTAAGGTATGAATTTATCAACAATTAATAGCAATGACTACAACTCAGGGTACATATAGATTGAGTTTTTAAATATGCTATATTTTTGGTAATTTCTGATGAGTAACAGAGCTTCAGTCACGTTGTCCAAAGTTTATTTTGAAGTAATTTGATTATATATGAATATATTTATGTGTGTGCATATGTATGTGTACATGTATGTAAAATCCTAGGTTAGAAAATGTTGGTGTATTAAAGAAAATATGATTTCTGTCTTAAAGAATACCCTATACCCTGTCTAGATTTAGAGAGAAAATATATTAAATATATATTTAAAATAATATGGGAACAATAATAAAGAAATATATTAATCAAAGAAATGACAGGTTGATGTTAAGGTACAGTAGTCCCCCTTATCTGCAGGGGATGTGTTCTAAGACCTCCAGTGGATGCCTGAAACAGCAGATAGTACCAAACCCTAAATAAACTATTATTTTTCCCATACATACACACCTTTATAAACATATAAAGTTTAATTTATAAATTAGGCACAGAAAGATACTAATAACCATAACTAATAATAAAATAGAACAATTATAGCAATATAACTGTGATAAAATTATGCAAATATGTTATTTCTCTTTCTCTCTCAAAATATTGTATTGTAGTCAGTTTTCTTGCGATGAAGAAAGGACAAAGTGGGACCGGTGGAAAATTTAATCACATTACTCAGAATGGTGCACAATTTAAAACTTATGAGTTGTTTATTTTTAAAACTATCCACTTAATATTTTCGGACCATGGTTAACTGTGGGTAACTGAAACTGTGGAAAATGAAACCACAGATAGAGGGGGACTACTATATATTCTTATTTATGCTCATTAACAAACAGATCTTTATTCTGGAAGTACGGTCAGGTTTTAGGATAGCGTGATAAAATGTGGTTTGGATGGTTAAAATTTCTTGAGTATTTTCTATACTGTGAAATTCTAGAAAGCTCCATTTTTTTCATAATTCCTTCCTAAGTCATATTGATTGCAGAATGTCTGATGGTGAAAACATATATAGTCTTGATAAATAATATGTTTATGATACTTAATTCTCCATCTGGCTTTGACATTTCTTCTTAATGGTTTACTCAATGCCTGAATTAGTCACCTGTTCAGAGGTTTCAAACTAAAGAAATAAGATAGGATACTAGCTAGAAATGTAGCAAGAAAAATATCTATGTCAGTTTATATAAAGATGGTCAGCTTTATTATTAGCAGTTCATGGGTTGCTATATTAGGCTAGAGATGAAAAATCTTTGAAATTCTCTTTTAATAATTATTTAGTATGTGAACTACATATTTTTCATCAACTTTATAACTGATAAATGTTAATTTTACTTTGATATTTTCTGAGTGAGATTATTTTATTTTTCCTGTATGGAGTACTTGAAAATAGCTTGAAATGTTAGGAAACACAACACTTAACTTGTTTCATTCAACAAAAATATCTGAGCACAATGGCAGACAGAAAAATGGCTTCCCAAAAGATATCCTCATCCTAATCCCCAGTACCTATGAAAGTGCTACTTTACACAGCAAAAAGGATTTTGAAGATGTGATTACATTTAGGATCTTGAGATATGAAGGTTATCCTGGGATTTGCAGGTGGGCACAAAGTAATCACAAGGGTTTTTATTGCTGTTATTTTTGTTGAGATATCATTTAGCTTTAAAGTCATTTATATAATATTAATAGAAAACTTATGTATTTACCCATGTGGTTACCATGTCTGGTGTTCTTCATTACTTTTTGTAGATACATGTTTCTATCTGGTATCATTTACTTCTGCTTGAAAGACATTTCTGCCTGAAGGACATTGATATTTCTTGTAGTACATGTCTGTTAGTAATAAATTATTTTGACTCTGTATGTCTGAAAGTATAGTTTGCATTTATTTTTATAAGATAATGTAATTATTTCTATTTTAACATCTCATTCTTTTTTCTTGCCATTTCTATTTGTCTTTTTTTTTTTTTTTTTGGATGTTCGCTTTTCCACTATTTTTATGTTTTAAATTATTTTTTATTTGCCCTTTCCCTTTACACGTTTGGAATTTATAAACTAGATTTATCTCAATAATTGCCTTTTAAGTTTCATAGTACATACTAAATTCTACATCCTAATCTTCTTGAGAATCATTTGACTCCTACCTTATTGTTATGAATTATAATCTTTTATTATCAAGGGTTTAATCTTTTTTCTTTTGAATCTCAGAACATAGATAATATTGTTCTTTTATGTATTTTTTAAGTTGTATATTACATATAACAAATATTATTTATCTTTATTTAATAGATCCACTTGTTTTTTATACTCATATTTAAATTCACTAGTTTCCTTATTTCTTTTTCCAGTCATTGGGATTTTACTCTGTAGACCCTCCCCACCCCCGAAATAAGTGCTTTAGAAGTTCCTTTAATTAAGGTCTGTGGGTGGTTAATGTTCTTAGTTTTCTAGTAGAAAATATTTTTATTTAACCCTTTTATTTTGATTTTTTATATGCCTTTTAAATACAGAATTTTGTTTTCTGTATTCCATTATACCTTCTATTGAGAAAAATGTGCTGTCAGTCTTATTGTCCTCTCTTTGTAGGTAATCTGTCTCTTTTTCTTGACAATCTTAAAATTTTTCTCTTTATTTTTCTTTGCCATTCTGTATGATCACTATAATGGTCTAGGTAGAGATTTTAAAATAATTATCCTTCTTGATATAGAAAATATTCCCTTAATTGTGGAAATCATAATTTTTATCACATGTAGAAAATTCTGTCATTATCTCCTTGAAAGGAGGGGAAAACATGATATAAAAGTGACTAGACACATTTAGCAAATAATAAAATGAAACAGAAAAAAATAAATGTAGAAAGTAGGAACTCATTGGTTTCAATAGAAGTTTAGATAATGTTACAAAGAGAATTAGTACACTGAAATCTGAATGTGAAGAATGTGAATATTGTCCAAAATGCAGTAATTTTTTTATTATTCTTTTCCCTGGGATTCCTTGCACTCATAAATCAGCTTCATTTAGGATACTTTACTAGCATCTAAGGTCCAGTTTCTACTCCTCACTTCCTCTAATCTCCAGAAGCTGTAGGTTCCTGGTATAGGAAACTGCTCCCAGATAAGCTTCAGTTTTCTGATATAGCTTACCCATCTAGTTTCATCTTACTATTTTCTTTTTAATTTAATTTTTGGGTCCTTTAGGATTTCCCGTATGTGAGTTTAACAGAACATTTAAATTGGGTTTGTTATTCCTCCCACACACATATCTATCTATATCTATCCAATTATTTGAATAAATGTCTCAGATTTTTATTTTAAAAAGATACTTTAGGCTACTGTAAGAAGAATGAATTGGCAGGGCCAAACATGAAACAGGTAGAACAAGTAATAAAACTGAATTAAGTAATCCAAGTAAGAGATACAGACAAGTATCAGCAGATTAATGTTTAGTTGTAATACTTAGTAACTGGATATGTAGGATGTGTAAGAAACCAAAGATGATTTATTCTGAAGGTTAACCAAACATTATACAGTTCTCTCATTACTCATGGGACATTGGTTCCAGGACCTCCTTACAGATACCAAGATCCAAGATGCTCTAATCCTTGATATAAAATGGCATGGTGTTTGCATATACCTTGTGTACATCCTTCTGTTTACTTTAAATCATCTCTAGATTACTCACAATACCTAATAGAATGTAAATGACATATAGTTGTTATACACAGTATTTTTATTTGTATTACTTTTTACTGTTATTATTTTTTCCCTTTTTTTTTTTTTTTTTTTTGAGACAGGGTCTCACTCTGTTGCCCAGGCTAGAGTACAGTGGTGTCATCGTAGCTCACTGCAACCTCAAATTCCTAGGCTCAAGCATTCCTCACATCTCAGCTTCCCGCATAGGTGGGGCTATAGGTGTGCACCACCATGTATGGCTAAATTTTTTATTTTTTATAGAGACAGGGTGTCCCTATTGCCCAGGCTGGTCTTGAACTCCTGGCCTCAAGTGTTGCTCCTGCCTCAGCCTCCTAAACTGCTAGAATTACAGGTGTGAGCCACTGTTTACAGCCTTTCCAAATATTTTTGATCCATGGTTGGTTGAATCAGCAGATGCAGAGCCCATGGATATGCAGGACCAGCTGGGTATCAATTATTTCATAGTTATTGGAGGTGGAGATTGATATAAATTTATGAGTTTTAGTTAATATTTTTCCATTGTGTTAGTGACATGATTACATTTATGGACATTTGCCATCAGCTTGAGTTCAAATGCTGTAACTTTGATAATCGGACTTTGGGGGAATGAATATAGACAAATTTTTTGTGTAATCTCCTTTTTGTAAAAGACAAACCTTTTCCAATTCTCCCTTTCTCTCCTCTGAAGGAGTCTATTTATTTAGCTCAGATCCAAGTACAAGATCCTTTTTCAAAGTGGCATACCATGTTGAAGTGGGAATTACAAGTTGTTATTTTTATGTTGCTTTTTTATTGTCTTATTAATGTGTTTTTATCAAATACTTTAAATCATAAGTTCGTTGGTACCCACTGGCCCACATAAACTATGATGTGGTGATATTCTGACACAGAAGTGGATAAAAATTGTCATCGATCCATCATACGATATTTGGAAGGTTCGACAATCTTGTACAAATTTAATGAATATTTTAAATATAATAGCTTCTTGTAAATATTATATTTAAAGTATTCATTACATTGTTTTTTGGAATAATCTTTTTATTAAAAAATATAACATCAATTCAGCAAAGCATAGCCCAATCTTTATTCTATTTAAAATCAGGAACCTTGCACTTCTAGAAACCATTGTTTACTGACTAAGCCAGACAGTTTCTCTTGCTCTGCATTGGTTTTTAAGAACCTGTGAAAAGTTCCAAACTCTTGGAAAGTCATATTTTGTAAATTTTTATTCAAATGGCTTTTTTTCTAGTACATAGTGCAATTTAAGGATTCTAAAATGTTGAAGGAATATAGTGTTGTTGGTCACAACTATTAGATTAAAGAAATGTATGTCATGCTTTTAAAAGCATAAACATTTATCAATTTTTAACAGAAATATCTTGTTTATTATGCAATTAATACATGTTTATTATAGATTTCCTGAAAAGCAAAAAAGGCAGAAGAAAGATAAAAAGAACCACCTCTGGTTCTATTATCTGGAGATATCTGCTTTTAATGAAAATTACATATTGAGTATATTATATCTTTCCAGATTCTTCGAAATCATTTCTTAATATACTTCTCTTTCTCTAGTCTCAATTTTAGTGTTCAGTAATATCAATGAACAGATAATTATTCATCTTGACAGCTTTCATAGGAAGTTCTGTGTGTTTTATTTTATGCCCTACTATATATTGTGCATTGAGGAAAATGGAATAGTACTTGAATGTGTAAACATTGAGTCCCAGCTGAAGGTGTGTCAAACCCACTGAGAGCTTCTAATGCCATGTGAAATATGTAAAGAGTGGGATGTTAGGCTTACCTTTTTTCAAATGGCACAAGAAGCAGCCCAGAAGGCTAAAAGCTTTCCTACTTACCTTCCCATTCAGTTAAACTTCTACACACTGGAAAGTGGGGTAGTCTGATCACTTACCTTCTGCTGTGAGATCCTGAGCACATAAATTGAGCTAATAAACACTAGTCCATACACAGTCTATGATTTATACACTGATCCGTCTCCCAGTTGAAATATACAATTACATTTATTTAATGTGGGCAAAAAAGGAAATTTGGCACTTATCCATGCAAATTTGACATGGGTAATATTCTTTGGGAGAAAGTAGAAAAATTTCTGCCAGTATGGAAATAGTTTGGCAGTTTAAAAGATTATCAAATTAAGTATTGTCTTTATTCATACCTTGTTTATTGCATCACATTTAAAGTGAAATTCTTTAGAAAATTCATCTTTGGAAATGACTGACTTATAAAGTTGAATATTTCAGTGCAGAGACAAGAGGATATACCTAAATTAACAATCAGGTTAACACTTCAATTTGTATTTTAAGACGTGTCTAATCTCAAAACTCTAATTCACATTTGACAAGGGATTAATATCCAGAATATACAAGGAACTCAAACAACTCAACAACACAAAAATAAATAATCCAGTTAAGAAATGGGCATATTATCTGAATAGTAGACATCTCTTAAAAGAAGACATACAACTTGCCAACAGGTATATGAAAAAATGCTCAACATCAGTAATCAACAAGGAAATGTATATTAAAACCACAATGAGATATCATCTCATCCCTGTTAGAATGGCTATTATCAAAAAACAAACAAACAACAACAAAAAAATAAATGCTGGCAAATATGCAGAGAAAGAGGAACCTGTTACATACTCTTGGTGGGAGCATAGATTAGTACAGATGTTATGGAAAACAGCATGGAGGTTCCTCAAACAACTAAAAATAGAACAACCATATGATCCAGTAATCCCACTACTGGGTATATATCCAAAGGAAAGAAAATCAGTATGTCAAAAAGACATGTGTACTACCATATTTATTATAGTATTATTCACAATAGCCAATATATTATAATATATCAAGCTAAGTGTCCACCAACAGATGAACGAATAAAGAAAATGTATATATACACAATGGAATATTATTCAGCCATAAAAAGAATTAAATCCTGTCATTTGCAGCAACATGGATGAACCTGGAGGACATTATGTTAAGCAGAACAAGCCAGGCACAGAAAGATAAATATTGCATTTTCTCTCTCATGTGTGGAAGCTAAAAAAGTTGATTTTATGGAAGTAGAGAGTAGAATGATGGTTACTAGAGAACAGTAGGAGGTGAAGGAGGTTGGGAGAGGTTGGGTTGGTAGATACAAAATTACATCTAGATAGGAGGAATAAGTTCTAGTGTTCCATAGCACTGTACTGTGACTATAGTTAGCAACAATGTATTGTATATTTTTAAATAGCCAGAAGAGAGGATTTTGAATGTTCCTACACAAAGAAATGATAAATGTTTGAGGTGATGGATTTACTAATTACCCTGATTTGATCATTACACATTATACATATGTATCAAAATATCGCACTGTACACCATAAAAATACAATTATTTTATATAAATTAAAATTTTTTCAAAGATTTTTTTGTTTTAGTAGCTATATATAAGAAATAATTTTAAAATTTCTTAAGAAAACTATTAAACTTTATTTGGCAAATGGTTTTCATTTCCTTATGTTTTTTTTCCAGTTAAAGATTATCTTTGCCACAGGAGCTCGGTAACCAACAATAATTTAACTACATACTGATTCATCAAGCATCTCCACAAATATTCAGAAACACATTTATTGCTTACGAATTTATTAATTTTAAATTTTGATACATATTAAAAATTCACAATAAACTCTTATTGTAAAAGTGCTGGTTATGGCAATAAAATAATTACTGCTCAAGAAGAGGACAGGTCCATATTGTATACTACAGAAAAACTGACCTCAAAAATTTTCTGTAGAGAATTGAAAAATAGTTTCTTTGGCTTTTTCTTTGTCTACAGCTAAACAATAGTGTTTGTTTTTTGTAAAATCGTGGCGCCTTCTGATGTAGTGGAAAGCCCCATTGACTTAGCTGCCAGAGGAGACATCCTTCTCCACCAGCGCTCGTTTTGCACCAGTATGTAAACATACCATTCAGTTCTTTCAGGCTCTGAGCAAAATCTGTTCCTGTATGCAATTTCTAATCGTTTGTCAGGGGTGCCTCTAACAGGCACTTAGTTTTGCATAGCCAGGGATGACAGCACACGGACAGCTGACAACCTTCCCGCCCCAGCCCCACTGTACTCCTCTACTGCTGAGAGGCCCTGGGGTGTGTGGAGTCGAGGACCCTGCATCAAAGCCCTGGGTCCTCTCTGGCCTGGGCTGCGCGGGCCACCTTCTCGGAGGGCCTCTGCACCTTCTGTAGCTCCCTAAACACCCGGGAAGGACAGTGAAAAGGGAGAGAAGAATCGTGTCCGAGTCTTCAGAGATAACCCTAGGTGGGATCGAAGGGACTGTTGGAGTGTGTTGCCGAGTAGCCAGGACATGCAGGGAATCAGAAGAGAGAGACCGCAGCCCGCAGCGGGCAGGAGGTCCTCTGGGTATGCGGGATGGATTGGGGTCCAGTACGCTTCTTTTTGGGACTCTCGGGCCCCTGCAAGATCACGTGCACAACCTCAGCCTGACTGGGCCTCCCAGGCTCTGTTCCTTTGGGGCCAGGGGAGAAGAAGAAGGGGGTGGTGCCCGCGGACCTAGCCCGTGCTGGGTGCCTGGAGAGGGCTGCGCGGCTGAGTCATGCGTCTGACGACGACGCCTCCGACGCCTCCGGAGTGGTTCAAATGGCTCAGCCCGTGTGAAGAGGACCCAGATCTGGTCCAGGCCCGGGCACTCTGGGCTCTGGGGGCGGGTAGTCAGTGGGGAAAGGGCCTTGGCCTTCCTCCCACCGTTGCCATGACAACTGTGCTGTTTGAGGCGGACTGTGGGGAGGCTGGAGCACGACTCCCCCTAGCGGAGCGCAGAGCCCCGAGTGTGGAGCGCGCCTGGCGATCCACGGAGGCGAGGCAGGGCCTTGCAGGGTGGAGTTCGCCTTTTTCCCTGCCATCCCCTTCGCCGTTGTTATGGAGACTGCCAGGGCAACCTCATGTGTGTAACTGGCTGCTCCAGCTGCTGCTGCTGAAGTAGAAGAAACAGCAACCTGAGCCCTTTTTTGCCCCAGCGTCTCTTCCAGGAACTCTGACCCAGCAGCTGCCACTGCTTGCCTGCCACAAACAGGAAATGAGAGGGCAGAAGTCCGAAATTTGCCTTGGATCCTACACCATGCCTTTCTTCGGCTTTCCACTCCGAATTTTATATCTCAGCATCTTCCACAGTAAATGGCCTAAAACCGGCTCCTTTTATTTTAATACACTGCCTGCCACACCTCTTCTATTAACAGACAGACGGTTTCGTTCCGCCGAACACTGTCCTGGGCCCTGTTTAATTATCAAAAGAGAGAGATTTTAAAAGTGTGTGTGTGTTTCTTGTATTACAGTAGATATGTGAAATCCCTAGTTTTCATTAAGAGGATATGAATATTTATAGGACTGTCCTCTTGCTGCTAAGTACCCCTGAAATAACCACTTTTTGACAATGAATGGAATAATTATGTGTTAGAATATCTGGGGTATATAGCAGAGAAAGAATGGGCTGTTTAGAAGCCCCTTCCCTTTTCATTTTCAGTTCTATATGTCAATCAAGTGCTAAATTGTCTCTTTTCTGGGCTCTATTCCCTCGATGTTTGAGGTCAGTTTTTGGCTTTGCAAGGGGCTTTATTTCAACATTGCTCTGTCTTTGAATTTCAGGTTGGGAAGTAAATGAAATACTCTAGACTACTTACACTCAGCTCAGGTACAATATTTAGTGCATAGATGGGTCTCTACTGACTATGGACATGAATGCACTTAGAAAAAAGGATTCTCCCTGATTAGAGCAAGTTGAGGCATCTGTGATCTTGAATTGCCAGCCATACCTGGGCAGGCTCTGTGGACTGCTGTCAGTCCCAACCCCTTGTTCTCAAATTTCTTTTCTGTTTAATGTGTATGTGGTACAGCTTTCATTCTCAGAAGGCACCCAGGTAGCTTTTGCTACTGATAATCATGAGTTTCCTTACATAGTTCTGCAAGTGTGAATAGACTAGCCTTTTCAATTGACTTTGATACTACCACCTTAGAAAATCCCAACAATGCAGGATAACTATTTCTTTTTTTTAAAGCTGATAGGTGGGATACTTAATAATTTTATTTTGTCACAGTCTCTGTGTCATGGTGTTTTCAAAGCCACTAAAAGAGATTTTGGTACAACCCAAGCTCTAGGTAAAGCTATGAATTTGAAACATGTTTATCTTTGGTGTCCTATTTTACCCTGTTACCACCTCATGCAGAGGTCACCAGGGTTTCCTAAACGCCAAATCTAATGCCCCCTTTCATTTGTCCTCCCACTTAACCTCTCCCAAGAATTTGACTCTCTTGATCTAACCTCTCATTTTTTTCGAAAATCTCTCCTCATCTCCTGGTACCTCTATGACCTCTTTGAAGGCTTCTTCTTAGTCTTTTCACTTTTTCCTTTTCTTTTTATATATTGTGTCTTGATCTTCTGCTTTTTTCATTCTGCATATTTTTCTAGGCCTTTCATCCACATCTATTGCTTCATCTGCCATCTCATTCTTTTGTCTTCTAAATCTGTGTTATCTTATGCAGACTTTTCTCTGAGTTCTAGGCGTCTATTTCTAAGCTACTTCATGGCCATTTCTACTTATCTTTCCTGCAGGCATCTCAAATTGAACCTGCCCCTCGCTGACCTATGTTCCTATCCAACATTTGCTTTTCTTACTATATTTCATATCTCAGTTAATGACCCTATGCCCCAAGGGTCAGTTACCCAAGATCAGAAACATGAGAGCCATTTATCGATTTATGCATTCATCTAATCAGATTTTCTTTTTGGCATCTACCATATACCAGAAAAATAGTGTCACAAAGCTTAATTCTAGTGGGAAAGACAGATTAATGCATTTACAACTAAGTAATAAAATTGCAGCTTTTATTAAAGTCCACTACAGAAGTAAGCAGGGTACTATATGAAAAGATGTTGGGAGTAGCACTCTAGACAAGATGGTCAAAAAAGTTTTTGTGTTAATTTGGGATGAAGGATTAGTAGAAGCCAAACATTTAAGTTGCTGGAGAAAGAACAGGCCAGGCAGAGATAATAGCAGTCACAAAGGTCCTGTGGTGGGGAATGGCTTGCTGAGTTCAAGAAACTGACATAGAAGTCAATGTACTTATGAGAAGGGGAAAGTGGGGTGTGGTGAATGTGGAAAGGAGGCAGGGGACTGATTTTGCAGGTCTTTGTCAGCTCTGCTGAAGAGTTTGGATTTTATCCTATGTGCAGTGGGAAGCCATTGAATGTTTTTAAGAAGAGTGGCATGAGCTTTTTCATAATTTTAAATGATTATCTGGTTGCAGGATGGAGAATGAATTGGAAGGGGTGAGAGTTTGGAAGTGCGAAGGAGATTAAAGACTGTGGAAGTGATCCAGATCAGTGATGATAGGGGTGTGGAAATGGAGAGAGAGATTAGTGAACAGACATGAGGTATGTTTAGTTGTCTTTTGTCTTTATCACCCACTGTTGTGCCTCCGGCTCATTTCCATCCTTAGAGCACTCCATGCCGTATGGGGCTTTCCACATCCTAAGCCTTTACCACTAAATCATAGTTGTTATTTTTCTTATTTTTTTTAAGGCCTTAACTGTCAATGATAGTTACATGATATCTGATGAGGAGAAACTAGAGAACAGTAATTAAGAAAGCATACTCCAGAGTTAAGGTGCTTTGGTTCATATCTGTGTTCCATGACTTATGAGCGGTGTCACTTTGGGAAAATTGTTTAACCTTTCTGTTACATTTTCTTTAGCTGCAGAATAGGAATAGTAGTAATAATGCTTATTTACGGGACTTTACATGGATTAAATAGTGCATGTACTACACAGTGCATGGTAAGTGCTTAATGTTAGTTGATGATGGTGCTCATGATAATGATAGAGGACTCAAGAACTCACTCTGATAAGCATTTTAATATAACTCAAGGAAGTTCTTCAAGCTTCACTTCTAACTTATTAGTAAGACAAAGAATCAGAAGAGGAAGGACATCATGGCTAGCCTGGGAGAAAATGGAAAATATTCTGACAAACAGAAATCTAGGATAGCTGCTCCTCAAATCTCCCTTCTTGGGAAGAGCTTCCTTTAGGAAAGCATTTTCTGTTCCTTTCTGATTTTTTAATCCTTTTTTTTTTTGAGCCTGCCTTATGTCATTGCTTTTCCTTGTTAGAGTGATTAGAAAGAAAAAGGATATGGAGTTTTTAATCTTGGCAAGAATAATAGAATGTCTTTATGTTTGGAAAAATTGGGACTTGTGACTCCGTGATCTCCTTTATGTCATGGTGACTCCATGGTTAACACTCCTCAGCACAATCATGGACTGCATAATGACATTTCAGTCAAGGTCTAATGGTATATATGACAGTGGTCTCATAAGATTGTAATACCATGTTTTTAGTGTACGTTTTCTATGTTAAGATATAAAAATACACAAAAATGAAAATACACAAATGTACAAATAAAATTGTGTTACAGTTGCCTATAGTGTTCAGTACAGTAACATGTTGTACAGGTTTGTAGCCTAGGAGCAATAGGCTATACCATATAGCCTAGGCGTGTAGTAGGCTATACTATCTAGGTTTGTGCAAGGATATTCTATGATGTTTGCACCATGAAGAAATAACCTAACAACACATTTCTAAGAGTGTAACCCCATTGTTAAGTGATACATGACTGTAATTCCAAGTTTGAATTTTCCCGAGTTCCCAACTTGGCCAATATTTACTGCATTGTTTTATCAAGTAATGACTGTCCTTCATGAGTGGTCTGTATCTCACAATTTTCCAACTCAGTTATTAAGGCTTCTCAGTATTGAATAAATGGATAAATTAACCCTTTATAAAATATCTCTATCAACCTTTGTCTTTCTTTTCTATGATTGTTGCCCTCTGTCTAAATGAGATCATTATCTTTCTCAAGAAATATATACATTATCTTTTTAACATCTCTCTAATGAGCATTCACACATACATGGCAGATAAATTTTCTTAAAGTATGGAGCTATTCTTGTCACTCTTCATTCAAAAAATTCAAAAGCTGTTCACTGAGAAGAAAGTTACCAACTGGCAAAGGATTCATATTTAGACTATATAAAGAACTCCTGCAAATAAGAAAAAGGCAGACCAACCAATCAAAAATTGAGCAAGTGACTAGAAGAGATACTCAATAAAAGAGACTATCCAAATGACTAATAAATGTAAGAGAGGATCCTCAGCCTCAACAATTATCAGAGAAATGAAAATTAAAACCACTGTCACACCCATAAGAATGACTACAATTAAAAAGATTGACATTCCAAATGTTGGTGAGACTATTGAGCAAGTAGAATGTCATATACTGCAAGAGGGACATTAAATTGATATAGCCACTGGGGGAAAACTGTTTAGCATTATTTACAAAAGATACACATACACACTCTCTGTCTCTCTGTCTCTCTCTCTCTCTCTCTCTCTCTCTCTCTCTCTCTCTCTCTCTCTCTATCTCTCATACTCTATGAAGCAATTCTACTCTTTCGGGTATATATTTAAAAGAAATGAGTTATGGATGCACCAAAACACATGAAAGAAACTGTTATAGGTATATTATTTCTAATAGCTAAAAACTGGAAACATTTATCTTGAAAAAAAAAAGACTAAATAAATTATGGCATATTGTACTGTGAAATACTGTGCAGTAATAAAAATAAAACAATACTGTTGAACCCTGCAATGTGTATAAATCTCACAAACATGATTATATAACAAAATAGGCAACGCTAACCTATATTAACAGTTAAGGTGGTGGTTATCTTTGGAGAGATGAGCAAGGTTAGTGGTTAGGAAGAGAGACATGAGGGAGCTTGTAAAGAATGCTGCTACTCTGCTATTATTGAGCTAGGTAATACATGGATGTGTTTAATTTGTGTCAGTTCATTGAGCTGTACGTTTATAATTTGTGCATTTTTATTTCTACATTATATTTCAATTAATCATATATATATGATATCTGATATATATCAGACATATTTTATATATTTTATATTATATTAATTAATATATGTATTAAAAAGACTTCTCATTAACTACTGTATTAGGTCACTCTCCTCAGCCTCTACTAATTGGATTTTAACCCTTTTTTCTAGGTGTTTTCTCTTACGTTTTTGCACATATCCTATGTTTTCGACAGCCTTGACTGGTAAATGAGGCAGATGCTTGCAGTTATTCTTAACATTCATTGTTTTTGTTCTTTTGGTAAAAGCACCCTTCGGATTTTATTAATAGCTGGACACATGACTGACTACTTTTGACCAATCTTCTGACTACATTCTTTAGCCTTCCTTGCTTCTACGTGTGGTTGTGAGATTACGTTTGGGCCAGCGATACATAAGCAGAAGTGATGACTGCAACTTTAGCAGTGTCTGAGAAACCTTGGCAGCCACGTGTCCAGATGGCAGAGCTACTATGCTGGCTCTGGATCACTGGACTGTTAGATGAGAGAGAAATAAATTTTTCTCTTAATTAAGCTACAATATTTTGTATCTAAAGTATTTCCTTTAAGTGCCTGAATAAGAGTGGTAAATATTTTTAGTTTTTGTTTGCCTGAAAATACTCTTATTCTTGAATGATAATTTATCTGATTATACAAATCTGTAATTTATAAACTTATAATATTTTATATAAATGATATACATTTGCTCTCAGAATCATGAAGCTCTTATTCTATTGCCTTTTGACTTTGTGAGAACTTTGACTAGTGAGAACTTTGCTGTCAGACAAACTGTTGTTTCATAAGGGTGATGTGTCTTATCTTTCTGGCTGCTTTTTACTATAGTCAGTCTGTGGTTATCTGAAGTTTCATATATAATAGTATTAATATATTAAAGTATGGATTTTTGAAAACAGAAATATCCTCTTTGGGATTCATTGTGTTTCTTAAATCTGAAGTCTCTGAGCTCCATCAGTTTTCCTCCATTCTTTCCCCAAAAGGTAAGAATTTTTTTCCCCAAACCTGTGGCCAAATAAACTTGACAAGTCACCACGTTGTGTCTATTTACAAATGTGCAGATTTCCTTCTAGTCCATTCTTCCACTGCACTGCATGTGGATCCTTTTTTTGAGGGTCCTATTTTTATGCAGAGGTTTTTGTTTCAAGACTTATGGCCATTGCTCACAAGATCCTAAAAATTCACTCGACTTTGAGAGCTCTGCATTTTAAACTGTGCTTATTATTCATCCTTTCTAGTTATTTTGTAGTGGAAGGTTTCTTTCTTTTTTTAAAAAGAATATTAAAAGAAGTGAATGTTTTATATCCTTGGCAGATTTTTACTTTTCAATATGAATCGTTTTGAAAAAAATGAAAAAAATTTTTAGAGACACATGCACAAAAAAAGGATAAGATTTTTTGTCATTACATTTTAATTTGATGTGAATTTTCGATTTTTTAAAAATTGACCAAGCTTGGTTACAAAAATGCCTTGAACAGCTTTTTAGTTCACTTGAATAACTTTCCACTGTTGCAGCACAGAAAAGCAAGGCTTTCATTTTCGAAAGGAATTCATGCCTCCCCCTGTGCTTTTAGATAGACTTTAGGTCCACAGCAATATTGAGCAAAAGTACAGAGTTGCCACGTACCCCTTACCATCACAGGCTCATAACCTGTCCCGCTATCAATATCCCCCACCAGAGTGGTACGTTTGTTACAGTTGATAAACCTACATTGACACATCATTATTACTCAAAGATCATAGTTTACAGTAGAGTTCACTCTTGGTGTTGTACTTTTTACAGGTTGTGACAGAAGTGCGATGACAAGTATCTACCAAAATAGTATCATACAGAATTGTTTCACTGCCTGTTCATCCCTTCTTCCCCCAAACCCCTAGCAACCACTGATCCTTTTACTGTCTCTATAGTTTTATCTTTTTCAGAATGTTACATAGTTGGAATCATAATGTATGTAGTCCTTTCAGACTGGCTTATTTCATTTCGTAATATGCATTTGAGGTTCTTTCATGTGTTTTCATGACTTGATAGTTTATTTTTTTAGTGCTTAATAATATTCCTTTGTCTGGATGTATCACAGTTTGTTTACACACTCACCTACTACTGAAGGATGTCTTGTTTGCTTCCAAGTTTTGGCAATTTTGAATAAATCTGCTATAAACATCTGTGTGTAGGTTTTTGTGTGGATTTGAGTTTCGAACTCCTCTGGATAAATACTAAGGAGTATATTTGCTGGATCATATGGTAAGAGTATGTTTAGCTTCGTAAGTAACTGCCAAATGCTCTTCCAGTGTGGTTATAAAATTTTGCATTCCCACCAGCAATGAATGTGAGTTCATGTTGTTCCATATTCTCACCAGCTTTTGGTATTGTTACTGTTCTGGATTTTGGCCATTATAATATTTGTGTAATGGTATCTCATTATTTTAATTTGCATTTTCTGAGTTACATATCATGTGGAGCAACTTTTCATGTGCTTATTTTCCATCCATATATCTTCTTTGGTGAGATGTCTGTTCATATTTTTTGTGCATCTTTAAATCAAGTTGTTTTCTTATTGTTGAGTTTTATGAGTTCTTTGTATAGTTTGGATAATGGTCTTTTATCAGATACCTTTTGCAAGTATTTTCTGCTAGTCCGTAGCTTGTCTTCTCATTCTCTGAACTGTGTCTTTCACCGAGCAGATATCGTTAATTTTAATGATGTACAGCTTATCAATTCTTTCATGAATCATGCCTGTGGTGTTGCATCTTAAAATTCAGTCATGTTCATGTCTAAGGTCATGTAGATTTTCTCCTGTTTTATCTTTTAGGCATTATATAAAGTTTTGTATTTTACATTTAGGTCTATGATCCATTTTCAGTTTATTTTTGAAGGATGTAACGTCTTTATCTACATTCCTTTTCTTTTTTTTTTTTTTCCTTTTTTGCACAGGGATGTCCAGTTGTTCTGGCTCCATTTTCTGCAATTATCTTTTCTCTGTTTCTCCATGGTATTGCCTTTGCTCCTTTGTCAAAGATGAGTTGACTCTATTTACATAGGTCTATTTCTGAGCTCTCTATTCTGTTTCACTGATCTATTTGTTATTGTGTTGGCTATTCTTGATGACTTTGACTTTTTGCACACATAGTTTGAGGGCACTATTCTCAACACTCTTTTTATGTAGTGGACTTAGTTATTTCAAAGGTACACATTATGTATAATAAAGTGCTTATTAAATTCTAGGCAATATTCAGTTAATCCTACATTAAAGCACAACAGATAAATGATGTATTAATAGTTATCTTCATATTTCAGATGAGAAAACCAAATGTAAGAAAATTCCCCAAGGCAACTTGGGCAGTAAAAAGGGGAATATGACTGTTTGCTTCAGAGAGGCGTAATGTGGTATTACTTCTCAATACTAGAGCATGAGCTAACTTCCAGGCAAGGAGATTCTACAAATTAACCAGATTACAGAGACACAAATTATACTTTAATTGGACATTTACTGATCCTGTACTATATACCAGGGACTATTCTATGTATTAAATTTTCAAAATAATTATCACCAAGCATCTTCTCTTAATGAGTTCATTGTGTAGAGTATTTTATACTTAAGAGACAAGTTAAAATACAATAGTAGCTTTTTCCAAAATAGTGCCAAACTGGAATCAACCTAGATGTGTATGAACTGGAAAATGGACAAATTGTGGCATAGGCATGCAGTGAAATATTATTTAGCAATACAAGCATGGGGAAGTATGGTAACAGTTTTGATATAGATCTGTCTAACAGACCTTACTTGCTAAATCTCAGGTTTACTTCCTGATAAATTTAGAAGTGAAGAATAATCTTTCTTCCTAGGCTTTAATTCCTTGCCATGTATTAAGGACAAAAATTCTTACTTTGCTGCCACATGTGCCCTAGTAAAGTTACTACTCCTAGAATTTTCCCAAAATAAAAGTCCCTTTTTTGGTGGGGGGATTATGATTCACAAGATTGACTTCTTAATTCCAAAGGCTTTAAAAGACTTATTTATGCTTTTAGCATTCCTTTCCAAATGTACTCATGCATGATAGGTTTTGGCCGTGGGCACTATGCATCTTTTGACCTATTTTTTTAAATCATTAAAGTTGCTATGAATATTAGCATTTCTCAACCTCATTTTTATTTGCCTTGCTCTGGTTCCCAGCCCCAAAGGTATAAAAGGGGATTTACTACTCTTTTACATAATTATTATACTTATAGTTAAGGGAAGATGCACTTGTACTTCTCAATCACAGCCAAATACAAAATTAACCACAATTGTGACCAAAAGAGAGAGCTCAAATGATTAAATCTTCAGACGAATCCTAAATTTGTATTAAACAATTCAGTTTTCAGGAAGGAAAATTAGTTTAGTTACTATTTTCTTAGCTGCTACATAAATTATGTAATAGGTGCTAGTTCAGTGAAATAATGAAAAGGCCAAGAAAGATGCTGCTGAAATATTATGTAACTGGTTTTCAATACCTTAAAATCGAAAGCTGTTTGTCCTATAAGGGTAGCAGCATCATATGTCAGGGAAGTCATAAGAAGTGCCTAGTATAAGATAATATCTGACAAATAAAACTAACATTCCTGGCATCTGAACATTTGCCAAGCAGTGTTTTCTCAGTCTTCTTTGTGCTGGCAGGGACTGGACTCCTAGTAATGTGGAATTTTGTTTGTGCTGGAAAAACGGTGAATTTTTTATATAAATAATTGTAATTACCTTCTCATTGAAAAAAACTTAAACTTGGAATTCAATACTGTTTTCTTGGGTAAATCATCAGTTTTGGAAAGAGTAGAATTAAATTTTCTCTGTTTTTGCAATTGAATTTCTGGTACAGAGTTAACAAATTTTGTATAGGTTTCCTTTTTGTAGAAATATATCTTGTAAGTTGAAGTATTTTAAGTTGAAATACTTCATTTTTCTCTTTATGCTACTGTTGCTTTGTTCTATTTTTTCTTTTCCCTAAAATATTGTCCACTTAAAATTCTACAAGTTATGGTTTTCTTTTCTTTTTTTTAAAAAAATAGTAGCTCAAACACATTGGAAGCTGTTACAGAATGCTGCAGATTAAAAATTATTAATTTGAGCTGTAAACATACTATTTTACATATAATTGGGATTAATTTCTTCAGTAATCACATAAAATCAAAGATTTGTACCTGGAAAGCTTCTTATAAATTAGTCAACCAGGTGTTGTGTGGTTGTTGTCTATTTGTTTTTAAATATATGTGTAAACTGAGGGTCAAATGGCATGATCTTCCCCTAAAACTAAAAACATAATTTAAGGTTGCACATGACCACTTCGAAAATTAGCCCATTCTGCTTGAATAAGAGTGTAATATTTGCACATTTCAGTTTCAGTAGAGTCTCACAGACGTTGCTAAAAATTAGATTATTTACAGATGGTCTCTGTAAATTCCTGAGTTTAGGACTCTTGAAAATTGGGTGTTAGAAGTGTATATTTATTTTACTATCTCCTTTTTAAATTATGTCATTATTTGTTTATAAATTGGAAGCTCTTCATGATGCTTTTATTTTTAAATATTTTACTAAAATTGCTGTCCATTACATCAACTACTTTATGATGATGATTTTGCCAATTAAGATATCTGATTCATAACACTTGGACTTGGGAAGGAAAGACCATAACTATTTTCATTCATTGAGTCTTGGCTGGCAAATGTTCTATATTGACCTTAGTTTGAATACTCTATTACAATTTAAATAAAAATTATTTCAGTAGATGTTATATTTGATATATCAAACTTTTTACTTTCAAATATTATTTTTAATTAAGTGGAAAATTTGTGCAAACTGCCCTGTTTTGTTCTGAATAGTATGCTCGAGTGACATAGCAGCGTCCTTGTCTATCCATTTCTTGCCATATTACCTCCCAAGAAGATACATTTCCTGTGGAGAATGGGAGTCAGGAAGGATTGCTGGAGAGAGATCTACCCCATGTGGTTATTTCTGTATCAGTTCTTGTCTGGTTTCATCATACAGATGGGAGTCAGGAATTTCAAAAGAAGTAAATTTGAAACTCAGAAATAGTATCTTCCAAATAGATCCAACAAGGCCAAAAAGAGATGTGTATAACTGCATGTCAGTCTTTTTAACAGAAGTATTATGATTTTATTATAATAATGTTAGAATCTCTAAGCATGCTGTCTCTCATTTATCAATTTCATATGATTGCCTTAAATTTTTATGTGTACATGTATTTTCTCACCAATTGGCAAATAGTAAGATAGCAAAAAGTTAAATGTGACTCATTTTTTAGCTTAACTTTTTATTTCCTTCAATATCATTTTGATGTGTTAATATAATACATAAAACATTAAATAAACCACTCATTTTGCTGAGGACAGCCTGGCTACCACAGACTCAATGAATAAATTTGATTAGTTTTGCTAGAGCTTTAATGTAAAGTTTTTCCAGTAGTAGCTATGTTTTTCATAGTACCTTCAAGCATCACATTAGATCAATTAGTTTTTTGAGTTCTTGTTCTCTGGGGCTTTTTATGTCAGTGGTTGACCACAGAGACTATTATATAAAATATTCACTGAGTTCAGTGAATGTATCATTCACTCGTCAGTCATAGAACTGATATATATATTTATAGATACAGATATATATACACACATATGCACACATATATATGATTAAAATACAATATATTGTTATAAGTATTACTTGTGAGAATTTTATATCTTTTGAAGAAGCTGAGAGAGGAAAGTAGAAAAGTGTATATTTATAGGGTTTCTTTTAATACTATCTTATTTAACCTTTTTAGTTTTCTTTCTATATGTGCATATGAATCAACATCATATGTCATTTTCTTACTTCAAACTTCAATATAGCTTTATTCCTGCCTCTTTTGTGCTGCCGTTATCAAATATATTATATTTCTATATGTTATTATCCCAATAATACAATTATTTACATAGTGTTTTACCTGGTTGCCTTTTAAATAATTCAAGAAAAGAATAGCTATGCAATTATACTGTATTTACATTATTATATTACATTATATTTTCCTTTACTGGAGCTCTTGGTATTTTGATGTGAATTTGAATTACTGGCTAACATCACTTATTTTCAGCTTGAAGAATTTCCTTTAGCATTTATTGTAAATTGTGTCTATTATCATTGTGTTCTCTCAATTTTGTTTATCTGGTAAAGTCTTATTTCACCTAAATTTTTAGATAGTTTTCTCTAGCTATAAGATTCTTGGTTAACAGTGTTTTACATTTAGCAATATGAATATGTCATCCCATTGCATTCTGGTTTCCATTGTTCCTTTTGAGATGTTAACATTTAGTCTTATTGGGGTTTCCTCATATGTGGTGGATTATTTATCTATTGTTGCTTTCAAGATTTTCTCTTTGTCTTTCAATATTTCTGTAATGTGTCTATTTATGAATTTCTTTGCATTTTTGCTACTTAGAGTTTGGTGAGCTCCAACTCATTGAATATATTTTGTCTAGTTCCTGAATGACCTAATTACTCCTTATTGTCTTACTCTGAATATTTGGCTTATTTATATTATAGGCCCAATCTCTGAAACTATTTTTGAGTTTTAATCATATAGTGTAGGTGTACATTGAGTTTGAATCATGGTTAAGAGTAAGCAGGTTCACATAATAGAAGGATAATAGAGCATTTCCCTTCCCCAATATATGTGGTTTAAATACTATTTTGATAAGCACTTAACTTCTGATTTCTTGAAAGAATGTTGACTGTTAAGCAATGATTGTGAAGCATTTCAAACACATGCTCCCATAGCACAATTTATGCCTCTTATGCTGTAATATATACCACTTACAGTTGGTTGAATAATGGCCACCCAAGTACACCAAGTCCTAATTCCTGGATCTCATAAATGTTACCTTGTTTGGAATAAGGACCTTTGTAGATATAATTAAGTTAAGGATCTTGAGAAGATTACCTTAGTTTATCTGACTAAGCCCTAAATGCCATAATATGGGTCCTTATAAAAGAGAGGCACACGGAGGAGAGATACACAAAAGAGAAGGCAAAGTGATGCAGCGTCAAGTCATGAAATGCTGGCACCCACCAGAAGCTGGGAGAGGCAAAGAATGGATGTACTTCTAGAGCTTCCAGAGGGAGTGCAGCTCTGCTGACATCTTGATTTTGGACTTGTAGCCTCCAGGACTACGAGAGAATAAACTTCTCTTTTTTTATGCCACTCATTTTGTGGCAATTTGTTACAGAAGCCATAAGAAATTCATATGATCGCTTCTCGGCCTTTTGGCTAAGATCAAGTGTAGAATTTCATATGTCACTCTAGCAATCATTTGTTCAATATCTATTTTCTGCACTGGAGTGTAAGTTCCATAAAGAGCTTGATTATGTGTCTTATACACTTTGATAACTCCAGCAACTAGCAGAGGGCTTGGCAATATTTGGGCCTTGTTGAATACTTGTTTATAAAATGAATAAATAGGTTGTGATTCATACATCCCTCTAGTGTTTAGCTGGATGAATGAGTGAACAAGTGAATGAATCAGGGAATAAATATATATTTATTCACATAAACCAATAAATACAGACTAACTATACACAAACACTATATTTCTGGTTATTCCATACAAGAACCGAGAGGAAACAGTACAAATTTTATGGCTGGGTAGAAAGAAGACAAAGTCGTTAGAGTGTTTTTACTGGTGGATAGAATTAGAATTTGGGTTTCCCATATAGGAAAAGTGGATATTCTCAGAGGATATAAGGGATAGGAGGCATCTAAAACCGTGCTTTCCCAGGCACTGTCTTTTAAGCTGCAACATTTTCCCAGGCTGGTCACTGCTTTCCTGCATGCGTCTGTATTCTCACTGTATATTGGTCTTGCACACGAGGCAATGACACATTATTCATGGGACCCAGTATAGAAGAGAAGAGTTGAAATATTCAAGGAGAGATGTAAGAAAGGTCCAAAGCCTAAAGAGGAACAACATGCATCATAGATAATTTGCAAGGGAGCACTTCAAATTGAACAACGGTGAGATGCCTGCTTGCTTGGCCTAACATGGGATTTACTATACATAATTATTTCAATATGTTACTATAGCCACACTATGTACAAGGCCTACTGTGAATCAGAAAAACAAATAAAAGCCAAACAAGAAGCACCAGGTGACTTGCTTTTGGTTTTGCAGTGAGCTGGGGTTGCTGTTCAAAGAGGCTCCTGCCATTTCACTACATAATGATTTTGCTCAGATTAATCAGTTTCTTGTGCTGTATATCAGCATTAATGGCTGTGTCATTTTGCTTCAGATATGTCTCAGAGCCCAAATAAGAACACTGTGTGTGCGTGTGTTTGTGTGTGTGTGTGTGTGTGTGTGTGTGTGTGTGTGTTTTCAAGCAGGAATCCCTTTCATGTTGCAGCCAGGTAAGGTTAACTTTCTTTATTGTCTCATTCCAAACTTACTTCCTATTCCTCTCTGTCATCCATGAAAACTCTCTGTTATACTTTCCACCATGATGGCTTTTTCCCTGATTCAGTTCCCACGTATGTCAAATTATATTTCTTCCGAGAAGCTACTTAAGCAGGAGGTGATATCTGTATTCTCTGAACTCCCATAGCACTTTGCATATTTTTTTTATCATTATCATTAAAATGACCCACCGTTTACTGAGAGTTCACTGTTTGCCAAACCTTGGATTACATCCTCTACATACATTATTTTATTTAATTCTCACAACAATTCTGTGAACTGGGCTCTACTGTTGCTATTTTGTAGTTGAGAAAACTGAAATTTGGAGAAGTTTAAGTGATTTGCACAAAGTATGCAGTTTGGAGTAGAAGATCGCCATTTCACACGTAATTTCGCACATCATTCTTAGAGCTCACATTTTTAACCTTTAAAACATATTGTCCCTCTGTCCAATACTGATAGCATAAGAGATGCATTTCCTTTCCTAGGTTATACGGTGTTTGAGCATAAAGACTCTATTATTTTTTTTCATTTCTCTAATTACAACTTCTAAGACCCAGCAACTCAATAAATATTGGTTGCATGAATGACTAAATATCTAGAATAAAATTATTACAATAATACTGGGGCTTAAAATGTGTTTTAAAATAACTTAAGAAAGTTATATTGATGGCTAAAAGTAAGCCATTATAAAAAGGTAAAAAATGGAATTGACAAGTAAGCATGATTTACTCAATATTATCTATGCCAGATGTCTTATCTCATGTTCCTTAAGGTTCTGTATGTAAGTAATACATAAAATGGTGAGATATTCATTTATGAACTTTTGAAGTTTTCTGTCTAGATAATGTTTCAGGTTATCAAAACATTTTGCTTTCATGGAATTTATGTGTTAAATGCAAATTACTTTATTAATTTTATGTTTTGTTTTGTTTGCAGGATGGCGTGGGGGTAGATGAGAAGCTGTCTTTACGGAGGGTAGCTGTAGTCGAAGATTTCTTTGACATTATCTATTCGATGCATGTGGAAACAGGGCCAAATGGAGAACAAATTCGGAAACATGCTGGACAAAAGAGAACTTACAAAGCAGTAAGTTAAAAAAAAAAAAAAGAAGAAAAGAAAAAAAGCATGCATTTTGAAATTTGGTGTTATATATGCCTGTTAAAATGGGTTAAGTAATTATAAATACTCTATCTCTAACATAAATGAGACCATATGATCATACCAACATTGAAAGTATAATTATTACAGCCCCTATTTTGGTTGTCTGTTCACTAGTCTGTTGAATATAATTTAAATCTGTCTCCAGAATTCTTACACTGTTTTCTTTAAATATATATAAAATGTGGTAGTCCCAGTCAAATGCCCACAGGTGGGAAGATATATTTGAATTATATTTTCAATATGTCATAATATATGAATTATGGACTGGAAGATAAGAACTTTTGTACTACCACTACTATCTTAACATTCCTTCCCCTTCAAATTTTATCAATACGTTTAGATATTTCCTGGTTCATACGTATATTAATATGGATAAGAAAATTTTATGTACTTTTCAAATGTCACCTTATATTAAATACCTTTGTCCTGAAGGATATATATTTTTTTAATTTCCCAGAATAGACTATTAAAATATATGTGTTATTTTCATAGATCTAATGCCCTTGAACATTTTAAAATGGAAATGTACAATGTTTTTGTTGTAAATTATATGAAAAGAAGATTTAATTAACTGTTAGATATCAAAAGATATATATTATCAAAATGGAGTTATGTATTATTTTTAAAGTTTTTAATTATACATACAGTTTGATCTGAACACTTTAATCTAGCTTTTTATTTAATTGAAAATGTTATAAAATCATATTATTAAAGATATTTCATTCTGTCTAGGAAAATGGAATAATAAATTATGAGCAAAGTATACATCAGAAGCACTTTATCAGCAATCATAATAATATCCTTTTCTAGAATTCTTATCGAACTTTGCTTTTGGCTACCTTTATATTAACTGTTTTCAGCTATATTGATACACAATATCAGTCTGGATCCATTTTTTTTTCAGATACAGAAAAATGTGTGAAATGCTCAAAGTTTCAAATACAGGTACATATGTTTGAAAATTAGCTACTGAGCATAAGAAATAGCTTCTTTTCCATAACTATTTTTTGCTATATTGCCAGGGTCATATTGAATCTTTGTAGTGGCATAATAACCCCTAATACATGTTGTATTTATCCCTCCTCCTCTATGGTTTTGTTTCTTGGCTGTTTCCAAATTGCATGGTTTGTGGGCAGGCACTATTGTAAGTTTCCTTACATTATTCTGCCACATAAACTTTCTTTTGACTTACACATCCCAGGAGACATTCTTATCATGGCTAATGATAATGACCTAGCTTCTTGAGATATTTTTATATAGACTAACATTACTGAACATACTCATTTCGCCTGTCTCCTAAGCCAGGGTTGTTGTGCTGGAAAGTAACAGGAAAAAAATATATATTGATGTACTAATATCACTAACTGTGTACTTTTATGATTATGCATTTTCATGAAATAGCTAATTGAACTTGATAGGATATTATAAGGCAGGAATGCATAAGTTTAATTGTATTATTAAATAAATGAACAAAAACAAAACACAAAAAGAAAAAAAAGTGAAAAACAAGTGGTTTCACTATCAGTAGTAGCATGACAGCCAAATCTGTTTAGGTGCCAAAAGCAATTTAAAATAATTTAATCTTTGATATGCATTTATTAGAGACCTTTAAATAAAGTACAAATATGAGTCAATGATACAGACTCAAATCTCTTGCCCCATGTTTTCTTAAATAAAACGTAGAGAATCTGATCGATTGCCAGTATGCAGGCTACATGCTTGCAAAAAAATTGGCAAACATGTTTCCAAAATATATAATTTTGTAGTAATATTATGAAGACATTTTCTGCATTTTGAGGTAGGGATACTATCTTCAATAGTATAAGCCAGATATGAAACATCATCTAATCCCTCTTCAAAATGTCCTATTTGAATATCCTTCTCCTTTCCCAAGTTTTTTATTTCCACATCTAAATTGTTATCACCTTTTCCTAATATCATGAAGGTTCTTTTTGGCCTAACCTTTTTTCTTCTGGTATCTCCCAATTGATTTTTGATTAGGAAACATTTCCATTTTATGGAGTAATAATTCATTGTAGGAAAAAAAATCACAAAAAGAACTACTGCAATGCCAACAAAACTGTGCATATGATTCTACAATGAACTGAAGTCTAATGTTAAAAATTAATATAAGTGTTCAATTAATGGGGCATAAAACTAAAATGCAATTTGAAATGCAACGGTTTTAGTGCTGTTAGGACCATTGACTGTTGGGTCAGAATTTAGTTCTCGATACTAATGCTGAAATTGGCTAGTCATTGGTAGGATTAGCTAGTTGCCTATTATAATTATAATGGTTCCCATTAAGTTTTCTTTCTACTTCTAAAACATTAGTTCATATAGCATGCATGATTATGTTTATTGACCTTCTTTTTCTCTTTTTTCCTATATGGCCAAGAAACCATACTTACACAACTAATCATTAAAGCGTATCATATTGTCTTAACAATATTATCAATAGATTTAGTGGTCATTTTATTTACTTTGCCTTTTTGCAAATCTTCTTTCTTTGTTTTCACTCTGCAGGAAATGGTGGTCCTTTAATATTGGATTAACTTCTGAATGCTATTTGGTTTTACCTATCTGCAGTATATCATTCCTTGAAATATCTAGGCATTATACAACTTACATTTTATTCCAATCTGGTCTGACTATAGATAAAATTAGAGGGCATATAGTTTATTACTCATGAGCTCTTGAAAATCCACACAAAATGACACATTTTAGGAATATGTAAAGGCTATCGTAATTGTTTTTTTCAGTCATTATTGCATTCTAACGTCTTTTAGGTATTTTTTCTCCGCATTTTTATCTGTGTTTATATTAACTGTTACTGGTGCATCGAATGTATTTCCTCAAATATATTTGACTATATTCAACTCTGGGTTATCTACATGAATGAAATGGGGAAGACATGTGGACCATTCAAATATCACTTATGTTTGAACTGAAATATAACTGTGTACCAAAAATCGAATGCAGGTGTGTTTAACAAATTGGAAAGCCACTTTAAAATTAATGTTGTAACATTATAAAAATAATTTGGGATGATGTCTTGTTTTCCAGTTTTTAACTCTTCTCAGCTTTTGCTGAAACTTCACAGCATCACTGTTTTCTGGTTGTCCTTTATCATGCATATTTTATCACACGCTAAGCGCGGTTCAAAAATATTTTCTAAGTCAGGGTCTAATTGAAGGATTAAGTTTCAAAGCTCTTTCTTACTACATGTGAAATAAGAGTAACTGGTAGAAATCCAGGAACTAAGGGGGAAAGTCAATGTTATTAATAGAACAGTCTGCATATATCTGTGTACACACACACACACACACACACACACACACACACACACACAACTTGTGTGATATCATAAACTTGCATGTATTACTCATATATATATCTGCCAATAATTACATTCATTTAATTCAGAGTGGAGAACATATGCTATAACTAAAAGAAAATAGGCTAGAAGCCAGACAAACATTTTCAAATTTTAAATCTAGCAATCATTTCCTATCTGTGCCACTTTTAGCAAATTATTTACTCTTTCTCTTTAGAGGGGGATGATGATATCAATGGTGTGATAAAATGAATGAATTAATATGTGTAAAGTGTTTGACATATGGTAAACTTGTGATTGATGTTATTTTTCCTTCTTTATCCAATCACTACTCATGTTCCACATAGAAGGACATGCAGGACAATTAGCAGAGCTCTATCATTTGCCTAATTACAGTTACGGATCTAATTTCCTCTGCCTGCTCTGATGCCTCTGTGTTGGAAGATAGGAATGGTAATAACTTTTCATGCATCCTTTTTTGTGCGCATCCTGTAGATGTCACCATCCCTGGAAGTTCACAGTGTGACTTGTACCCAAAGTTGGACTGGTCTAAAAGGAAACATGAGAAAAGACCACAGTTCCTATGGGTAGGAGCGCTCCTGCCAAATGAAATTTATGAGAATTTCAATTATTTCATTTGCTTTTCCTAAATCTTTAAGTTAATTTTAAATTAATTTTCTGAAAATTTTTAAAACTGGCTTTCTTTAATTTTTTCCCCCAATATAAATGGCATATTCCTCTTCAGAGACATGCTGTAGAAAAATAACATATTCATGTAGAATTTATGCAGTCTTATTCTGAAAATTAATAAGGAAAATCTTTACCCTATTATATCTAGGACATTTAACCTTAAAGCTTTAGTTTGTATCATTTTTGCCTTGTTCTTTTCATAAATACCTATTGGTTCAGCATCTCTAACTCTTAAATAGAATATTTTAACTTCCGCCAGTTTCTGCTAGTTTATTATGTAAAAATTCCAGAATTCTTGTCAACTTATAATGAGACTAATGAGCCAAATTTTCAGCCATTATGGTGTGAAAAGGCAACACTAAACTAAAATTCAAGAGTTCTGAACAATTCGTTTAACCTCTTTTTGGCTTAGGCCACAGTTTATGCACATATAAAATAAGAGGGCTATATTTCAGTTTTCTTCAAAGTCTGAAGGAATTATAGCAATGATAATGGCGCGCATGAGGCCATTATGGTGCCTGGGGACAAAATGAAAATAGTAACCAAAGTGAGCAAACTGGTTGGCATAAAAATGTTCAAATATAAGGAATGTATCCTGCTCTCATAAAAGCAGATTGGCTGATAAGCGTAGCACAGAAACAGAAGATTTTTGCTCCATTAATTGTCTAGCGAGTTCTCTTAAAATTATAATAATGATGATAGTTATAACAATAATAAAAAAGGATCTGTAGTCATTGGATATCATGTTGCTATGATTTGAAAATAACAATCAAAGAAGGAGAGCTTTGAAAATGGCTATCAAATGTCAGCAGATTTTCACTCCTCTCCGTTTGTTCTAACAATTTTGCAGCAATCTGAGCTGAATTATGAGTGGGCAACTCCTTAAATTACAATACACCTTTAAGCTTCAGGGCAACAGATGTGACCACACCTGAGTTGCACTTATTCTTGACCTGAATATGATGACTATGATACAATCCCATTTATTTAATGTGGGGTTTTTTCGCACCTTCATTCTAAGCATAAATGATGCTGTGAACGTTAGTGCTGCCTGTCTTATAGTCCTGCAGTCTAAGACAAGATTTTATAGAGTTTGCTGGATCGTACCTTCTTGAAATAGGGGGTTATTACATACACACTTTTGCGATTAGTGCCAGGAAGGCTTTGGTACTCAAATACATTTTCCTTCCCTATCACAGTGCCTCAAGTTTTACAATTAGAACTTAATCTGTTTGGGTTAAACCATTTATCTGCGTATCTTTATATAAAATTCAAATAGCCTTGAGCAAAACTAAGTAGAGCATAAATTAGGCTGCTAGAAGTCATTGACACTTTATATGATCATTTTATAAATTTGCTCCTTTCTTCCACCTCCAGCTGAGTTTAACTCAAGAGTCAGAGTGATACAGAAAGAAAAGGTGAGACATGGCGTAGATAAATCTAGTGACCTCCCAATTAGCATAGGATGCGCCTGATTTTTGTGTGAGTCCTAATGTGGCATCATATATGATAGCCCTTGGCACATGTTTGATGGAAGTTAAGAACTACATCATCAAGAAGAGAATGTCTCAACAACCTGTATCAAAAATCTTTATTTTCCAAAAAAGAAGAACTGTATCTATTAAAAGTATTTGTAAATGATTGGTATTATTTTGAAATAAATGAAAAGCATTAGATTAAAAACTATGAAAATTAAATACATTTATCATAAAAAGTGCTATTGAGGCATGAATCACTAATAGAATATAAAAATGCTGTGCTTGTGTGCCTCTCACTTCCTTTCACTTTTTTGAATTCTTCCCTTTCCTGCCATAGATCCAAGTGCAGGAATGGGTTGTTTCTGAAGCGAAGAGGTAAAGAAAATGTTCTTTGGGGCTAAGAACTTAATTTTATGTCTGTAAGCCAAATTCTTTGACCTAATGTGGAAGGAAAATCAAGGCAAAATGTAATAATACAACAAACAAATAGAGGTCCCTGCTTTTTTTTATGCAGATGACATTGTTTATTTCATTATTGTCACCTTTAATAAACAGCCATTCTGGTTCTCTAACAGCAATAGGACAAATTTAAAATGAACTATTTCAAATTCAAACTTTTTTTGGTAGACATTCTTCAATATTCAACTTTTTAATAACTGACATTGTTATATGGTAAATCAATGATATAGAAATGTATTTTGTAACTAGTTTATCTTGGAGAGTTAATCAGCATGAAACATTATTCAATTATAGATAAACTATTTTGTTAAGTTATTTTGCTTGTTTTGTTTTATGGCTAGAATAGATTTTTTTAAAAATCATATGGTCCCTGATAGTGGGAGAAGATGTCTGTTACTCATAACACTTCCTAAGCACAGTGTAGCAAAATGTGTGACCCATAGTAGGTACTCAAGAAATAATTATTGAAGAAATAAATTGTCTTTGTCTCTGTGAAGTCTCTGCCTCTTGACACCAACTAAATAATATGTTACTATAAATAATAATAATAAAATGAGATCAGGGCTGTAGCCCATGGCTGTTAGATTATGCAACTGCACAGTTCATGTTTGTAGTGAACAGCAGTCTCTGAATTTATACAATTTTCAGAGCTTTGTATAAGGTAAAAAAAATATTTAACACAGGTGCCTTCCACTTGTTTTTCAGGGAAATCTGATGATCCATTAAATAATGGTATCACATTTGAGGTAGAATATAAACACATTACTTACTTTTTCACACATTGGTTTATTTATATCAGTTACACACACACATTCACATGCACACACACACAGGCTTTATACAGGTGATTGATAAATACTGAATATAGCTAATGAATATTATTCTATTAAGTCAGGTGTATAAAACATCTTAGAAGAAAAAAGTTAAAAAAAATATTGGCATGGCAATTAAATTTATTAAATAGCAGTTTGAAAACAAACGAAGAGTATACTGCCATTCATCAAAATTGATTTATTGGGAGAAAAAATTGATTTATTTCTTATATAGGTATAGTTAAGAGTCATCACAGGTAGGCAAAGTAATCGTGCAAATCTTGTCTATGTAGAAGCTGTCTTCTTGGTATTCGAGACAATCAAAAGATATAAAAGCTCATCCAAACAAGGTCATCATCAACGAATGTCACAAACCCTGTCATCAATAGTTTATTAAATAATAATATCCCAGTGATTATTCCTTGGAAAGGAATCAACCTTTTGGAGAAACTTCATTAACTCTTTATGACAGCCTAGTAAATTGCTACTTCAGTGCACCCTAGTGGTGAAAATGTGCCAATGCTGCTTTATAAAGTACTCGGAACAACTAATGCTTACTAGTGGGTGATTCTCACTCAAATACAGAGGTTTATGTTTTCCTGTCTACTGAGATAATGTGATAAATAAAATCTATGGAATTTATTAAAGTATATGCATGCATGCACATGCGTAAATGACTATACATGTAATTAATTGGGATAAAATATAATAGCAGAGGGATATAGGATTTGGGAGACTGGAGTGAGGTATTGGAGAGAGAATGGGCCAGTTTTGATGCCAGCTAGACTTGAGTTTAAATCCTGATAGTGTCAGTTTTATACGTGTGATTTTGGCATTTTTTTTTTTTTACTTTGTAAGGTCGTTTTGAGGATCATAAATAATATCTGTAAATTCCTTAACATAATTGCTTCAAATACTAATTAATATGCTGAGATAAATAGAAAGGTAATTTTTTTTTAACATGGAATTGTCTCTGGGGTAATGGGTATTGTAAACTTCTTTTTTCCTATTAACGAGGTAATGAAAAGTCTATTTCTTTCTTTGTGTCAACTATGTTTTTAGTGACCTGTGGATAACACCCACCCATATCTTCATTCATGACTTTCTCAGAATTGAGAATATTATTCACTAGTTTTGTGAGCAGCATTTTTGGTCATTTCATGATAAATTTTAAAGATAAACAACTTTTACCTATTTTTATCTGCTTATCTGTTCTGCTCCTCGTTCACCCCTCTACCCTTGATTTTCTGGAAGTGTCCTCTCATGGTCAACACATTCTACAACTGTATCTGAGTGTGTCTCTGCTCCTTGGCCAAAGTAACTGGGAAAGAGGTGAATCCTGAAAGAAAATAAGTCAGTAACCTAGTTGCTTCTTTTGAGAATTTGGAATTTGGACCAAGAAATTTCTGTCTTGGTCCAAATTTCTATCTTCATCTGTAGAGAAGATGTAAATATGATATCTTTTGTCAGATGTATTCATTAGTTGTATAATCATTTGTATAGTCTAAAGCAATATCTCTCAATAGGGCACTATAGGCGTTTTGGGCAGACAGGTGGCATTGCCCCAAATACCTCAGGCCATTCAATATTCCTTAATATATTATATTTCAGCAAGACAACCCCCCAGGTCGTATGGTAACCCAAATGCATCCCTGCTCTCTGTTTGCAAAAGTCCCCTAGTGAGCATAGTAAACACCCCAGTTGAAAGACATCTTGTAAAGTAAACTCTGTGGCTAGTTCTCTACTTGGTATCTGTGAGAAATGTTTTCCTTATCTGCTAGCTGTTCAGCAATTCAAGAATTTGAATTTAGACAACCAATTCTATGTCTGTGGTGCATTTATTATCATTTCACAGACTCTACACCTGTCCTGAATAAATGTATGATGGGTGAAGTCTAAATGTCTCCATCTTTTTCCATCTCCCTAACAGGGCTAATTTTTGTTTTCTTTGAGCAACTGCAGCAACTGTTTTCTTGGATATGTGTTCAGAAAGAATTTCTGCCTCCCCATTGACCAGCAGTGTATGAGAAAGATAAACTTTAACAGGGAAGTTGCAATAGGAGCCTAGGAGAGCTTCAATGTGCTGATGAACATTAGACCAGGAAGGTAGAATTCTACTTGAGGTTCTCCCTATATCTCAGCAGAAACACACATGTATCAGGAAAAATCAAGAGAAGAAGCGTATTTCCCACACTCCCGTGTACGTAATTGTATATTTTAATGCAGTTCTTCATGCTCCAAGACATTCTATAAACATTTGCTTTGCATCATCTTATATACATGCAATATTTAGGTATTCTCTTTATTATTAGTGGACACATATGAAGAAAATCTTTTTCAGTGCCCATCTGTTTAGTTTTTCTTTTTAATCTAGTATGAGAATTCTCTGTTATGATAATCCGTTCCTTAGTAGCCAAATCTTCTATCATAAGAAATGACACAAAAATAGCACTTATAACTTTGGAGGTGCACATCCAGTTTGTCTCTCTCTTTTTGAAATTGTCACATATGCTCAATTGATGACTATTTTAATTATTGTAAAATAAAGGTTCAAATTAAAGAAGTTGATCATTACAGAAAATAAAGAGTAAAGCTCTTTCTTAAAATTTAAATTTGAAATACAATCAATAAAGCAAAAACTGTTTACAATAAAAATATAATTAATTAATATATTTTAATATAATTTGTATATGTTAATGAATTATAATTTAACTTAAACTGCATTCTATTTCTTGTTTGACTATACCTTGATCTATTAATATATATTGATGTAGTACCAAATTCATCCGACTTTGCCCTAACTGTTGTTACCTGTATGTTTTCCTACCATAGTTTCTTTATATCATGTAGTGAAATTCTGTGCCTTCTCTCAAGCTGTGTCTTCGCCTGTTGCCTAGCACTTGTACCATTTCCCTGTCTCTGGAAAATACTGACTTCCTGCCACTGTACCATGTTCACTTTTCATTTCTCTCACTCTACATTTGATGCATTTGTCTCAAATCTCCAAACTGCATTTTGGTGGCTGACAAACCGACTTGAACTGTCTAAAAATACTCCTGCTTGCTTAAGACTTTCTTTGGATTTTCCAACCTTTATTTTAAATTTTACCACATACCCATAAAATTCAGCACCACACAAAAATCTCTGGGTGGACCGGATGCATTCCTGTGCTTTAGATCAGTGTTTTTTACATTATATATCATAATCCATTAGTGAATTGTCTAGTCAATTAAGTGGGCTGTGATCACTTTTCAAAAATGAAACAGAGAATACAAATGATAAGTTTTATGAATATGTTTATGTGTTAGCTTATGATGTAAAATATATTTATACCTGTGCTGTTGGTCTAAAAAGTTGGACAACCTTGCTTTAATTTGGCACAGTGAGTTCAAATTATCTGTGGACTGCCCAATAGTCACTTATCCTTACCTTGCCTTTGATTTCTGCTCTTGGCATATCCTTAGATTTTCCTGACATAACAATTTGTCATATTAGCAAATTATGTGACATATTTGTCACATAAATTTAAAATTGCCTTAAGACTCAAACCCATATTTTCATTCATCTTAGATAAATATACCCTTTAAAGTTGCCAGATTTATCAAATAAGATATAGGATGCCAGATTATGTTTGAATTTCTGATAAATAATTTTTAATATATTCAGCCCAATATTGAATATTTTCCCAGAATTCAAATTTAATTTGATGTCTTATATTTTATCTAGCAACCTTAATTCTATTTAAAAATCAGTCCTAGGCCGGGCGTGGTGGCTCACGCCTGTAATCCTAGCACTCTGGGAGGCCGAGGCGGGCGGATCGTTCTGAGCTCAGGAGTTCGAGACCAGCCTGAGCAAGAGCGAGACCCTGTCTCTACTAAAAAAATAGAAAGAAATGATATGGACAACTGAAAATACATATATAGAAAAAATTAGCCGGGCATGGTGGCGCATGCCTGTAGTCCCAGCTACTCGGGAGGCTGAGACGGTAGGATTGCTCAAGCCCAGGAGTTTGAGGTTGCTGTGAGCTAAGCTGATGCCACGGCACTCGCCCCAGGCAAAAGAGTGAGACTCTGTCTCAAAAAAAAAAAAAAAAAAAATCAGTCCTAGATACTCCTGACTGGGCTAGATTGCTGGCCTCATCTAGGTAAAAAAGGCAAGGGTAGTTGATGAATGAGTGTGAAGATTGAACATAGAAAATGATCAGCTAAGGAAGAAAACGCAAAAATGGGCAGTACTATGAACTGAAAATAGCACATTGAAGTAATGATAATAGCACCAGAGTCTTAGCAAAACAAGCAGTACTACAGGCTTGATGGTAACTGAAAGAAAATATGAGAATCCTCCACAACACAGGAGTTGATGAGTGTGGGGTTGATACGCAAATCTAGGCAGCATCTTGGTTTTGGTTTTGCAAACATCATTCAGGCACAGGAAACTGCTGGTCTTTAACAGACATTTAGAGGTCAGATAGATACAACATAGCACAGAGTCTTTCTGAAACAGTGGTTGGGGTTCTGAAACAAAAAATATTGAGGGCCATAATGAATGCAAATTTGATTTAGGCAGGCCAATATGTCTGGCTTTTTGTCTCATTGATTGTGGCTGGGCATGAACTTTTCATCTAAGAGTTTCTATGTTGAGTCCTGATCAAATTATTTTTCAGAATCACTTCAAAATTAATCAAACAATTACCAATAGGTGATTCCAATAATGTAATATAGCCAGGCACATTAGTACTGCAGGACCACATAGAGCAGTATTCAAGGATAATTATAGTGCCTATACAGTCAATAGATATTTGTTCAATAAATAAATGTTTAGCTGAAAAATGTCTTTGTCTTTGGCAAGACTTTCAGTACACATTGCTACAAATTATTTCCTCTGTAGGAGTACAAAGATGTGCACTGCTAATCTTTTTTCATACACAAAATAGGTAAAAGAAAACCAATGTAAATATAACAACAAACCATTGGCTGGTTGGGCATTTCGATTTTGTAACACATGTAGAAAAAATACCAAAGCAATGGCTATGTTTCAAATTATCATATCAGATTCCGCTATGGGCCAAATATGACAGTGTTTGCAAACATTTTTTAATGATTTACCCTTTTTATTTTACAAGCAATACATATTCATAGTAATGTAAAAAAACTTAAAAATAGCCTCCAAATTTGCAATACCTAGAGATAAAGATAACATTATTAACTTTTCTCAGGCTAATACAAATTATTTTTTGCAAAAATGTCAGAATTCATGGTTTTCCTTGCATGCTGAGGTTTATATCATTCCCTGTCTCTGATTTTATCATATTACTCCTCATATCCTCAGCAAAAGACCCCAGTCCAAGGCAGATTTTCACCCTATACCATCCCATCTTTCCAGCCTTGTCTCCAGCCATTGCCAGCTATTGCCCATACTTACCATGGTTCAGACTTCCATACTACCATAAGCTCCTAGAATCTTCCCCATCCCCAATTTGACCTTTTGGAAAATACCTATTTATCCTCCAAGACATAATTCAAATGTTACCTCCTCCATGAAGTCTGCCTAACTTCCTTTCCCATCCCCATTCCACTGGAACTCTCTGTTCCCTTGTCTGCATCTCTGTTGATCTTTTTTAAATTTTAAATTTTAATTATTGTTATATAACAGTTGTATATCTTTATAGTGTATATATGATGTTTTGATATAGGCATACAATGTGAATTAATCAAATTGGGGTAATTGGGGTATCTATCACCTCAGGCATTTATCATCTCTTTGTGTTAGGAACATTTCAATTCCACTCTTTCAGTTATTTTAAAGCATATCCTAATTTACTGTTGCTTATAGTCACTTTGCTATACTAGCAATTATCCATTCTATTTAACTCTCTATTTTTGCACCCATAAACTATTCCCACTTCATTATTTGTTCGTATGCTTTTTTTTTAGTCCTAAATTCCTCTTTTGAAATGTTCGCAAAGATATACAATATGTAAAACAGATAAAGACAGAGAAATCCCTCTTGAATATTGCCCAGAGCCTAGATTTTTTTTTCCTTGAAGGTGTCTCTGGACTTTGGTGTTCTATGTCCATATGAATCAGTACATATGGGGCCTTTAATAAAATTTTGATTTATAGGCTCTGTTCAATTCTATTTTAATTTTTTTTGAATAATTTTATATACCTTCATTATCCAGTTACATATAATGCAGCTGGTTTGTGATAGATGTCTCAAATATAGTAAGATGAAAAATTTTGCTAGCATATTATTTTTAATTTACTCTTTATACATAATCTCAAGAGTGTTTTTAAGAGAAAATTTCTAGAAGTTTGGCTCCAATGGCAATTTTTCAATGACTGTACTGTGTGATATTTGGCAAAAGCTATGGTTTTCATGTTTTTATTCTAGTCAAATAAAGGTATTATTGCTATTCTCAATTAATTTTTAAAAACAAAAGGGGGAGAAGGTTATTTTTAAAAATCAAAGTGCTTATACCATTTTTTATTTGCCATAAAGTCAATACCTGAAAAGGAGCACAGTATACCAAAGCATCAAAGTTACATTTTCAAATTACTGATATTTAACAACATTCTTTTTTTTAAATTTTTTTATTTCAGGACATTATCGGGGTATGAACATTTTGGTTACATGTTATGACTTTGCTATATCCCAACCATGATTCGAGATGTGCCCTTTTAAAACACTAGTGAACTTAGGTTAAAATGGTATGATTATGGTTGACAAATCCTTTGATTACTTTATTTTTGTTTGTTTGCTTTATAAAGTGATAGTGCTCATGATTAGCCAATGTCATGAGATGTTTGTATTTTAACTCATGCATTAGCATCAAATCTGAGGCCAAGAATGGCTTCTCTGCTGGTGAATTCTTCTAACACTTGTTAGAGTAGGAGACTGAGAGACAGTTCAGACTGGGTGCAGGGGCTTGAAGATTGGGTGCAGCTGTTAAAATAAACAACCTTTAAGCAGAAGCTAACTAGAGGGGCTAATGACTGCAGACAAGAACTGGGTTTCGACTGGCTTCTCAGCCATCTCTGTCGCCTTACATGAACTTGGGCTAATTACAATATTATTTATATTGTAGTTTTAAAATTTCTCCGCCCTTGAAATCACCATGACAGTTCCGAGACAATCATAAATATGAAAATGGGAGGGAGCCCAATTCTAGGAATTACTACCCAAATTCTTAGTAAAAGCCAACCCCTTGGTTTTGAATATTCCTCCCCTCACTTTGTAAAACTACAAAAGATCTAAAACCACTTTTTCCCAGTGCGGCTGTTCTCTTTCAAGCCTGCCCACCTCTCTCTCCTGAAAGCGTACTGTTACTGTCAGTAGAAAGCTGTCACTTGCTTGGCTTATGTGGTGCGTCGTGAAATTCTTTTCCTGAGGGTAACCAAGAACTTGGAGAAACCTCCACTTGGAGGTTGCTAACACAATTGGAAGTCTTATCTCTTTAGAAGTAGGCAGTTATTTACATTCCTCTCCTATATTCCATTAAAAGTGAAAGTCCTATATTCCATTAAAAGTGAAAGCATGCAGTTCCTGGCTGTTACAATATCATGGCATTGTTGCAAAGCCATCATTTTAGCTATGAGCTTTGCTGAAACAGAACAGATGGTCTGTTAATTTCTTCCAGGTGGAGCTTTGTATTGTTACTGTAGAGTCTGACTTATCCTTGTGGAACTTTGTAACCTGAGACAAGGTACAGAGTGTTTGGCTGATCCTTGCATTCAGAAGGGTGGCCTCAAACTGGTTAGAGCATTTTATACTTTCAAAGAACCTCACACTAGGGAACATTGTAAACATTTTAGAATAATTAACCTGTGCTGTGAGGTTAATATCCCACCTCTTTATGGATGAAACAGTTTCTATCTTTTCTGATAATGATAACTAGGAGTGGCTATAAAACTTAGGGGTTAAAGTGATTGGCTCTGAAACCACATCATCACACATGAGCCCTGTCTCTTGTACTTGATTGGCAAAATACACAACCTCTCTGAAGCTAAGTTCCCTCATCTGTTAAACAGAAATCATAATGGTGGTGATGGTAATCTATTTATGAGATTATTGTGAGGAAGAAGTGATAAAATCCATATAAAGTTTTGATTTATCATAATCCGCTTATTCAACGCTGAATTAGTGGAGAACAATCACACATAGATTGTTTAGGAAGCATTTTCTTCTGTGTAACTTGGCCAAAACAAGTAAGAGTCATCATATAATTAATGAAAATTTTAATTTTGAGAATTGTCAATTCTCTACCATTTCAGAAACCAGATAATTTCATGTTTATGTACAAGCTGAATAAAGTTAGAGAGGCTTTATATTGAAAATGCTTAGAAATAAAACAGTAGCAATTGAAGAGGAAGGATGCTTGGGACTGAGAAAAGATAGCATGTGTCGAGTTCCCCATGTTTTAAAATTCTTCTCTGTTATCAGTTTTTCTCTGAATTTGCAATTTTTTATGACTTAAGGAGATAAACTTGTGGCATGTAATTGTGCTATGTAGTCTGAACAAAATACAGCAAAACAACTGTTTGACACTAAATTGTTGCAATTAATTAATGTCTTCAATTTTTCTTTGTGTTACTTCAGATCCAAATTGGAAAGGTAGTTTATCTCTGAATAAAAAAACTCTCATATTAAAAAAGTAAATAGTAGTAAAAAACTTTAGGTATTATATATTATTGAATTGACAATAATGAGTTTTGCAAGTTGGTTTACTTATAGTTGACTTTTTAATTCTAGTCCTTTTGGATAACTCACTTTTTTTTTTTTTTTTTTGAGACAGAGTCTGGCTCTGTTGCCCTGGCTAGAGTGCCGTGGCATCAGTCTAGCTCACAGCAACCTCAAACTCCTGGGCTCAAGCGATCCTCCTGCCTCAGCCTCCCGAGTAGCTGGGACTACAGGCATGCGCCCCCATGCCCGGCTAATTTTTTCTCTATATATATTTTTAGTTGTCTAGATAATTTCTTTCTATTTTTAGTAGAGATGGGGTCTCGCTCTTGCTCAGGCTGGTCTCGAACTCCTGAGCTCAAGCGATCCACCTGCCTCGGCCTCCCAGAGTGCTAGGATTACAGGCGTGAGACACCGCGCCCAGCCAATAACTCACATTTTTACCTTAACTGCTTTGTACTAAGGAGAAGGTGGGTGGCACTCAGGTACTGTAAGAATTGGGCCTTATACTTGTAGGGTTTTTAAAAGTACCATTTCTTCTTTCTTCACAATGGCAGGATATTGGCAAGGTAGATTGCTCATTCTCCTTTCAATTGTAATATTTGTCAGCGGACTTCTCAAAAATGTAGAAATGGGTATTGCCAATAGTTTGCTTTAAAAAAAATCCCACAGATGGAAGAACAGCAGCAGGTCATTGTGCTTTCTTCAGGTGAATTGGTTTATCATTAGATTACTAAAGTTATATCATCTTTGCTCTGAAGGCCAACTTTATTTTTCAGTCCATCAAAAAATGCTGCAGTTCAATTATTTTTACGTGAAAGTATTACCATATTTTTTGGATGGTAGAGGTAATTTCAGCTTCTAATTTATGATACTTTGATTTATTATTTTCTGTATTACTGATGAATTCTACTCCTAATGGACTTAGAATGTAATATTTGCACTGAAAACAGTATCAGTGTAGCCCCATACACAGATAAGTAAGGCCTCTAGAAGTGGTAGGTTATGAAAAAATTATCTTGTGCCACAAATCAGTCACTCACGAGCACAGGATATATTTCCATGTATTTATGTCTCCAATTTCTTTCATCAATTTTTTTATGGTTTTAATTATATAGATCTTTCACCTCCTTGTTAAATTTATTCCTATATAATTTTATTTCTGATGCTATTTTAAATGAGATTATTTTCTTTATTTCATTTTTGGGTAGTTCATTGTTAGTGTATAGAAATGCCACTGAGATTTGTGTATTGATCTTTATATTCTGCAAATTTACTGTATATGTTCATTAGTTCTGACAGTGTTTTGGAGGAATCTTTAGGGTTTTCTATCTATAAGATCATGTCAATTGTAAATAGAGACAATTTTACTTCTTCCTTCAAATTTGGAGGGCTTATCTTTTTCTAGTGTTCTTGTCCTGTCTAGGACTTCTAGTACCATATTGAATGAAAGAGGTGAGTGTGGACATCCTTGTCTTGTTCTTGATCTTAGGAAAAAAACTTTCAGTTTTTCATCGTTGAAGTCTATAGTGCTGTTCAAGTCTGCTGTAGTCTTATTTATTTTCAGTCTGGATGATCTATCCCATTGCTGAAAATGGGTTATTAAAGTCCCCCACTATTATTATATTCCTGATAGTTGTTAATAAAATTCTATTGTGTCAGATGTACATATAATAAGCCCTGATCTCCTTTGGTTACCATTTTCATGGAATATGTTCTTACAACCTTTCACTTTCAGTCTATGTGTGTCCTTATAGCTAAAGCGAGCCCCCTGTAGGCAGTATACAGTAGGATCTTGTTTTTTTTAATCCATTCATCTACTCTCTGACTTTTGATTGCAAAATTTAATCCATTTACATTTAAAGTAATTATTGATAGGTAAGGACTTACTATTACCATTTTGTTAATTCTTTTATGACTGTTCTGTAGTTCCTTTCTTCCTTTCTTGCTCTCTTCCCTTATGATTTGATGAATTTTTTGTTTTTGCAGGTTTTTAATTTCTTTCTCTTTATGCTTTGTGTATCTACTACAGATTTTTTCTGTGTGGTTACCTTAGGGCTTAAATAAGCCATTGTACAGTTATAACAAGCTATTTTAAGTGATAACAACTTACCTTCAACTGCATATAAAAACAGGGAGCCTGGGGTGTGGAAGGCAGGCCTGGGGGTTCCAACATGAAGTTTGAAGTTGAGTGCTCACTTCACTCCTCTTCCACCATATGGAGGACATCTCTCACCACGCTGTGCTGCATGGCTTTGAGGGGACGCTGACATGGGAAATGTGAAACTGTCATTCCTACCTTCTTCACTGAGGCTTTTCTTATTTCCATGCTCTACTCAGATGCTTTAATCTCTTACTTGGATTTTTTTGCTTCTTACGAAGATATTTTTGTGCATGGACAGTTGTTTACATTCATGTTTCTGTGAAGGGACAAATGCTACAAACTCCTCTTCCTCTATCTTGTTGACTCCTGAAAATCTTAGGACCTTTCCAATTTCAAGGAGGCCTGGTAGGAAAGATTCTGAATAAGTAAAAGGAATAATATTTCCCTTTCACCTCCATGGCAGAAAAAAATGTTGTTTCAGAAATGAGTGTGAGATGTGAAAAGTCTACTTGAAGGATGTCTTTTCCCTGTGCCTAAGAAGGCTCTGTGGTCTGAGGGCCTCGCTGAACATGAGGTGGGGAAGGAAAGATTCAAGGCGAGTAGGATGCCTTGGCAGGTCTCCCCATAGAATAGATTTTGAACACCAAAAGTATCTCCAAATAAGTGCTTTTATCCTCTTTATAACATAGAGTGACATACCAAGCACTATGTCAGAACCACACCAGAGAGAAAAATATGATAAGATACCTATTAAAAATATTTTCTAAGATATGAAGTGGGACTTTGTATTGTATCACACACATGTATACATGAACAGAAACATATTTGTGACCATTACATGTAATTGTTTTTCAGAGTAAAGCTATAAAAGAAATGTGATATGATTAATAATGATTCCAAGAAAAATTGATTTCAAGCTAAATGATGCTAGGACAATGATAGTATTGAGTCAGGTCAAAGATAAATCTGTCTAGAAGGGATTTCTACACAGCACTTTATTAGCATAGAGAAAAGAGCCAATTGTAGAGAGCATCAGAACCATGAAAGCCAACGGAGTGTCTTTTCAACTCCATCACTCACCTTTTTTTCAATGGAAGGTTGCTTTTTATGTAAGTAAAGGTATGATAGAAATCTATGGAAACCAATGGTGTATTCTCCTTAAATCCTGCTTGTTAATATGTTTGTCATTCAGCCACATTAGTTCCAATGGGCTTTAACTCCATGTGAGTTCAGATATAAAATATAAGGACCAAGCGTGCATTAAAGACTTTTATTTTACTTACAAATTATTGTAAAATAGGTTCTTGAGAGTCAGAAAATAATAATCTCTAATGAAATAAATAAATCAGGTGAAAGTATTTGTTCCCTCAGTAAAAAATAGAAAAATAGATATCAGATTCATGTATGTGGATATTTGTATATGTGTATATAGAAAGAGAGAGAGAGGCCGGGTCAGTGGCTCATGCCTGTAATCCCAGCACTTTGTGAAACTGAGACAGGATGATTGCTTGAGGCCGGAGTTAGAGCCTAGCCTGGGCAACATAGTGAGACCCTGTCTCTACAAAAAATAAGAAAACATTAGCAGGGCATGGTGGTACATGCCTGTGATCCCAGCTGCTCAGGAGCCTGAAACAGGAGGCTCAGCTACCTGAGCCCAGCAGTTCCAGCCTGCAGTGAGCTATGATCAGGTCACTGCACTTCAGCTTGGGTGACACAGGGAGACTCTGTCTCAATACAGAGAGACAGGGAAAGAGAGAGAGAATGAATGAGAATTTAAATTGTATATATGTATATTACATATATATATATTTCTTTATTTCATAACTAATATAAAATATTTTAATGAAATACTCTAATATAGTTTTTCTCATTTTTCTCCCATAATACATAGATTGAAGTAGTATATTTTTAAATCTTGACATCTTAATTTATAAATAATCATATTTAAAATTTCCAAATTTTATGTTTAAAATGCTAGTGGAGTTGAATTTTAATTACCTACACATGGATCATCCATGGCAGATTTTAACTGCAGGCCTAGTTTTCCTCTTCAGTGTTCTTACGGCTTCTTTTCTCTTAGAGTCAATGGGGTAGGCTTAGTGATGCAAACTTACTTTAATATTAAATTCAGGGGAAAACGCGCTTTACAATTGTGGATCTTAGTATATGGAGTTTCCTCAAATCCATGCTCCCTGTACACTATGGATAAGCAAAAGTTGACTGCAACACCACTAAGGAAATTGGCACACATTTACACTCAGTTATATATTGGGTGCATATTTTCCCTCTTTTTACCTATTTAAAATCTTTCAGTGTTCATAATGGCCATGTATGCACCTGAGAAATCATATGTGGCATTTATGTGTAACTTAGGACTCATATTTTCCCGTCACTTATCTCGTGTTTCACGTACGACGTTAGTGCTGTGGTGGAAAACTAAAATCCTGCATTAGGCTTCTTAGTAGCACTGCTTGAGTCAGTATCAGCTTTTATTTACAGATATTTGACAATATATCAGATACACTTCAGGGATTATTTGCCTTAATGAGTGAAATAACTTGGCTTTTGAAAAGATGATATTTACAAAATCACTGTAATGGGGGTATTGATTTCTAACTTGATTCTAGATCATGATTCTGAAAATAAAGCTCTGCATAGGGCATAGGAAAAGCCTGCTCTGACAGTCAATGTAAGCTATTCTACACATATATCATGAAAGATATATAACAAAATAAAATAAATGAAGCAAAATAAATGAAATAGGTGGCCTAAATACATTTCCAGGTGTGTCATTTTCTGTGGAAGGGATGATTCACTGCAGTAAATATATGCATGAGTTCTGTTTGAATTTATCTTTTATTCTCTCTTAAAATATTTTGAAATGCAATAATGAAGACATGATCATTATGCAAAATCCAAAGCTTATTGCTTCTATTTGGGGCTAAATTTTAAAACATATATGTAAAATTGGATAAAATTTTGATCGTGCTAGCAGTAAGTTTAAAAACAATGTTGGCAATGTTTAATCACAAGGAAAATTTACTAGGGTATCTGTACACTGTGCTTATTTTTCCTAAAAGAAATGCAGAAATGTTAACAGATGCCCATCCAGATGTGGTTTTAATTCATTCTCCACATGACATTATTGGCTATTATTAAGTGACATCTAATCAAGTTGGATAGATATTTCTTGAAATGATGCATGGTATGCAGTGCATGCTGTCATTGTGCTTCCTGCCATTATGGAATAACGTGTCTTATTTGGAAATACAATGATCATTTCTGTTAAATCACGCTCAGTCAGCTTATATAATAACACCTATATTTTGTGAATCATTTCAGATTTCAGAGAGCTATGCCTTCTTACCACGAGAAGCGGTGACACGATTTCTAATGAGCTGCTCAGAGTGCCAGAAAAGAATGCATTTAAACCCAGATGGAACAGATCATAAAGGTAGCCGCAGTGTCAAATAGTGAGATTTAAAGTAATTTTATTCATAATGGCAATTTATATATCATATTTTTATAATAACGTGGTAGACCGAAAGAGTTCAACAAGTCAGCTCATCTCATTTATTCAAGTAGGAGGCAGTGAATTTTGAATATCCACTTACATAGTAATTCAGTGCCCATTCTTAGAAGAAAGAGTTTAAACTGTGGCAAATGACATTTTTCCCTATAATAATGTTTTAATTTTCATTTATTATACGTATTTCATGGTATTTTAAATATATTCAGCAACAAAATTGGTTTCGACCAGTATCCTTTTAAATATACCAATTCCTTGTCTCTAAAAATTATGAATAATGCACAATTACTTCACTAAAACTTTTCACATAAAAATTTTAATTTGGCTTTGGCTTTCATTAAAATTATCTAGATTATTTTCCTAAGTATGATTTTCTCTCAGAGACTATATTCATCTCAGAGATATATTTAGGCCAGGCAGCCTGGCCCAAAAAAGCAAAATTCCTTCATCACTCAGGAAGTACATATAGAAAATAATTATTTAGCAAAAGAGAAAAATACAAATAATTGGGTTTAATCACCATATTGGCTTTATTCGTTGTTAGTATATTTAAAAGCTCCTCTGTATTCAGAAATAATTAATTTATCCATACTGTTAATTTGTGTCAATACACATTTGTAGAACCTTACCAGTTGTTTTTTTGTACAATCTATCTATAATGCTACCAAGCTTTTAAACACTCGGTATCTAGAATCCTATTTCCATTTGGACAAACTGGATCATTCTGAAATTACAGGTAGAGTGTAGTATCACTTTCATTACCCATTAAAAATGTTTTATTACAGATAATGGAAAACCTCCCACTTTGGTGACCAGCATGATTGACTACAACATGCCAATTACCATGGCCTATATGAAACACATGAAACTGCAGCTGCTGAACTCACAGCAAGATGAGGTAAAATAAAAACGTCTACACTTTTCACTTACAAATCGGAATCAAGTTAGATACCCATGAATATCATATTAAGCACGATGGAGTTTTGAAGTCAGTAATTTATTTTTTAATGAATGGATGTCACCAGGGTTGCACAGATGGGGAAAGTGGGCGGAGACTCCTAGTCTGTGATACAAAGTCCTGGTCTTAACACATGTATCTCAGTGTAATGTGGAAATTTGTTCATTCCTGGGAAAGATTCATTTTCCTTAGTAGACCAACATTGAGCTAGCCTTGACAAAGTGCTAGTAAGTTCGGGGGAAAGAATTTCAGAGTAAAGTATCCCAAATAGGTGAGCTTCCAAGGAAATTTAAGTGCTAAAGCTATTTTGGCTGGCCATCAGAAAAGTAGATTTAATAGGTGTTTCAAGTATAGTAATTTCTCCACCATTCAAATGTTGCATATATTTTAAAGTTATTTTTCAGTTAACTGCTACTCTATATATTTGCTTGTTTACTTCTTTGCATTTTCTGGAGACAATTTATGGTGATTCTTCTTAATTGGAGGTGTTTTGATGTTGGAAATTATTCTATTTAATTTGCATAATGAGAATATAGCAATGCACTGGCATGTATAAGATACTAAATGCATATTTGTTGAATATTCTTTAGAATTCTAGTTAGCTGGTCCATTTTGGTTGAAGTATTTCAAAAGCTGGGACTAAGTTATATAAGTGCCCTTTTTGTATTCTCCAAAAGACAACAATAGCAGATATACCATATTCTTGTTTACTAGATAATAGCCATTAATTAACAGAAACACTCAGATTATCTATATTAGGAGCAGGTCCTCAGGCCAATAAATTCTCTCTTGGAAATTCCTCTGGAACAGGAAATGTGGTTAAATATTTATTTTTCAAATGTAGAATTGTTTGCTAAGTATCTTTAAATTCTTTTAAAATTACTTTGTTTAGGTAACTTTACTCATAAAACTCAAATCAAATTTTTAGATTTCTTTATGTCTTTGAGCAGGATTAACCTCAAAGTCGTATTTATAAAATTTTTTGACTTTAACAGACTTTATTCAGGGTAAACTCCATTAAAATAATCCATATTAATGCAGTGACAGTATCAGATTACATATTGCCAGATGGCTACATATAAATAATTGAATAAATAGTAATAAAATCATTGGGTTAAAGACATCAAAGACAATTAAGAAAATATCAGTTTGTCTATCCCTGACAATGAATTTATCTCCACGATTCATTATATAATGGAAAAAAAATTTTAATGTCTCATAAACTAGTTAGAGCTGTCAGATTATCTGTAGGAAGCTCATTTAAATGTTGATATGTTTATTTCTAGGCCAAAATGTAGGAAGATCCACTTTGTGCCAACAATGCAGCCCACATATGCTGATCCCTTCTGGCTTCTAAAAAAATCATAATTATTTTACACAAAAGAAATTAGATCCTTTTAAATTTATAACTACATTAGGAAAATCACATTTTGAAAAGAAAACTAAATTGGATGTATACTTCCCTAAAATATTTAGATGAATGACCAGTTAGATTATTTACAATTTTTTTAGAAAATTGACATTATTTAAAATAAGAAAGAGGTTAAGTAAGGGAAGTCACATTAAAATGGAATTTAAGTGAAATATTCCTGCGTGATAAATTAAATTTGAATAAACATTAATCCAAACAATTCAACCAATATTTATTCAGTACCTTCTGTGTATCTGGCACTCCTGGAGAAAGGTGGTGAATACATTGACAAAAATCCCGCTTTTATGAAGCTTATCTTCTAGTGGGGGTAACATACATTAAAGAAAATAATGATTGTAGGTATATAAGAAGATGCAAAATGCTATTAAGAGAAATAAAGAAGGCCAGGGATGCCATTCCCTTTAGAACTAAGGATCACAATTTTAAAAGGCTTCACTGGGAATGTATCATTTGAGCAGAAATGAAGGAAATGAAGTGTGTGTATATATGTAAGGGACATACACTATTGCAAGATTCTTGAGGAAGGTGCATGTTTGATAGCTATAGAAACAGCAATATTGTTCAACATGGTTGGGGCAGAATGAACAAGGAAAGAAATATAGGAGAGGAGTTTAGAGAGATAGTGGAAATCCAGGTCATGTAGACCTTGTATTTTAAGAACTTTGGATTTTACTCTGAGTAACATGGGGAAGGTTCTGAGTGGAGAATCATGTGATGTGATCTATATTTGGACATAATCATGTGACCTGAGAACAGACTGAAGAAGAGAATGCAGAGACACCAGTAGAAGGTTACTGCAGAAATTAATGTGGGTGAAGAGTTAACAAAACCCTTTCCCTTCCTGCATGAGAATTTGGCGTTTGGGTAACTTTTAAACTTTGTTCCCCCTTAAAACTGACAAAATTGACGGCAACTGTGTTACTAGGCAACATTACTAATGGCCAAAGGATCCCAATTGGTGAACTTCATCAGAAGACTAGAAACACCTGGTAAGAATCCTCAGGTTTTTTTCTGAGTTGGTTGATTCTTACAATTGACATGTCCCTGTGGTGAACTTAGAATCATGAACTGTGACATCATAACAGATTTTTATCTATTTTGGGACATGGAGCTTCTTTGCCAGGTTCCCAACTTACCTTATATGAATACTCTTTTCTCACACCTGAACTATCACATGGAACACTAAAGAAAATAGATCTAGTTAACCTTGTGAATTGCTACATGACCCCTTCTCCAGGAAAGAGAAACACCTGATGCTGCCCTGCTGGTAAACTGTTTTCTTTACCTCAATATTCTAGGTGAATCAGATGCCAAGGGTGGTCAGTGGCAAGCTCATGAGTATACATTTCAGTTGGATCCAACAAAAGCCCCTGATGGATGTTTCAGGTATAGGAAAGATGATAATAGTGGCTTGGATCAGAAGGGTAGTAGTTAAGGTGGTGAAGAGAGATGAGATTATGAATTCATTTTAAAATTTATTGACAGATTGGATGTGAAGTGTGAAAGAAGTCAAGAGCCAATGATGACTCCAAGGTTTTTAATTTAAGCAAGCAGGGTAGAATTTCTATTAACTAGTGTAGGAAAAATCTCTACCCAGAATGGGTTTGAGGTATGATATTAGAAATTCAACTGTGAGCTCTTGATTAGAATTCCAAGTAGATTTGGGAGGTTTATTAACATTCAAGTAGATTTGTTAATTAGACGGTTGTCATGTAGCATTAAGAGCAAAGAAGTCAGCTGGAGGTAAGACCAGGCATCATAGGCAGGTAGTATAAGAAGCTATGTGCCTGAAGGTATTATCAAGGTAGTGAGTTTAAATTGAGGGACAAAGCCCAAAGACCTCTGTTTAGGAAATTCCAATGTTATGATATCTGGAAGATAAGCAGGAACTAATAGAGGATACTGAGAAAGAGTAGCCAGGAAAATCAGGAGAGTTTGTGAACTCAAGGAGAATTAAAAATAGTTTTTCAAGAAGTGACATCTCTTGAAACTGGGACTTGGGGGGAAGAGGGGGCAAGGGCAACATACGTAACCTAAACATCTGTACCCCTATAATAACAAACAATAAAAAAAAGAAGTCTAGAGTAACATATTGTGTCAAATCAGCTTATAAGTCAATTAAAGAGAAGACCGAAAATTAAATTTGTATTTAGCCTTGTCAAAGTCAATGGTGTTCTTGACAAGAGCAATTTTTGTGGGGTGGTAAGGATGGAAGCCTGATTGGAGTGGGTATAATAGAGAACTGTAGGGAGAAAGGTCATTGGAAGAGTTTTGCTATGAAAGAGCAGAGAAAGGGGTAGTAGCTAGAGGGAGAATGGGAATAGTATGTGTTGATTATATTTATTTTTCTAATATCAGAGAAATGAGAACATATTTTCACATTGCTGAGAATCATACAGCAGAGGAAAATAAAGATGCAGGAAAGAGGATAGGACAATTGATGAAGCAATGTCGTAGGCATTAGTAGGGAGGACTTTCTGTGCAATGTTGGAAGTGTTGGCTTTAGAATAGTGCACACACAGGAGGGCTCAGATCATGGTGGGTGGATGGAAATGGTGGAGGTTGTGGAAGTGTTTTGTTTGCTCCTGCTTCCTCAGTGAAGAAAGAAGCAAGACTGAGGATGTTTGAGAAGGTATTAGAAGTTTGAGAAGAGAAGAGGATGTGAGAAGTAGAAATATAGACAATGGGGAGTGAATGGACCAGGAAAATGGGCTTCTCTTGAGTTTCATGGTCTTACATTTAAAGTAAAATCATTTAAATGATTGCTCATCTCCATGTTCATCTACATAGGGTATCTACAGAGTAAGGGAAATATTGGAATTATGTTTAGGATCTTGACAAAAGAGTGGAGATGGTATACAAGGGTACGATTAAAATGACAAGCCATGGAATTCTAGCTATATTAAGAAGATAAGTGAGGTCCTGAGAGAGGTGGGGGAGAGCAGGGGAGATCAGTGAAAAAGGGTTAAGATCAATGGGTTATAAATACAAGTGGGATGGAAATTTTATTGGAATTGGAAAACTAGAGCAAGTGATCTGGAAAATTTGAGATGCTTTACAGAGAGTGGGAAGCTTTAAATCATTATGGAAGATTCTGAAAGATTTGCAGTTGTTGGAAATGCAATGCCAAGGCCGGACATGATTATGAGAGCAAAATGGCTGAAGAAAGGTGGAGGTCAAGGTCACTGGGAAAGAGATCATGAAAGTGAGAGGTCAGGATGTTTCAAGAGATGCTGAAATCATCATGATTGAAGCATGAGCAGTAGTGAAGTGTGTGGGACAGAGCCTGGACAAAACTCAGAGTAAGGAGGAAGACTGACCTGGGGATAAGCAGATGATTGCACTACATAGAGCGTAGTGTTCTTTAGTGTAGATTTTGTTAACTATTTCGTAAATGGATCAATATATTTAAAAAAATAAAAGCCTTGTGGAGTGATAACAGGAATTCCATTTTATGCCCTAGAGGCTTTATCTGTATTATCTAATTTCATACTTATAACTACTGACATATTGTTCCATCTCTGTTTTGCAGAGGCATGGGGCACCAAGGCTTTAAGCTAATAAAACGTACCCTACTAATAAAACTAGCACAGAGCAGATGAGATATTTGTACCTAAGTTTAACTGGAATGTCAGCACATTTGTTTTAAATTATGAACTATTCACTTTTTTGAAACAGATTAATGTAAATAAAGTGCTATAATATAGCCCAAAGGGGGAAAGGTAGCTGATTTTCAGTTACCTATTGCTGTGTACCACCCTCAAAACTTGGTGGAATTAATACAACAATGATTTATTATTTCTAATTATTCTGTGGAGTTAAGAATTCAGAAAAGACTATCTGGGGGATTTCTTTTGTTACTCATGGCATAAGCTAGGATCACTTACTCAGTTACATTTAACTGGTAGCCAGACTGAGCTGAATAGTCCAAGAAAGCTTCACTTAAACATCTGGCTTCCTGATGCTCCTTTACATGACATCTTTCTGTCTCTGCATGTGGCTAGCTTGGGCGTCCTCACAATGCGGTGATCTCAGGGTAGTCTAGATTTCATATATGGCAGCTGGATTCTAAGACACAGGAAGCAGAAGCTCCCAGTAAGCTGGGACTGACACAGCATCTCTTCTGCCACATTCTATTGATCAAAGCAAACAACAAAGCCAGCTTAGTTTCAAGGCAGAGAGGACATAAATACTGCCTCTTGATCTGAGGAATGGCATGTATGTACAGAAAGGAAAGGAATCGATGGCAGCCATCTTTGGAAATTACTTGCTATAATGAGCAATAACCATAAAAAAAAAAAAAGCCTCCAACTCAATCTCCTATATTAGCCAAAATAAATTTTTAATGAATTACCTTGTTATTTGGGGCTTACCACATTGAGAAAGATTTTATAAAATACTATATCCAATGTAGTATCAATTGATATTCTTATAAACTGTTAGAGTTTAAACTGGAACAAATTTTCTGGGGGAAAGTTTGACAATAATTATTAAAAACTTTTCAAAGATACTTACATGCTTTGACTAGAAATTTATACTAAGAAATTTATGTATTAATATTAAGATGTTTATTGCTAACAGTGAATGACAATATGTTTTTAAAATCCAGCAATGAGAGATTGTCAAATCTGCACTGCCCAATATGGTAGTCACTAGCCACATATGGATGTTTAAATTTAATTGAAAATTAATTAAAATTAACTAAAACTAAAAATTCAGGTCTTAAGTCACACTAACCACATTTCAAGTGCTCAATAGCCATGTATAGCTAGTAGTAGTTACCTTATTGAGCAGAGAATATTATAGAGTAATCCCATCATTGCAGAATGTTTTCGTGAGCAACACTGCACAAATAATCAGCATTAGAGACACTTATAGGCTCATTGAGTTACATGTTGCAGGACCCCACCCCCCAAATTCTAATTTTAGGTATGGTGTGTGTGACTTGGGGATCTGAATTTTTAACAAGATCTATACTCATGCACACTAAGGGAAGAGATGGTACATTTCATTCAAATGCTAACAATATAGGATTTAATTTGACTTGCACAAAAGGTAAGTAAAAAAAGATGAGATGGGTGAGAGTGGTTTTCAGGTAGTCTTATGGAAAACGCTAAATTCTTGATTGAGTAGCTCACACATTATTTGGTAGTCAGTGGATAGGGCTGCATGTATATGAGCACAGAAGTGGCATGTTCAAGAATGGGGAGATGAATGTGGCAGTAGTAGGTAGCAGGAATGGTGGGGGAGAAGCTGGAGGTGGACAAGCTGACTAGGAAACTATTATTACATACCTCATTCAAGAAGAGGGAAAATAAGATTTTGAACAAATCAGGACACTAGCAATGGAAATTGGGAGGTACATGGTAGAGACTCTTTAGAGGGAAAATCTGAGACTTGGAAACTAACATGAAATGTGGAGCAGATCGGGGGGGTCTCTATTTCAAGTAGCTTTTCAAAATAGAAATAAAGCTCAATAATGAAGTATTTTAAAAATAAATAACTGCCATTTTTAAAAGAAAAAAGACTGGAAAGCAAATTATTTATTTCAGTAAAATAGTTCTAATTTTTAAAAATTAAGTTTCAAGGAGGCAGAGTTACTGGGTGATTGGCCATGACTTTCATTATCATGAGATTTTAGTCACATAGGAAATAAGCTCACATTGTACAATGTTGAGAGTTTTTTTCTGGTTGTTATATTAATACAAAACAAAACAGATACTCATATAGGGAAGGATTTAGACAAATGGCCTAAAGATAATCGTGAATAAAATACTTAATATCATATCAATCAAGTTTTCTGAATTCTTACCCTTAGAAGCCTTCAGTAGTTTCTTCCTAGTATAATTAGCATCATCTCTGTGTTTATAAAAAAATACGAGCTTATATTTTATATACCTTTGCTACCTTTTATTAAAACATAATATTTTAATGAATTAATAATTAGCAAGAGAACTTACAGAATGAATACATACACTTGGTTTCATTAAGGCTCTTTATAAATGTATAACAACTGATATTCTAATAAGGGATAGAAATATGAAAATTAAATTATATTTCATAGGTAATGATGGAGAACATTTAAAATATTCTTAATCATTAAGCCACTTATGATGATAAATACTTTAAAATGGTGATATTTTTCTTAAGTAACAAAAATACACAACAGTACGTTTGATTACATGACCATTTTAGTCTCTTGTCCAAATTTCTTAAAAAGTGTGCTGACGAGAGTGTCATTTAGTGGAGATAAGATGTATATTGATTAGCCATAATATGCTGTTGCAGTTTGTACAAACACTTCACAGAATAGGAACTGTGACCTGAATCATTGTCTTTAGCTCTTCTTTAAATATACACACACAAAACCTCATATTCTCACATACATATATATATTTTACATATATATTTATACATGCCATAGAAATAATATTTTACTAGATTACATGTAATTAGCTATTTGTGATATATATATATAAAAATACTTATAAAGACTATGTCTGTTTATGTAGAATACACAGCTAATTTGGAAATGTATTGGTCACCTTTACCATTATATTTAAATTTATTTTATTTTATTGTATTTGTTCATATAATAAATGTGCATCTTGTTATATCCTATAGATTTTATTGTATATTCCACATAGCAATAGCAAACTGTTATATTGTGCTTATTTACCTGATATTGTTCTAACTACTTGAAATATGTTACACACTCAATCCTCTTTTAATGCTGTGAGGTTGGCACTATTATTATTGCCATTGTAGGGATGAAGAGATTGAGACACAGAAAGATCAGGTAACTTGCTTCAGGTAACATATCTAATAAGTGGCAGAGCATGGATCTGAATCCAGGAAGTCTAGCTCCTGAGAATATCCTTTAAAACATTAGACACTATATATAGTGTATGTAATGGGTATCTATTAATATTAATATATCACCTATATGTGCATATATATGTACGTACTTATGTATGATACACACTGATAACATTGAAGTCCACTTTGAAGTCTCTTATTTTTTTCTCCTATATATTTTATTCAGATGCATTGGGTTTTCTTAGAATTTATAATTGAAGAAAACATAATACACTGGGAAAGAGAGGGCATGCCACCAGGAGAAGTCTGTGTGGCTGATTGCTCAGAGGTCTCACAGGGTGGCATTTCCTTGCTGAATTAATGAAGCGCTAGTGTTACTCAGTACACCCAGACATGATCAGACCTTTGATAAAAGAAGGGCCTGACCTAGGGATCAGAATGCCAATCTGTTAGTCTACCAGAACACTCACATCCTCTAATCATAGCAACTTTTGTGCTGTTTAAGTAAGCTGTTTCCTTAAGCCTGGGTGACTTCATATGAATCCCAGTTCTGACTTCATGTGAATCCCAGTTCTAGTTAGCTTCTCTGTGCCTCCGTTTCTTCATCTGTAAAATTAATACTAGTATCTAACTCCTAGGTTATGGTAAACATTAAATGAGTAAACAAATACAAGGAGCAGAGTCTGCGACATAAAGAGCAACACTACTTCTGCTGCTAGTTATTATATTGGTGTTAATTATTATATTAGTGGTGAACTTTCAGATCAAATATTTACAAATAAAAATCGAATCTGGTGATTTTGATGAAACATTTACATTCTAACCAGGTTTCTCAGGCCTTCCTGCCTGCATAAACACACCATTAGTTCAAAAATCAGTTTTTCAAAAGGAGTTTGCTTCAATGAAATGTCTGCAGCAAAATACTGTAGATTTGGTTTAAGTTAAGATTTGACAGGTTTTGATGAATTGGCCATTTGGCAAACTGGCCTTTTGGTAATTTATCCATTTTGTGAACCGACATTTAGTAAATGGATCTTGCACAATTTTACCTAGAACTCCTTTTTATGGTTTCAGTGCAATTTATATTCACTTGTAAGGAAAGAAAGGGTGTACTAAGAATGCCTTGCTCTCCATCACAGGTGGACTTTGAATCTAGACATGTAAGTTTGGCTATTATTAGAATCTATCCTGTTTGCCAATGAAAATTTTTTATGACATCTTTCTTACTTCATTCTAAGATTTTTGCTTATAACATTTTATTAGGTCCTTTAGTTTTTAATCAAAACTTTTCATGTTATGTTTCTAATCAAAACTCTTTATGTGGTTTATGATTGACTCTTTTAGGAGGTATTTACTATAAAAAAAATCCATTCTTTTGTTATTCAGGCTAATTCCCAAACTGCATTCTCCCTAAACATTATTTCACCTTTAAAATCTGTGTGTACATAGATACATTGATTGAATATTCACAAATCTTAAAATTCTTTGAAGGGAGAAATTATTTCATCATTTGTTATTCCAAGCATCTATTGGTGTGTAACAGGTTTTACTGAGTTCTGTAAAAGCTTACTTACTGGCTAAACTCTAATTAACCCTATAAATAAAATGGTCCTTATTTGAATATATTATGTTTTATGATGCTTGATGATATTTTAAAACCATTTTCAGGATGAAAGTTCAATAGAAAGTGATGAATTTGATATGAGTGATTCAACACGGATGTCAGCTGTGAACTCTGATCTCAGCTCCAATCTTGAGGAAAGAATGCAAAGTCCCCAGACTCTTCATGGCCAGCAAGATGGTAAGCCTTTCAGATCGAAAACACAAACAAATAAAACAACAAAAACTAACAATGAGTCAGAATCTTTGAAATGACAACCAGCTAGTGACTCTTGTGTCCGCTTATTATCTATCTGTTTCTATTGAGACTTTTCTCTGTGTATTCAGGTTACATCATCTACTTTATTATTTTTGGATTCAAGTGCTATGTTAAAAATTAAGATGTTAGACTGATTTATAGACAGATGTCAGTTATAAAATTGAAGCTTACCCATGTTTCGCTCCCTTAACTGAAAATGTGTATTATGTCAATGCAATGCAATATTCTGTGATAATATTAATATTTTCTAGCTTTGGTTTCTTGGGCTATCATTCTTGTGATTGAACTAAGAGTTTAAAGATGATCGAAAGATTGATTTGGGTGCTTTTCTTTTACCTAAACGACAAGTTGCAAATAAAAATCACTGGGTATTAAAGGACAATTCTACCAGAGCGATTTTGATAAGTAAGAAGATATTTTTTGGTGATTTTGAGCTACTTTATTTAACTTTTAATGAAAAAAAGACCATGATCTCTTATTTCTGGGTCCATTGAAGATTCCTGAATCATCCCATTGTTCTTGATACGAAGAAAGTTGGTTACATATATAGAGAGAGTGTGGATGTGACAGTTAACATTTTAGATCTAATATTTTCAGCAGTCTTTGTAGATTTTTGTATTTCTAAATGTAAAATTATGCATACAAGTACAGGATAATTATGATTGAAAATTCATGTTTATAAATAAAAGGAGATTGGTCAATGTTATTCAAAATTAGTTTATTATGTCTGTAATTAGCAAGTTCACATTAACTTTTTGATTATATAGTTTTTTCCCTATATCTGTAGATGGGGGAAAAGCTTTCCTTGCTGTCTCTGACAATTGCTACTAAAAACTGATTGCAAAAGTTTGCTGTATTTTTAGCTGCTATTTGTGTTCTACGTTGACAAGGCTTATGAAATCCCTAGTTTTAAGCACAGAAAAAGACCAAAAAAGGGGGGACTTTTCTTTTTCTCATTTCAGAGGAGTCTAAAAGATAAATGTTGGTGTCCTTGTTCAGATGAGTTATGAGAAAAGAAGTAGTGCATTATCGGTAACTTTCAGATTATATTTTACTTGCTTCATCGTGGAATACCTATCATAATAGAAAGGATATTTATTTGGGAATATTATAAGACTGAAGTTCAAATGATCTCTTTTCTATTAAAACATGAGTAGAAATTCCTCAGATTTTGTTTTTGTTTTTTAATGGGAATTGTATGGCGTCAGGATGATAGAGTAATTGAAATATTTTAGTTATATATATCACTCTATTCATTTATTGTTTATGTATTTTACCTCTTTATAACCACAGCATTTTTAGTCTATAGTTTTGGAAAACATAAATTTAGGAGGATGTCTCATCTAAAATTCATAGTTATCTTGATCAGAATTGCCAATTGTGGATCTTTGTCCAGGGAACAACTGTTGTAATTTAAATCTATATTGATTTTAATAAAATGCAGTAGAATAACTTCAAATATTACTCTTAGAGGAAAGCACTTTCTCATGATATGTCATCGTATGCTATGAGGATAATGACATATCTAGTGTTCCTTCTCCAACCTAGGCCTATTTCTCACACTCATCATTGAATTTTTTTTTTGCAATGATCTCTCTTTCTGCTTTATCGGAGTTTTCCCCACCCCAGTGGATTATTAATATCAGCATACCAACATGATGTAATAAATACCCTTTTTAAAAAGCCTCCATTAATCTTGTCTTAGTCAGTTTTTGTTGCTATAACAAAATACCTGAGACTAGGTACTTCGTAAAGAGCATAAATTTATTTCTTGCAGTTCTGGAGTCCAAGATCTTGGAGTCCAAGATCTAGGCACTGGCAGGTTCATGTTCAGTGCCTGGTGAGGGCCTGGTCTCCCCTTCTAAGATGACACCTTTTAACTGCATCCTCCAGAGGGGAGGAACACTGTGTCCCCACATGACGGAAGGTACAGAAGGGGTGAATAAGGGCTGAATGCCCACTGTCAAGCGCTTTTATAAGGGCACCTAATAATATTCATGAAGGTCGAACCCTCATGAGTCAATCACATTCTAAAGGCCACACCTCTTAATACTGTTGCATTGGGGATTAAGCTCAGCATGACTTTTGGAGAGGACAAAAACATTTAAACCATAGCAGATCCCATTGTGTCCCTCCATTCATTGCCCTATTTCTCTGCAACCATCTCTGCGATACACTTTACAGTGACACTCTTTGGAAGAGTTGTCTCCTCATTTCCACTTCCTCATCTCTCCTCTTTCTGGCTCATCTCAGGTAGTCTTGCATCCTTGCCATGACACTCGCTTGTTCTTGTAAAGCTCTCCAGCAGGCTTCATGTCATCCCATTCATTGGTCAACCCTTAGTCCTCATCTACCTCCACACTAATATTGAAGGACAATGCTCCCTTTGTTTTCTTACAGGCTTTGTGTCTCATGTCTGTGGGCTCCTTTTCCATACTCTGTTGTGTTGGTCTTGGAGTGAAGTTCTTAACTCCCCCTTCCTTACACTCACTTTCTAGGAGATTAGATCTAATCAAATTGCTTTGAATACCATTTGTACTCAGATGAATCTGTTTCTCCAAGCCCTGACATCTTTCCTGAGCTAAGGACTATCTTCCTTTACCTATTTCCTAATTGTCAACGTTCTTCAGAGGACATATCACTGTATGGAACCACATTATTTTTCTCACTTATTAGCTGTTTCTCTTCTAGAATGCAAATGCCGTATTAAATAACGTCTTTTCACACTTTTCATTTTCCTTTCATTTGCTGCATTTGAGACAGTTCTTAAATGCTCTGTCATTTAAATGATAAAAATATAACTTTTTACCGTAATTATAACTTGTAACATGTTTTACACATTTTTCTTCTTTCTTCTCTCCTTTCCCCTGATAATGACACTTTCCTAGGTAACTCATATCGACAACTTACTGTATAATCCCTTCTTTTCTCTGTATACACACACATATACTCAGAAGATTTTGTCATTATTATTTTGCAAAAGTATTACCATGCTGTTTATGCTGTTCTGTATCTTGCTTTACTCATCTAACATTGCCTTCCTTTTAGAGCTTCCTGTATGCTAAGATGTGTATATAATTGTCAGCATATAAAAGAGACATGGTCACTACTTTCATGTAACATGAGATCTAAAGAAATAAAATTATATGTGATACCATTCAGTTTTGGTTAGTGTTCATCTAACTGATATGGGGAAATTTCTGCTTCCATAAAATAAGAATTTATGGTAGTAAAAGTTTTAGTGTGTGTCTATCTGTCTCAGATTACTGGGGACTCTGGGAGCTAGGCATAGGCTGGCCTGGGGTGCATTGCTTTCTTGTGGATGGAATGCATTAATCTTTGGGAGTGGTCAGAATGTAAGGATTTATGATATAACAAATCCAATTTGGGGTGAAATCCCAAATACATCCCCAATCTAGGGTAGTGTAGAACAGGGTTTCTCAACCTTTGCACTATTGACACATAACTTCTTGTTGTGGGGGGGATGTTCTGTGCATTGCAGCACGTTTAGTGGCTTCCTGGCCTCCACCTACTACATACTGGTAGCACCCTTCCCCTTAATTGTGGCAAATTAAAATATCTTCAGACATTGCAAATGTCTCCTGGGGGCAAAACCACCCTAAATTGAAAGCAATTCGTATAGGTAGGGAATAAGAGTCTATGTGTGAGGCCAGTATAATAAGGATTGAAGAGATACAATGGAGAAAAGTTTGGAAGTAGAGGTCGGAGGAAAGTCTAGGAAGCACTGCCCGGTTGACCTTCTGCAATGATGGAAACGTTCTATAATTACACCATCCAATATAATAGCTATTATCTATATTGTGGCTATTGAGTACTTGAAATATGTCTAGTGTGAATCAGGAAGTGTTTTAATTTTATTTAATTTTAACTAATGTTAATTCAAATTTAAATAGCTGCATGTGACTAGTGGCTACTGGATCAAACAGTGTAGATCTAGATCATTATTTTATTTTGACTGGGTAGTTAAACTCCTTTCTCTGCAGCCAAAGATTGAATGTTTCTGAAGACTTTGGAAAAATTGTACAAGAAATTCCTACTTTAATAGTTGGCTGAAACCCCAGTTTAATATATTTAAAACCTAAACAATGCAACATTTTAAAAGTTAAATTAAAATATTCTATTTTTAATAGTGAGAGATTAATTTAAGATATTATTTAGAGAAATTGAAGTAGGATATTGTGATTTTTATGAATCACAATTATAACATGTAGATACAATAGTGTCTTTACTGGGCACCATATAAAATAGAAAGCAAAAGAACATTTTTTCAGTTTTCATTTCACTATGGTTATAGAAAATTTGTAATTTACTCATAAAATATCAAGGGAAAGAAGGAATATACAATGTGTATTATTTTAGAAATATGTATATTATATATATTGGTAAAAGGGAGAAAAGAAGAAAAATATCTTGTCCCAGGCTGGATAATTAGGTAAAGGTCAAGTAGATACAAACCCAAAGGAAGAATTTGTAAAGAGAAGAATGCTTCAAGATTAATGTACAATATTCAGTTTCTTTAGCTTTTTTTTTTTGAGTTGATAATGCTTCCCTAACTCACCAAAAACATAAAGGTAAAAAAATGAATAGAAACTTGAAATCTTAGCATAGGAAGTATTTTACTCTCATTTTTGGTTTTTAGAAAACTATGTTAAGCTATTTAATTTTTTCCTTTTTTTTTTACAGACTTAAAGGAATGCTTCTTATTAGGTTAAGATCATTTAAAGGTTTTATATACATTTGATTTATTCATAAAAGCAATAGGTCCTCGAAGATGTTCTGGAATATAAGGAGCTTATTATAAAGGAAGCTTTGCTATGGGATGACTGTGGTTCACTGAATTTCAAAAAAAAAAAAAAGATCCCCTGACCTAACAGCTAAAGGCATCCTGTATTCAAATATTCACCAGTTTGTAAGTGATCGTCTTGTTCTGGCATTCATTTAAATGGATGGATTAGAAACAAATTTTGTCACTTAACCTTCTGCCTTTGAATCTCAGATCCTAGAACTTTGTGGCAGTATGGATTAGCTCAGAAAAGTATTTCCTTTTCTTAATCACTCATTTTCTTCATTATGAATTCATACCTTCTAAAAACACCTGCTTCATTTTTTTTATTTGTTGTCTGGCATTATTTTTTAAAGGATATCAGCAAAAGTGTCAGATTTAGACACAAACTTAAAAGTTTCAATTCAAAATAAGCATTTGACTTCAATTGATAGAGGGACACTTTTCTGAGAACCATCTTTTTTTTCCCACATATTATGGGGGTACAGATGTTTAGGTTACGTATGTTGCCCTTCCCCCCGTTCCACCCCAAGTCTGAGTTTCAAGCGTGTCCATCTCTCGGATGGTGCGCATTGCACTCTTTGCGTATGCATATACCCGTCCCCTCCCCGGCCAGAACCATCTTAGTTGCTTTTCTAACATTATATTGTAAACTACTAATATTTTTGTAAGGAAATATTCATGTTTTTTTTTAACTCATAAAGATTATTAGATATGAACAAAAGAGATTTCTTTATTTTTCAAGCACAACAAATTATATCTTTTCCTTTTTGCCTTTTTTTAAAAAAAGATAATGGGAATACAAGGAGAAGTTGAGTCATACCCTTAAATTCTCTGCATGTCAGCTTAATTGACTTTAAAAGTAAGGATTTACAATAGAAAAAGGATATATTTCATTTTAGACTTCATTTTATATGATTTTGATTGTGACATCACAGAACACATTGCTCTCAGGAGAGCATGATCAATATCCCTTGATTGTCACATGTCAATTCACTCAATAGGGTAACATGGAGTTTTTTTTAACATTTTTTTTTTGTTTGAAGTATCTGGTACTTCCTTATTGAATCAATGACTTGTTTATGCATAGAAGTTTTACAAACAGTGAGTGCGTGCCCAGCAAAAGGATGTGGTAATGTCTAGAAAGAAAAAAAAGGGAGATGACTACTTGTGAGTTAAGAGTTCTCCTAAAGAGCTCTTTTGTCAACATTCGCTTCAACTTCTAGCCATGATGGACTTTTAAAAAAATGTAGTCAAGGCAAATTTTTCATTCAAAGATGTATTTGACAATTTCATTATCATTTAGGAATGCATAGTTCTTTTGTCAGAATTTGAGAAGATCTCCCCCTTTCTCATAATATTTGTATCATAGAAATGTTTTGATATGCTTCAATTGGCCAGGCTATTTTTGAAGAGCAGAAAAAAAAATTGAATCGGAATTTAGTGGCTAACCTACATACAAATATTAAACTATAGCATGTATACATTGTGTGTGTTTATATACATTAATCTTACACAATCATGGTTATTGTGCAAACTTTGAATACATTTAGGTCTTACTTCATTGCTAAGAACAGGTAATTCTATTAACTATATATGTCAATTTAGTACAAATTAAATAATTAAATTATTGTATAAATAGTATGTTATAAATTATTTTAGATTAACAAATAGGTTAATATTCTGCTTGCAATGATTTGAATTACTTACTTTGAATAAAATTATAATTTTTTTTTATAATAACAATGTTCTCAGGTTCAAAATATCAAAAAATGGTTTCCAAACTTAGAAAAATATTATTCTTTGAATATCCTTGGGGAAAAAAGTGAATCCCACTGATGTCCACTTAGTCCTTCAAGGCCCAGTTAGACTAGAATAAATGACTTGAACGAATATCCTCCTCTCTAATCTAGAGTTATTTTCCTGCTTCCAGAGATGCGTAGATATTTTGTGTAACATGTTGGTCTAGTCTAGTCTAGTTTGTATTAAATATTTTTCCAAGATTCTCTGGGCCCTTTAGATTCCATAATGGGAATCTTTGCCTCCCACTAAGACATATATGATACAGAATTCACCCCAAATAGGAAACATATTCAGGGGCTAGGTAGCCAAAAAGGAGTCAAATGTCCTATTCAGAGACATGATTCTAAAAGGTAACTTATTTGGATCTGTAAATACGCTTAGGACAAGAGTAAGTGGTGAAAGGTCCAATATTTCATTATTTATTCAACAAATATGTACAGAACCTAGAATAAGTTGGACGATGGAGTTACGAGCATGAAAGTGGCATATTAGGTTGAACCATATAAAATTGCCATATTTTATTGCTTCAATCCAATAGTTCAAGCTTTAAAATAACTTAAACTATAGGATGAAGGATAAGGAAGCAAAATTTTTTGAGATTGAGATGTATTTCTGTTTCAGATAGCAATGATGCACACACATGTACATTGTGTATATCTATCTTGACTTGTATACTTGTAAAATGACCATAGTCCCTTTTTTGAGTGGAAATATAGAAGGGAGTTTAAAAAAATGGTGATCTAGTTGTGAGGTAAATAAGTGGGTAAAGAGATATGGTGGTAGGAGTTTCACTTTTTCTTCTATCCTAATTTAGATTATATGCTGAGCCTGGCAGCATGAATCTCCTACATTGAGAATTTATAAAAATAAATGCAGATTCATGGGACCCAGCTCAGATGGGATGACTAAAACAATCATGTGGGATAAAAGTGTGAAGCCAGTGTTCCGGACCATATTTGTGAAGATACTACTCACAATTCTACCCAGCTGTTCTGGGGTATCAAGATAGAGCTGAAACCCATTCTACTAAGTGAAGTAGCCCAAGAATGGAAAAACAAGCACCACATGTACTCACCATCAAATTGGTTTTAACTGATCAACACTTAAGGGCACATATAGTAATAACATTCATCAGGTGTTGGGCAGATGGGGGTGGGGAGGAGGGCATGGGTATATACACACCTAATGGGTGCGGTGCGCACTGTCTGGGGGATGGACACACTTGAAGCTCTGACTTGGGTGGGGCAAGGGCAATATATGTAATGTAAACATTCGTACCCCCATACTATGCTGAAATAAAAAAAAATGTAGATGGCAACAGTATACAGATGATTAAGTCATGTGGGTGCAGTTCATGCTCAAATGTTATTTTGGCCAGTGCCTTCTGAGTTACCTACTGGGTGAGGATTAGTATGCACATTTATATGGGTTTCATTTAGCTCTGTTTTCTTAGTTATGACAATTGTCATGTATGACAGTTCTTTAATAACTTTTGAAAATGCCCCTCTATTAGTGAAAGAAATTTTACAGTCTGTTTTTGGTCTTATCTAGGAACATTGCACAAGCTGGATTTAATTTAAGAACACACACATGCACAAACACATGCAAATACTCTTTTACTGCCTGGTGTATATATGAATAAAAATTTAGTCAAAATATGCTTGTGACTAAAATTGCATCTAATTTGGCTGAATAGAATAGTTTCTTATAATTATTACAGCATATAAACCAGCAATAAAAGTGAGCACTAGTCACTATTTAATTTAGTTGGAAAATCTAATAAACCATGTTTTTAATAAAAATGATGTAAAACAGTATACTTAGTAGGAAATTAAATTCAGTGGTTAATTTTTTATGATGGTAAGCTTTAATTAGAAAAGCTATTACAATGTTTTTCCGACTGAACACCACATTCCCTAGTGAGATTATGTTGTCTTGTGTAAGTCATTTTCTTTGTTCTGCAAGTTTGTTTTCCCCTGTTTCTAATTGCTTAGGAAATTTTGCATAGAGCAGAAATTTTTGAAAGGATGTTGAATTTTTTTACACAAATGTGATAAAACATTTGACTTCAAAATTGAATCTGTTCTTAATGGTGTTATTGTTCTCACTTTTTAACTTACATATGCTTCTGAACTTAAAATCCTTAAAAAGGATTTAATGCTGCTGTTTTTTCTTAATTCAAGTTGTGTTAATGCTATATTACAAATAATTTACATGATGAATTTGTTTAATTAATTATTCTGAGTTGAGTTAGTTAAGCTGATGAATCTTTTAGAAAGCTCTCTCTTCATGCCAGTTTCTCTATAAATATAATTTGCAGAAATGTAAACTACCTTTATAAGTAAAATAAAGATAACAGATAGTTTGAATGTTACTGTGAATTAGAGGAAGTTTTGATTGTTAAATCCATTTGCAATATTGTTAGGTGTGTACATGTGTGTTTATGTGTATGCATTTAATCATTTGAAATTGCTTTTTAGCAGTAATTCTCTGTTTCCAAAAACAGGAAAAGAAGGAGCAATTTGACTTACACATAAAGCATTAAGTCTAGAAGAATGAGGCTTAGTTGTGCATTTCTTTAAAGTGCTTATATAGGGAATACTATTTTCTTTTTACATTTCGGGTCATATTATTTGGAAGTTTGCTCTACTTTTCTCAAGTTAAAAGTCCGCCTCCTGATACTTTACTCACATTACATAAGCGATTTCCATATGAATGAGTGTTTATTTAGAGATGTTGCTTATTGATTTCAGTCTGTAGCTTGCCACACCGCAGAGACCAGTTCTATCTTAGCTAGATTCTGGTCCTCTGCTAAACTAGGGGAAATTGGCTTGGTTCCAGCATCTAATTTGATCAGTGAAGGATGTCAGATTAATTTGAAATTTTACTTCTGTGTTAGTTCTTTGTTTTGAGATATTGCTCTTGTGGTTTGTTACTATCTTCATGACGGTGTTTGCTGGTCCGTGAATGATTACATGGATCCCACATTCAATGCCTTAGCATCAGATGCCAAAATTCTGTTAGAACCAAGTAGCAGATGCTAGACCCTTTAGTCCTTGAATATTGAGTATTATCTGTTAATGTATAAACAAAGTTAAGAATCCTCATGACACTGGAGAGTTGTTAGAAAATGTATGTCTTTCCTGCATTTATTTGAATAAATTTTGAGCCTATCAATTTATGTATCCAGGCATATTATAGAATCAGACCACCTGAATTTTCTCAATTTGAAAGTCATGAGCAAGTGTCTTTTATTCTATTTTTTTGTATGTTTGTTTTTACTATTCCCCTCATTAGCCTTTATCAACTCTTACCATGACGTTAACATCACACTATATTTTTTTATAACTTTCTCATGCTAATTTGGGTCAGCTAGCTATTACCTTTTTAAAAAAAAACAGCTTTTGCCTTTAGGTAAAAACAATTCAGTGGTGAATAGGGCTTTGAAGCTGGTGTTGCATGGCAGCTGTGCAGACAGATAAATCAACTACAACTCAGGACTAAATTGACCATAAAAATCTTTATTTACTAGGTTTATAGGGATCTTAGTTAGATTGTGGGTTGATATAAGAAAAGAACAGTTGGAAGGTATTGAAGAAAGGGGCTGAAAAATATTTTACTATACTGATTACAGATTTATAGTGTAATTGTTTTCTTATCAGTCTCACTTTCCACTTGACTGGGAGTGCCTTGGAGAAAAAGTGTGTCTAATGCATCCTTGCACACTCCCTTTGGAGTCATGCACAATGTTTGACATATAATAGACTATAAAAACTTTTTGAATTGAAATAGTGTTTTGAAATCTGTTTTCTTCTGTGGTAAAATGCACTCAATTCTTAGACTCAGTCTTTCTTGCCAAACGTTAGCTAGGCAGTTGCTTTCCTTGTGCATGGATGAACATTCTGTCCTTTTTGAATACTATTTTGGGGTTCCTAATACCTACGATGTTTTCATTTTCTACCTCCCAAAACTGCTAAGGAGTGATGAAACAATAAAGTAGTTTTGAGATCTTCAAGTGAATTAATTAAGAAGATAGCTTGAAGAAACCCCCAATAGTAACTCTTAAGACTGGTTTCTTGTCATAGCTCTGCCAGTGACTAATTCTGCAGCCTTGATGAAGAATTATTAACATCTTCTGGCAACCATTTCTGTATTTGTAAATAAGAGGTTTCGATAATCTTGCTCTAAGCTTCATTCTAGCTCCAGAACCATCTACGAGTGTTCACTTTGTCAAGGTTTCCTTTCTTGGTTTTAACATTTTCTCTTGTCTCATTTTCTATACATCTCTAAACAGGTTTAGTGTTTTCTTAAACTAGGGAAAGGGGTTATAAAGTTATGGAGACACCCCCATTCTTCTCCCAGTTGGCCATTCCTTAGAAAACGAGGGTGACTCCTAAAGGATCAGACTTTCCACTCTCCCAGTTTCTCCTTCCAGTCTTGACTGCAAAAGTGATTCAGAGTTTTTCTCTTTTTCGTACTAGTCTACCACGCCTTTGGAAACAAACTGTAGTCAACATAAAAGTTCATGGGTATTGCCAAAATGTTGTTAAATGATCACTTTTTTTTTCCTCTATGAAAACCCCCATTCATAAGAACTGTTATCCCTGTTCTATTTTGAGTATACAGGTGTACATCTGTATGTGCGTGTGGGTATGTGTGTATGTAGACAGAGACAGAGAGAGAGAACTTTAGCTGTTTCAACGATAATGATTATTTTTCTTCAAGAAATTTTTGTAGAATTTTTCCAAAGTCCTGAGATACTAAAGAAGTTTTTGGGATTTCCTTCAGCCATAGCATCATTACTTCTTTGGCAACCTTAAATATCTGCATATGTTTCAGAAAATTTGAGGCTTTTTTGGCAGTCAAATGTCATCAATAAGCCCATCTCTCAGTTTGGGGATTTATTTCATTAACGTATCATTATTTCTATGGAGTAGCAATGTCTTGTACACTAGATCCTGGTATCATACAGAATAAAAAGTGCAACTCATCACCTTAGCTCTGTCTTCAAATCTATGACAAAGCAATCAAGAGGTATCAGATTAGCATTATAGAGACAGTGGAGTCTAGTGTAACAAACGCTGATGGCAGTGTTCTAAAGTGTGTGTGAGCGCATGCTTACTGTCTTAACACTTGTCGAAGATAGCAGCAGTTTGTTTATATAAAGTGTTGTGTGCGTGATTCTACTTTAGACTTTAGAGTCAATGAAAAACATCTAAACTTCTGTCTGATTCAATCATCTAAAATAAAATTATTTGTAAAGATATTTCTAATAGAAAGTAAAGATGGATGATGATGAGAACTAAAATTTCTTGATCACTTACTGAATGCTAGGCATCGCTTGAAAAATTAACTTTGTAAGTTTTACAACAACCTCATGAAGTGCTTACTGTTATTTTTTGGTGTAGATGAGGAAACTGGGGCTAATTAACTAGCCTGTCGTCACCACAACTGCTAAGTGGTAGAAACAGGACTGGAATGTAGCCATTCTGGTTCTGGAGCCCACAACTTTAAACACAAGTTTCTAAGTTGTCATAAGCCCACCTGTGTAACCATAGCATTTATTATATCCTGTAACTTGTGCTTGCTTATATATATTATTTTGTGCCATGCAGGCTCAATAATCCCATCATGTCTGTATTTTTTAAACAAATAATTAATGTTCTAGCTAATATTTTCGATAGTTGTGCTTTTTAATCTGTCTATAATAGCTACTTGTAGATGTTTTCCCATATTTTCCTATAATCATGCATGTATCCTCTTTGTTTCTGCATTGTTATAAAGAAATTAAAATGTTATTTGTAGCATTGAAATCTAATTGTTCTGTCTAGCTTTCTAAAACAGGAGTAACAAACGTAAGTTCTGTTTATTTCAAGTACATCTCTTGGCAATAATTGCCCTGTGTTTAACTTTGATATTTCCTCATATCTATTAAATGTGTAATTGACTTTTAACAATTGCTTTCCTTCCCCTTGATTCTTTTCTTGTATGGAAAGTGCAGTAAGAAATTGTGACTGGCCTCGACTGTATTCATTATTTTGGATCTTTTCTTTCCACTTTACTCTGCTTTATTCTAAACAATAAGACCAAGCTTTGATAGAAGGAAAAGAAAAACACTCTTCATTCATGACCATCCACTCTTACCAATAATGATTTACCTTATCTTTTAAGCTCTTTGTTTTATAACATTTCAGCTTTGCTTTGTGTGAAATAACAATAAAGTGTACACTTTTTTCAATGAAGAGTACCATTTTCTTATATAAAGAATTCAGCTGAATAGGCTATTTGAAATACCAATCATACAAGTCACGTGTCTTTAAATGAGATACTTTATAGAACAATAATGTCATTCTAACCTAATAAAATATTTTAAAAGCATGTTGCAATGTATATAAAGTGTAAGTTATCTAGATTATAATTACTTCTGCAGAACTAGTCACTGGCAGAGCTAGGATAAGAAAACAGGTCTCAAGACTTACAGGATATTCAGTCCTACTCAAATGTGAACAAGGTTTTCAAAATAAAACAAAACACCAAGCTTCAAAAGAAGCCTTTTAATATTATTAATTTAAATTACTTGCATTTGTGAAGACAAAGACCAATAAAGTTCATTTAGGCTTGTAAAATACTGCGGCTTAAGAACTTATATTTGGTGAATTTAGTTAATAATATAATTAGTTTCCACATAGGCGTATTTTTTGCCTAATGCTTGTGAATGCTTTATAGCAGCCCTACATGATTTACAGGGCTTGTCAGCTGGCTGATCTGTAAATAGGCTAGCTTCTGCATTTGCATCTATAGATAAAGGGCCAATTTCTACTTTCTTAAAAAGAAGACTACAAAATTATTATTATTCTAGGTCTTAAATTTTTATATTATTATCTTTATATTTTTATATTTTATATTTATATATTACATTATATTTATATTATATTATATTTTATATTTTTATATTATTATTCTAGGTCTTAAATTTTTATAAATAACTTCCACATAGACTAGATATTTTGACTTTTTCCGTTGAAAATTGTTTTTTACCCGATTAAAGCGCTATTAGAATAATAACTATCATACAGTTTAACAAAAAAGTTTAACAAAGTAGCATCTTGTGTGCCATGTATTATTTCCATTCAAAGCTAAATCCTGTCTTTTATTTTCCTTCCATTAAACCAGGATGCTTTTTGTTACTTAAAATGATTCTTTACCTTGTTAAGTATGTGTTTTCTAAAACTTCTTTATCAAGCAAATTCCAAAATGTTATTAAAGATGATGATAGACAAGGATGTGATATAAAAGATAGAATAGTGGCCCCGGGTTCACAGGACCAAGTTTAGATCCCACTTCTATGACATAACTTGTGTGTCCTGGTGCACTCTGTTTAATATATATTAGCCTAAGAGCCCTCTATTTTCAACTAGGGGTCATATTTGCTTTATTAATATCCAGAGTTAATATAAGTAATAGAAACCAATACACTAGTCATTTACAACAGATATTTATTGACCACCTACTATGTGCCAGAACTATATGCAGCGCTAGGGATTCAGCATTGTGCAAAACAGAAAAGGGGACCATGCTATCAAAACTGATATGTAGTCTTATGTAGTCTGGTTGAGAAGGCCATTAGATAACCCCAAGTCTAAATGTATAACTGCAAATTGGGGACAGGAGCCTTGTGAGAGAGTATAGCAAGTAGCACAGGTTTAACCGAGGGCGGGGGGCGGGGGGTGGAGGAGCTGGAAATGGAGAGAGTGGAAAGAGAGAAAATAACAGACAACCAGAGGATGAACAACAATTCTCAGGTGGCAAACGGTACGGGGTGGCTTCAGACAGAACAACAGCATGTGCTAAGGCCCTGTGCTTTGCAAACTGTTAAGCTATAAGGAGGCAATATTTTGATATTTAACTCTGTGTGCTTGGTTTTTCAATTCCTTTCACTTCTGCTCACCATATCTCCTTTAAGCAGAATCCATGGATTTCCAAATGAGCAGCCCTCAGGCTAAGTATGGTACAGAAAGAAGAAAGGATCAATTGCTTGGCTTTTGAGTGCTTAAATACATATTTTAAAATTAATAGCATAGATATATATCTTTAAAATTGTGACTTTCACTTGCAAGATCCAGACAAAGAACAGAATTCTAAAAATCTGGTTTTAAATAGGAGCAAAAACCTGGAAGCCTGAATGAATAAATTATAGAAAGGACAAGAAGGCATAATTGCATAAGAACTCTTTTTCCCTTCCCAAAGAAGTTAATAGTTCAATCATATGGGTGTGTGAAGGAGCAATTTGGAGAGATGAGATGCAAGGTTCACTGGGAAAAGCCTAGTGTGGCCACCGCCTGTGTGGCAGGGTAGCTGGAAAACACTTGAAGGATGCCAGATACAAGCCAGTGTGTCTCCATACCCAGGGTGTAGTCAGGAAGACTGCCAGCCTCCCAGGGATGCTGTTTGTCCAGCATGGCATCCAAAGAGCTCAAGAGTAATAGTGTGAGGTTCCTTGGTACTTTGGCTAAAGAAAAATCTCACAGACATACATGCTAGCCTGGGGTGGGGTGGCTGAGAGAAGCAGATGAGAGGTTTGTTGAACTGGCAGAATCTCCATGGTTGGGATGAAGAAGTCCTGAATCTGTCACCTGGAAGCCCTCAGAAGGTCATTGTCACATCAGCATATTGAACAAGGATAGACATCAGATGAGTAAGTTACTCTGCCTTGGGGACAGTGAGGACAAAATACACTGGCCTCCTTTTTCTGCCCACCCTCTCTTCCCAAGCCTCACACAACACGGTCATTCAGGCTTCTAGAGGAGAAGGCAGTGGTGTGGTGAGAATCCCGACAAAAGGGACTCAGTGTTAGCTAGACGTGGCAACAGCCTTCATTGGGCCTAAGTTTCTCTCCCTGACCACAAGTGAGGCAAATAAACGAAATTCAATTAAAAACAAAAATGTTCTCTATTTTTGCACACTTGAGTTCATGACCATATAAATTTATACCAGTCCTGCATGAAATGTAAATGTTAGTAATAACCATCAGTAGGTTTAGGGCAGAGGCCAGAAATGACCATACCTAGATCTACACAGCTGCCTTAAATTTATCATCCTGATTAATGTCCCTTCTTTTTTAATATCTTGTAGGAAATTAGATATTACATTCATTATGTACCTATGTTCTTTTGTAAGTGATCACCAAGCATTTTAGAAATCTCTCTCTAGATCAAAACAGTTATTTTTAAACTGTGATTCCTATATACACTGTTTTGTTCCCATATTTCATTGAATTAATGCTTTCATATTAACTTGTCATTATGTATACATAGTAAGTTATCTTGAACATGACTTATTTAATGTTTTATCTTCCCCTACATGTCCCTTTTAAAATGATTCAATGATATGTAACAAAGGAGCACATTGTTCCTGTGGGAGGTAATCCATCTGCTGAAGTGATGGCATTGAGGTTGTGTGTCATTGTCCCTTGGGAGTCATTTTTATGTCCGTGACTTCTAGTGTCACTTAGAAATGGTGCTGCTTGAAGACATCCTTTGCATTTTGACAATTGTTTTTATTAATAAAGGTGAAATCATCCTTAATAGGAATCACTTAAATTTAAAAGAGGAGAATTAACTTTACCTGAGACTTTTTGCTTTCAATTAGAATACAATTTATGTCTATCTAATGGCTAATTTCAGTGATCTGACCAACGTTAATAGAGTTATGACCACCATCCTCTGAAATCGACATTCATTTCATTCTAATATAGACATAAGTATTGTCTCCCTTGCAACTGAAATCATATATTTGTTGCTGTTATATTTAAACTTTGATTAAAATGTCTTGGCTTCAAGAAAATGCCAGCATATTTCAATTATCTAAAATGAAAGTAACTGACACACAAATATGTATTGGATTCCTTATTCCATTCATGGAAATTATTTTATGACAGGAAAGTAAATCTCTAGAATTAAAAATCTATAAAGACATTTTTAAAGTATAAAAACAAAATAGTTTCATTTGTTAGTTTTTGGTGAACCTACTTAGAAGGTTAGCTTTATTTTTTCTTTTGTTCTTCTAAATACATGAATAAATATGTTACTATTTGTACTATTGGCATAGGAGATAATATCCTGGCACATTTGAAATCTTTTCATTTTATGCTGAAATCAGCAGTAATGGAAAATGGTAAAATCATCTATTACTCTAATAACCACTAGAGGTCTACTAATATAAAATTTCTGTCAACATCATTTCTTTCTACAAATATTTTAAATTAACTATTTCATATGAATGAAAGTGTATTTTCTCCTCTTTATTGTATATATCTTTCATCCTGTAGACTTTAATTTCACATAAAATCAAGATCTTTGGGAGATTTTTGTTTGTTTTATTTTTGTCTCAGGTTGTCTTTGAATACTATATCATGACTACTAATTTTAAGAAAAATTTAACCTTTAAGTGGATGGTGGTGGTGGGCATTGGGTCCTTTAATTAAACATGTATACGTATATATGCATATGTAGGTACATATGCATTTATATGTGATTATGTGTATGTGTGTTATATATGATAACATTAGTAAAAAATAAATGTCTGTTCATTCACTAGACTATGCGAATACCATTTGATTCTAAGGCAAGGATTTGCTGCCTGGTGTTGGACATTTTCATGCTAACTCCAGGGAGTTTGCAGATGTACATGCAAATAAAATAAAAGCAGAGAGTTCACCATTCAAAGATGGATGTTGTAGTCACGTCATGTTGCTAAAAATAGGTGCTTTCTATTTTATTAAAAATAATAAATATTATTAACCACCATTTTGTAGAAAATTTGTGTCTAAGAACCCTGATAACATTAAATGTGACTGTGCTATCAATATGATTTGCCATTTTAAATTCTTTTATATAAAAGAAAGTAGCAACTCAGATCTGTGTGAAATAAATTAAGGAGCCCATCTTTGAACTCTGGCGCATAGGAGGAGCTCAGTGAAAGTTGTTCAGGTGACTGTTCTGCCTTCCTGGAGTGAGGCTCAGGTGTCATATGAAGAACTAAGAAACACCCTATAGTCTGCCACACTTTGAACAGTCTCAGCTTGCAAATCTTGGTAGAAATATCATTTTCATCATTCTCTCATTCCAATCCAGCCCCAGCCCCATCCTCTTGCTGAGGTTAAAAGTGAAATTAGAATTGTGGTGTCACCTTGGTGGAAGAATGAGAAAGGGAAATATGTGTATCTTCCCTGAGTCCTAGGACTCCTTTTCCTGTTAGCCAAAATAAATATGAATTCATCTGCAATAATATGAAAACAATCTGAATTTTTAAGGAAACATTGAATCTAGATTTTTTTTTTGAGCATTTAGTGAACTGCCCCAGAATTTGTTATCTTCAGACTCTATCCAGGAGTCAGGGGCAAGGTTATAAATGCAGCAAAGGGCTCACTTTTGCCCAGTCCAGCTAGCCAGAAAGATTTTTTTGGTCACATGCTGCTAGATAATTATATTTTCCGCTATCCAAGATGACCTTTTTAGTGAGCAGAATGGGCTACTGCCAATGTGAGGGATTTGGAAGATGCCAGAAATGGCTCCTCCTGGCTGCTGTGCCTGGGTACAAAGTGTTGAAGTCTGTGCACACTACAGAGGCCGCTGGGGTTTCGGGGGGAATGATGGCTCATTCTAGGTCATGTTCTGCTTTGCCAAGCCAAGTGTGCTAGCGGGAAGCTGCATATGCCCAGGGGAAGGGGAACCTTTTCATAATTCATCTGACTAGAGGGAGTATTTTTTGCAAGTAGCCAGCTTTTCTGTAGTTTGCTCACTGGCCTCCCACATGCTAGTGGTTGCCCCCTACTACAGTGTTTCACCTGTCATGGTATGTTAATGTTTTCCATCATACTTGTGGGTTCTGAAGGTTCTTGTATTCTCTCTTATCAAAAAGAGAACATTATACTCCCCCCTGCAACAAAATAAAACCTTTGCAATTATGAATGAACACCTAAATTGAAATTACTAACTACCAGCTTGGAAGGAATTTAGAAGTTGTTTTTGCATCTATGGAAATAGATGCAAAATTATATGTTTTGTATATGTGTATCACATATAATACATATACAAAAACATTCAAACATATACACAAATATGGAAAATAACAGAATATGTGAATGTACTCATCTTCCAGGTTTAACAATTACCCCTTTGAAAGCTTTTTAAATTGGGGAAAGAAAAGCACTGAAAGAGAACATGCTTTGACTTTTCGTAATTTTGCCTAATTTTGCCCAGGCCTCTAGTGTTATGACTCATACTAAGACATACATGGTGTGTAGTGCCTTCCCCTCTTGTATTCAACCTGTGGTCGACACGGTACAGGTTGAGCATCCCTAATCTGAAAACCCAAAATCCAAATGCTCCAAAAATCTGAAACTTTTTGAGTGACATCGTTACACTACAAATGGAAAATTCCACACCAGACCTCATGTATGCGGTCGCAGTCAAAATGCAGGTGCACAACACATAGTTTATTTAGCGTCCCCAAGGGAAGAAAGACCCTCCAAGCCCCCTCCAGCTGCAGCATATCTTTTCTGTGCATGCCCAGATTCCCCCACGCAAGCACACCCACAAAGGGTAATAAAATGGTTCTATGCACACAAACTTTGTTTCATGCACAAAATTATTAAAAATGTATAAAATTACCATCAGCCTCGGTGTGTATGGCGTGTATGAAACACACATGAATTTCGTGTTTACACTTGGGTCTCATCCCCAAGATATATCATTATGTATTTGCAAATAATTACAAAATCTGAAAAAATTTGAAATCTAAAACACATCTGGTCCCAAGCAGTTTGGATAAGGGATACTCCACCTGTATAATGAAGGAAGAATTTTTTCCAATTTCTGGAAGCATCTCGTAAATTTCATTGATATGATTGAGAAGATAATTGTTAACATATTGGGTTCAAAAATAATCCATCCGTTCCTTAATTTTCAGCACTTACTATGAGCCAGACACTTGTTTACTGCCAGGTCCACAGCAAAAACAAGGTAGACAAGGTACCTGTTATCTTGGAATTTATAGTCAAAAAGCCTAATTATATAACATAAACTAAAATACTAAGTCCTATATATAAGAGGAAGTATGGACAATTAAAAGCATTTTTATTAGGAACCATATCAGAAATATGTATCTTCTTTAAGAAAGGAAATCATTTTTTTTATTTTTTAATAACCAGGAGGAAAAAGTCTAAAAGAATATTTATGTGTTTATTATACTGTGTTCTACTATTTTCCTACTTCTTGATACCTTCAAAAAAATCAATTTGTTGGGCTATAAAACTTGTACCTCCTCCCCGTTATAAAATACACTTTTATTATTTTTTTACTTGTATTAGCTTCATGATTTGTGAAATACTATTTATAAAATTAGATAAGCCATAAAAGAATGGCTACTGTAAAAATTGATAATTCAAAATTTTGTCACTTGATGTAAGTAAAACAATATAAGAACTTGCTCAGTTTTTTAGGGTACATTATTTTTAAAGCTATAAAACACTTCGTGTACTTCTGGTGAGTAACATGAGCTGCTTGGTCTTTTTCTGCTGCAACAGTTAAAAAATAAAATGATTTTGCCAGTGTTTCTTCTTAAAGCCTGCAAAGCTGTTTTTGTTTCATTTTGTTTTATTCACTTATATAATATAAAAAGATACAAAAGTTATGAGATGACAAGACTTGAAGTCAACCCCTCAAAAAGTAAAATACCAAATAAAACCAGACAAATAATATGTGAAAATATTCAAACTCATTCATAAGAATGGAAATTAATCAAAGAGTCATCATTTCTCCATCAAACTGGAAAGATTTTTAAAAGATAATGGTATTTTTGATACTATGGTATAGTTGTAGTTATGATAAAGCAGATATCCCCATATCACACCAGTGAAAATATTAATATAAATCGGTACACTCTTTCTAAGATACAATTTGTCAGTATGTTTCAAGAAGCTATAAAATATTCATATGTCTGAATTACAGTTCCACATCCAGGACTTACTCTTAGAAACATATCCTAATGCAATGCTTACAGGTATAAAAATATATATTTTTATATATATATAATATATATATATATTAAGTCAACTTGGATGATAATGTCATTCAAATATATAGCCTTCTTGTTCTATTAATTACTCAGATATGTTAAGATCACCATCTGTGATTGTTCATTTATCTACTTCTCTGCTTAATTCTGTCAGTTTTTGCTTCATGTATCCTAAAGTTCTGTTATTAGATGCATACAAATTTAAAATTTTGTCTTCTTGATAAATGGACACTTTTGTCTATATAAAATATCCCTGTATATCTCTGGTACTGCATATTGTCTTGAAATCCATTTTGTCTGATGCTAATATGACCACAAAAGTTTTCTTATGATTACAGTTTGAATGGTGTGCATTTTTCAGTCATTTTATTTTTAATCTGTTTCTTTATGTTTAAAATACAGCTATGTGAGTCATCATATAGTTGGGTACACCTCCACTCATATGTGTGATACACACGCACACACACTCTCTCAGATGCTTCTTGACTTATAATGGGGTTACATACTGATAAACACATCATAAGTTGAAAATATTATTATAAGTTAAAAATGAATTTAATACACCTAACCACTGAACATCATAGCTTAGCCTAGCCCACTTTAAATGTGCTTAGAACACTTAACATTAGCCTACAGTTGGGCAAAATCATCTAACGTAAGTCTTATTTTATAGTAAAGTGTGGAATATCTCATGTAACACTACACTGAAAGTGAAAAACGGAAGGATTTGTATGAGTACTCACAGTCCCATTTCTGCTGAACGCGTATCACTTTCACACTGTTGCAAAGCTGAAAAATTGTAAAATGAGCCATCGTAAGTAAGGGATCATCTCTATGTATGTGTGTGTGTGTGTGTGTGTGTGTGTGTGTATACACATACATATAAATATTTATTCTGACAATCACAGCCTTTTAATTGGAGTATTTTTAGCTTTACTTTTTTAGTGGTTTTCTAGAAATCTCAATATGTATTTACCTTATAACAGATTTTGAATTCATACTTCATTGTATTTTATGTTTTGCTTACTAAAAGAACTTTATTTTTTAATTGACATAATTGTACATATTTATGGGGTAGATGTGACATTGATACATACATATTCATTGTATAATGATCAAATCATGGTATCTAGCATATCCATCCCTTCAAATATTTATCATTTCTTTGTGGTGAGAACATTCAAAATCCTCTCTTCTAGTATTTTGAAATATACACTATGATATTATTTACTGTCGTCACCCTATTATGCTATAGAACAACAGAGCTTATTCCTCCTACCTGTAATCTTGTACCCATTGGCCACGCCATTTTAATTTTAATGTAAAAATCTTAAAACTGTATATTTCTAATTGCTCCCTTTATTCATTGTGCTATTGGTTTCATGTATTCTACTTCTTTACAATTTATAAACTTCATGTTTATATTACTGTATTTGCTTTTAATAGCCTCTTATAGAGAGTAAGAAACATAAAGAAATAGCCTTTTATATTTCCTACATGTTTATCATTTCTTTCACTTTTATTTTAAGCTGAGTTTCCATCTGAAATCATTTACCTTTATACTGACGAGTTATCATTTCTTGTAGCACAGATTCTGCTAGTAACAAATTCTCTCAGCTCTTGTTTATGGGATATGTCCTTATTTCGCATTCATTTTTCAAGGACTTTTTCACTGATTGTATGATTCTATGCTGTGAATATTTTGCCCAGTACTTTAAAGATTGTGTTCCTTTGTGTTCTGGTTTGAATTGTTTATGTGCAGCCAGCCATCATTCTTATTGTTGTTTGCCTGTCTATTATGTAGAAACAAATAAGACCAACCAAATGAGAATAGGCAAAGGCTGTCTGTTCAGAGCTTGCTATAACAAGGTAGTCAGCCTCCAATTTGGCAGAGACCAAAAGGCAGGCAGAAGAGTGAGAAAAAATGAAATGCTGCAGGTATGCGCTGATTGGGGAATGCTGGGGCAGCTGAGCTAACTAGAACTGGAGTGTCATATTTGATTAGTTTTAGGTGCATAGGTTTTTCTCTGGTTGGTCCTAAGTTAGAGGTGAAGACTAAAATTAGGGAAACTGTCAGTTATTAATCAAGTCCTTGCCATTTGGGGCCACTTGTTTCAGGCTCTTTTGTTTTACTTCATGGAATGTTTGCTAGAGATAGTTGTCTGATTTCCTACAAGTCTGACTTAGAGAAAGTAGGTTAGTTTCCTGGGCTAGGTACTGTGGATAATGGGTTGATTTTCTGGACTGGTTGCTGCAGATGGTGGGTTGGAGTTCTACTTTTGTATTTGATATGGTATTGTCCATTTGTACATTTAGTCTCTTAGTGATATACATTTTGTCTCTGTCTCCTTTAAGATTTTCATTTTTCTTTCTTTTTTTTTAATTTTAGCATATTATGGGGGTACAGATGTTTAGGTTACATATGTTGCCCTTACCCCCCCCCCCCG